>JACDJE010000573.1:27860-399530 GCA_016647715.1 Pavo muticus | reverse complement strand
GGGGGGGGGGAAGGAAGGTTAAGACTATGGATATATTTTTCTTTCTTCCTTATCTGCAGAGGGATCCAAATGAACTAGGAAGACTAGATGGTCCTTAAGAAGATGAAGTTAAGTAAGTGAGATGGATCCCTCTTTACGTGACACAGACTGTTCAGAAGGACAACTAGTACATAGATACCACAGTGATTGGCACTCTCATCTGAAAACATAGGGAATAGGTCCAGCATGCCTCAAAACCTTGCTTTCTGGCTGTGGGCTGTGATATTTTAAAGTGCCAGCAATGTACGTGCAGCAGGAATGCCTGTGGGAGCTCAGAAATTTCTTACTGCAGCGTAACTGAGTGATCTGTGAATAACTTGCCACTGCTAAAGATCATTTAACTCTCCACCCCGGATCTGTTCAGGCCCATAGAGCAGTCAGAGGAATTTGATAGCACTTGTGGAGAAAACCTGTGGCACTGTGGCCACAACCACGGAGGGATGTGTGCCCACTCACGGCTGGCTAAATGAAAGGGGGACACGGCACTGGCAGGCTGTGGGCCAGATGTGTGCCTACATGCCCTAAGGAGTCTAATATAGAAAGGGAAGGAAGGGATCTCGACATAAACCACAAAACTAGGCAGTGACCTCATCATGTTTATAGTGGAAAGTGAATAATTTAGGAGGAAAACAAGGCAGCAGCCTTACTATCTGCACAGTTTGCAGTGCTGTACATGGTGAGCATTAGTTGAGAAAAGTGTGGTGAGGGACTCTCTTGGCATTTGCTAGCATCTTGCTCTTTCTTTATGTATCTTAGACCTAAAAATGCTGATCCTGACCCTAGTCTAAAGGATATCTCCAAGAACAGACTTCAGTAAAGCATTGTTTGAGAATGGCCAGGGATGTGCAGAGTGGTGTGGAGTTCAGAGAAGAGTGGCTAGTTGAAAGGAATTGACTGATTCCAAAGCCTTGTAGAAGCAAGCCAAAATCTCAACAGAGCCAGGCCATAGCTAGAGTAAATCTGCCCATTGTCAGCACCTGCAACTAATTTAAATCCTGAAGGCCTCCTGGGACCTCAAGGCAACCCACCAGCCTTTGCTCTGCTTGACCATTTCAGGCATAGAAAAGCTGTCCCTCTGTTCAAGGTGCTTTGCAATCTTTCGACTGAAAACCTCAAAGTAGAATAGTACCCTGAGAGGGAGTTGTGTAAATCAGTAGACTGCAAAGAATTTGGACCGCATACCTCTCTGAAGTCCCTGTTGATGCAGATGAATTCTCGGTAGAGAATTCCATTCTCACTGGACAAAAGCCTGAAGATACCTATAAAATTATGATTAAGTATCTACAAAGTAGCCAGACATCTGGGTTTTGTTCTCATCCAAGATAAAATGTCCTGCTTTTTAGCTACGTGTCTTGATCACTGGACTATTGAATCCACCCACAAAAGGATAAAAGCTTTGCTCCTTCTTTGACTTTCTGAAATGATGTTTTGCTTCTAGCACCAAAGTATTCTTTTTCAGCATCTCCATATGTATTACTATTTTCTGACTGAAGAAAGTCCAATTTGCAAACAGCATTGGTTCCCCAAACCCACAAACCGAGTGAATAAATAATTTTTAGAGGGTGAGAGAGGAGAGTTGCTTTGTTTTCAGACAAACACATCACAAAATTGTGGTGATGCAGTCAGGCAATTCCCCTCAAAGCAACCTATTTCAATAGTACTGTGGGTACACTGCTTGTCAGATAAACACTTTCTACAGTAACTGTGAGAGCCTTGTGACTGTTGCTTTACTGTTTTCATGCTGCTAGTTTGTTGATTCACTATCCTTTTCTCTTTCACCAGTTGTCTTCTCATATCTAGCCAGTCAGTGCTCTTGAATTTTTACAGTCTTTTTATTGCATTCTTGGCATAATGGGCTCTTATTCGCAATATACAGACATTACCAATATAACAAGATCATCAGCATAGCTAACAAAATCTGTTTTTATACAAGTAGCAACCAAAAACATTCAAATGGCTGTAAAAATAAAACAGTCCAGACTTCCCCAAATAAGAATACGATAAGTTTTCTTTGCTGATTAAGGTCTGCTTAAAGAGAAACTAGGGTCACTGGCAAAGCCCAGTGGCAGAATTGCTCTGCAATTCCAGTTTACTGCACAGTACTTTAGGGCTGTGGTGTTGGCTACTGTAGGAAAATATTTATAGCTGAGAGATGGATAATATGATCAGTGTAAGTTGTTTTTATTATTCACCACATACTCTCATACTTTGAAACACAGCACTATACTATTAGGAGGCCTGCTTGGCCCAGTGCTGGATGGCATTTTTTTGTTTATGATCTGCTCTCTGAGCGCTACTGCCTGCTTGGCAGGCTGTAAACACCAGTGTTCAGGCTGCAGAGCAACCTTCCCCTCTGCCTGAGTCACAGTGCAGGGTGGGTGACCACAAAGCTGGGCATCTGCCCCGCCGTGCTGCTGAGTCAGGAGACGCGTCCAGCAGCACTCTTGGGCTGGTGTGTCCCACAGCAAGGGCTTGCACCTTGGTGTAATGCTGAGCATCAGCAAAAAGCTGGAAGAAGGGGACCCAACCAAAACCACAGAGACTTCTCCACTCAGCACAAACTCTGTGTGTGACACACATGTAAGGCTTTACCAGGACAGCTGAAATTACTGGTAGGAATATACATGTATTAGTTTGCTTCAGGCACTTACTGTGGGGAAAAATGCCTGCCAAGGGAGTAGTAAACACAAACGCAAAAGGCATGCACTGGTTTTGCTTTGTAAAATTAATCCCCAAACACAGACATACCAGAGCTATTACAAATTGTTATCCTGGAGCAGGCAGGGCTTTTCCAGCCTGTTTACAGCCCTCCTCATTGGCACGTGCAGAGATGTATGAAAATCTTCAGTTTAAATAATGAAATGAAACAAACAAACAAACAAACAAAAGGCACTGGCTGTTGTCAATTTTGGCTTATGTGAAAACAGCCCAAGAGCAGGACATCAGTGGTTATAGAGCTGACAGAACAGTTCTGCTTCTTCCCCCTTTCATCTTCCTCAGTCCATGATTTTCCTCTAGTTCTTTGTCAATACTTTATCTGTCACTGGTGAAAACTATATAAACAAATAAATCTATAAATGAGTTAGCAAATATATAAATATAATCTTTTTTAACCTGAGTATGTTCACACTGGTTACTAGGAAAAGTTTCTTCTCTGAAAGAGTGGTGAGGCACTGGAACAAGCTATAGTGGTGGAGGTGTTCAAGAAATGTGTAGATGTGGCACTGAAGGACATGGTTAGTGGGCATGGTGGTGATGGACTGATAGTTGGACTTGGTGATCTTAGAGTTTTTTTCCAACCTTAATGATTCTATGTTTCTATGATTGTATGATCTCTGATTTGCAATCCATCCAATCAAACAGATGCCTGAGAAAATGAGAGGTAGAAGCAAGCAGTCCCAGAAAAACAGTAGAAATTGGAAGGTGATAGTCATGAAAGCAGCCAAAGAAAACTTTTATAGAACATCTGTCCAGGTAGCCCAGGCTATTCTTTCATCAAAACGCCATGCACTGTGTTGGTGAGAGGCACCAGGAGTCCCGGTGGGAGACAAGTATGCTTTTGTATTGGCTGTTGTGCAATAAAAAAGATGGTTCATGCCCTGGTCTGGTTAGAACTGCAAACTATAATCAGTCTTGCTTTTTTAGATGTTGCAGCAGTAGTTTAGGATACCACTGCCTCCTTTTGTATTTTACAACTCTTTCATCAAGTTGGCTATCCTTCCCACATCAGTAAATGCCACACAAGCATCCCTGCTGCATCTTATTGCAACTTTCAAAATCAGTCAGCTTATTTTGACCCTACCTTTACAGTGTCTCAGCTGTAGAAATTATGAACTCTAGACTGTAGATGGTCACCAGCATCTCTAGGTTCTGTCTCCCTCAGCATATTTGCTGG
The DNA here is from genome assembly GCA_016647715.1 of Pavo muticus. Taxonomy (NCBI): domain Eukaryota; kingdom Metazoa; phylum Chordata; class Aves; order Galliformes; family Phasianidae; genus Pavo; species Pavo muticus. The sequence continues at coordinate 395,596 of JACDJE010000573.1, read as the reverse complement.
ATATGATATCTGAGTATGCTCCAAATGTAGTACAAAAGGGAAAGATCTCACATGACCTGGTAAGAACAATATGAATGAGTACTCTAAGCACCAGAGTTGACAGACATCAACATATACTAAAATCTAATACAATATCTCAAAAATTATTTTGGTCTTCCCTTTAAAAGAGATAGTCTAAACTTGGAATTCATGAAGAGGGTAGATTGTGCTCTACTGCATGAACAACTCAATTGCTGTAAAGTGCATCACATTTATCTAATGCAGGTGTAGAGTATGAAGAGAAGAAGCTTCAGGAAACAGATTCAGATCACAGATCAAGATTTTGAATATAGATGTCTGAAGGTAGATGTCTGATATTTGCCTCTCACCACTCATGATCCAACTCATGTCATCCAAAGAGATATTTAGTTCTCCCTAAAGCACATGTTTTCTTTGTTCAGCTGATGAATTCTGCTAACAGCACCAAGTGATTAGGAGACTGTCTTGGCTTAGTTAGCTGCTGGTAGCCATACAGTGTCATACATGATGCTTCAAGGTATCCTGCCTGTCTTTTGTTGCCCCTGTGTCTGTTTTGTTCATGTCCTGGGGTACCAAGTAGCAGCATCTCCAGTGGGCAAAATTACCTAGACTTAGGAAGCTGAATCCCTTCCCAAATAACTGTTTTATTCTTAAAAGTAAAACAGTGTATGACAATCAAATAGGTAGAATGAAATGGACCTATGGAAAACCTGGGTAATGTCTGTGAGGTGCATACACATACTTATTAGTACAGAGTCTGTTTTAAGTGTGGGGAACAAAAAACAATACACATTCCATGCATTTAGGAGTTCACAAAACCAATGTCATGATCCTACCAGCATTGACATGAATATATTCAGTGAATGGTACTGCCTGTATGAGTGGTTGCAAGACAAGGCAGAACTGTGAATAGTGAACCAAGGACCAGCCTGTGGTTAACAAAATTCTTACAGTAAGTCTGGGAAGCTTATGTTGGAGCATGGATTGATATCTAGCTGAAAGTTTCCAAATAAGAACCAAGAGGAGCTACCTCTTTGCTGCCAACACTGGGATCAAGTACACATTAATTTTTATGTATTTTGTGTGTATATTGGCTCAGGATGCTGTTATACCTGAGGTGTAGATAAAAATCAGCAGCTATATCTGCTCTGGAGGTGCAAAGGTCTTCAGAGCTAGCTGAATATTCTGCTAACATGATGTGGAATTAATGGTGATCCTGTTGGCATACAACACAGGAAGGCAGAATGCATTATGAGGTGTGATGCATGTGCTGTGTAAATACATGGTAAAGGTGGTCCCTGTGTGAGCAAACATACTTGTTCAGAAAAAAAGTTGGAAGATATCAGCTACATAAGCAGAACTGAGGGCAAGATGACCAGAGTAAATGTAGTCAGACAGCTTTGTAGCTACATCAATTCTTTAGGGGTACAATACTGAAAACATGTATCACACTTCTCAGTAGCTGTATGAACTTGGAGCAAGTGGTACAGTGTTGATAAGTTTAATTCTTCATAAAATTTTTCTTGTTTTTACTAAGAAAGTGCAGTACCAATATATGACTGAAAAGACAAAGCTGGTTACTGAAACTGAGACTCCAGATACATGCTAACATTAGAAAGTTCAAACACAGCTTAGATTGAATTTATCAAATAACCTCCTAAATTAAGCAAGCACCTTGGCCAAGCTTCATTTCTACATGCATCTATTGAAGTGAACCAATGGGTGGCTCTCTTATCTACAAAACTGTCAATAGACTAGTTAGGATATGACTGAGACACCTAAAAAGGACAAAAGTGAATGGTGAGTGCTAAAATCTGAAATTCTGATTCCAAAATACTTCACACGGAACCACAGCTCTCCTTTCATTTGAAAGTTTTACAAACACCTGCAGATTTATTTACACATATGTTTTTAGGGGCGGTTGCTTTTCTTGTAAAATATGTGTTTAATTCTCTACTCTAGCTGGTAGAGTTCACAATCTAATAAAACATCTGGGCTCAATTTTGTGATCAGTCTCAGGGGTCTCAGAGCTACTTTGGTAATGCATTGTAAGTAGATGACAAAGCAAAAACATTCTCTATCCTATTTGAAGAGTCTGTGACACTTCAAAAAGAAGTGCAAATTATGTATGATAACAAAAAGAACTTGTGTTGCTACATTGGTTAGGATACTTTGTTGTGAAAGTTCTATGTATGAATTCCCTTCAATATGACGCATTTTTACATGCTTGAGTAATTAAGCCCAATCAGAAATGCTTAATTTATACAATCTTTTAAAGAGTTTGAAGGCATCACCAAAGCACTGATGAGGATCTCTCCCATGTGATTTATTTCTCTTTAGTAGCTCTGGGGATTCTTTTATCGCAAGGTGAGATTCTGATTACATATGGACCAGTTCCGTGCCTCCTCTGCTGGTCTTTACTTTTCTCAAAGCTTAAGGGAGGAGCAATGACATCTAGATCCTAGATGAGGAAGAAAACAGCAGGTAAAATAAATCGCAAAGTCCTAAGCAGCTATGGCAGCTGTGTTGCCCGTGAGCTAGCACACCTTCATTCTGAAGTTCCCAAGCCATTCCAAACCATAGTGAGAGATCAACAGAGCCCAGGCAGTAGTCTTTAACAGTTTAAGGAACAAGACTCAGCCCATTTTTATGCTCAATAAACAGTGTAAACAAAGACATAGAGCTGTGAAACTGGACTGTTTTGACCTGCCCTCATTTATGCACATCGTACAATATGGCTTTATATTAAAGCCCATTTTTTTTCCATGTGCCCTACATTTTCCTTATGGAGTAGATATGTCATCTATCAATTTAACAGGGAAAGTTGTGTAAACATGCAAACAATTTATGAGAAAAGTGTGAGATGATATCAGTCTGTCTATAGCTCATATTAAACTGGATTAATAAACATCTTCAGGCAATATTCATTTGTTTGTTTGTTTGTTTATTCAGACTGCTTGGGAACTGGTTATTTGGAAACTAAGTCCTTAGAGTTGCTAAACTTCATGACTTTACAGTCTTGTCTCATAAAGAAGCACAAGGAAAAAAAAAAGTTACTTCTTATTTCCTCTGAATATTGCAATGAAAACAACAAAATATGTACTATAACAGCAGTGAAATATTTTATTCCAGAAATAACCATAATGACTGTGTGCTTTTAGTATCCCAGAACAGAATTGCAGCGGAAGCTCAGTGCAGTACAAAGAAGCCAGCTCTGTTGTTCCAGCTCATTTCAGTATTTTAATACAATGGCTTCTAAAACAGTGGGGGAAATTATGGTTTTTAGGGCACCTGCTGGGATTCCGTGTAAGTCACTAGTACTCTTTGGAAGCCAGCTATCACATGCCTATAACATTAACAAAACATCTCATTACTATCACCTCCCATAAAGAACATGAGTAATATGGAAAGAGACACACCAAGGGAATAAATATATACTTTTCTTCATTTACAGTAAAAGTAAATTGTCATTTCAAACTGAAGAAACCAAAATATCCATGCCTAAAGTAATTACATACCTGGTGTAAGGCACCCAGTGTAACACGCATCAAGAACTGGAATTTATTTACCTTATAAGAGTTACCTCTGTACTATAGAAGCATCATTCATGCTGCTATGGTTAAGGTTATGACAGTGTTTCCAGTAAAAACTTTGCTTTTCAAATGTACAGGATTCAGCTGTGCAAATCTTCTAGGAGTTGAATTGAAAGTAGGCATATGGAATCACTGCTGTTGTGAGATCTCATATACAAAAACCTGGACATGGTAATCTTTATGTGAAAGGAATGATTTATAAAAAAGGGAGGGTGAGAGATGTTGCTCTTCTAGCACTACCCAGAATAGAAGGTGCCCTGGATCACAGGTTATGGGAGACAGCACTGTTCTCCTTCCCTCTGCTCCCTCAAGCCTTCAGGGCCCAACAAATCTCTTATCTCCCATCCTCCCATGCTAGTTGATCATGTAAATGGGAGCATGTGGACAGAGTATTTTTGCCTTTGGGTTCTGATTCATGAATGACCACAAAATCCATATCCCAAACCCAACCACCCTGCCCCAGAGCAGTGGGCACAGAAGCAGAGGGACTGCTCAAGAAACAGTTCTTCAGCTGTCACAATTTACAGAGTGGCAGACTGAGGCAAACCAAAACTGCTGACATTTTGTTTTAGAATGCTACACATCAGACAGTGCTGCCCCTTTTATATCAGCAACTGACTTGTTGGATCTATGCCAATGAAGCTTTTGTGTGCAGCCTCACGACCCCTCTCAGTACATCTTTTAATTCAGATCAAGAGTACAAGTTTGAAGCCAGTTGCTTATTGTCCCTAAATACTGTGCTTCAGTTTGCCCAGAGGAGCAGTTCTAGGGCACACAGAGTGTTTCCTTTCACTAAGCCACAGCTGTTTTGCTAAACCAAAAGATACTGACTGGGAATGCACTAATGACAAGGGACTTCCTGGCAGATTACAAACAGTTTGAAGTTTTATCCTGCTGACCCACCCATACTGGGATGGATTTCAGGTAAGGAACACGGCGTTGATACTTGTAAGTTACATTTCTGAATTCCTCAGGGATATGATTTTGCTGTTACTATTTTTTTAAAAACATTGGTACAAAAGAAAAAGAAAAGATAATCTTACAGAAGTTTAAACTTTGCAGTTGACAACAGAAAGGATGACATTGAAGTGATATATTTTGATTTTTGTGGCCGAAAAACAGCATGCGGAACAGAATGACAATAAAAGCCTTTCAAACACTTTTTAAATTCTCTCCTCTTTCAAGAAGCTGTTTCTGTTTGTTCCAAAACATGATAAATTTTCTACCTACCAGGTGAAAAATAAATTTGGTCTTTTCTTTATTCTTTCTATAATGTTTCTCTCGATTAAGGGAAAGTTCTTCTGATTTTAAGTTGCCATAACATTAATGCTATCTCTTGATATAGATGTTTTAGTATATGTTCATGTTAGATTCAATCCACAGTCCCATAGTTTCACTCTAGAGTCAGCAGATGGAGAAGGATAAACCTTTCAGAGAGCATTGCAGGTGGCCCAAGAGGCATGCCATGGTACTCTTATGGAAGTCAACAGCCTTTTGAGAATTTCTCTGCCTGCTGGTGTAAATATGGAACCCATCGGAAAGTTAGGGATACATCAAAGGCCTGACAAAACTTTACTTGACAAAAGAAAAGTATAATCAAAGCCTGACAAACTGCACTTATGTGGTTGTTGTTGGCCATTTAATGACATGTTAACTAAGTGAATAGGACTAAAGCATCACTAATTGGTCAAACAAATATAGCCTGCTTTTCAGTACGGTATAATATAACATTTAAGGGTACATATGTTTTTTATCTATCTTCAGGAGTGATGTGTGAAGGCTGCACATGGAATACAACACTGTTTAGCTCCAGAGTTTGCAGAGGTGTCATGTATGTGAACGAAGTATGACCCAGGCCCCGTTATGTGAATTTTTCCATTGAAACTTTTCAAATGCAAATAACTCATTTAACTTTTTATCCTTCATATGTACTCATAACAAATTGAAAAATTTTCAACTTTAACCCCTGACACATGGATTTGTAGTGACAAGCAAAGCTAGCATGATTTTTCATACAAGTAGTTCAAAGCAGCATATAAAGTATTTTATCAAAGTAATCAGGAAAAAGAAGCAATAATGATCGCCACCCAAAAAATAGACAAAAAAGTCCCTTTTTTTTTTTTAGGACTGAAAGATAAACCTGAGCTGTAGTCATTGCTCTTGCATGAATAGTTGCTCTATTGCATTTCTCTTTGTTCTTCCTGCTCTGTGCCTAGAATTCAGGACTAGATCCGAGACAGGAATGTATTTACTCCTCTTGTGTATGATGTCAAGTTCTCTGGTTCTTGCTCTGCACAGAGCCCTGAGTATGTGCTTTGTACCATTAACAGCAGGAGCAGAATCACAGAATCACAGAATCATAGAATGGTTTGGATTGGAAGGGACCTTTAAAATCATCTAGTTCCAACAACTCTGCCACAGACAGGGATGATGATCACTAAATCAAGCACTCGATCAGGACGCCCAGAGCCCCATCCAGCCTGGAACATCTCCAGACTTCTCTGGACAGCCTGTGCCAGTGCCTCACCACCCCTTCCATGAAAAATATCTCCCTGACATCTAATCTGAATCTTGTCTTTTAGTTTAAGACCATCCCCCTTTGTCCTATCACTATCTGCCTATACAAAGTTGATTTCCTCCAGCTTATAAACTCCCTTTAAGTACTGGAAGGTTGCTATCGGGTCCTTCAACAAATTTAAAGTTATATTCCTAATGAAATTGCACCACTGAAGAGAAAATCAATACGAATGCAGTAATTGCTGTAAGCTCCAATTTATCTCAAAAACTGCTGCCTTTGAACCACATGAAATAAGTGAAAAATAGTTCACCTCTAAGGGTGAACACATGCATAAATCAATATGCCATAGCTCTGACAGCAGTACCAAAGCCAACCAAGGTAAATCAAATGTGATCAGGTCAATCCTAACAAATGCAATAAGACTCCAGCATCCTTCTTTCATGTTTGCCCCTCCACGAAAGGAAAAAGTAACTCTTCCTTTGGAAGGTGTTTTTTACCCTCAGAATGAAAAGCAATGGGGAAGCTCTAGAAAAGACCGAGCTGTTTGTCCATTCCACATAGTTGCTAAAACAAATCTCCCATTTGCATGATGTGTGCTGCACAAGTTGCCACATCACACTCTGCTTCCGCTCCGTAAGGATGGGTGGACTGTTTAGGAGTGAGTGTTTGACTTCTTCTGTCACTGTGATGTTATGGTGGAATTACCCTTTAGTAATTAGTGGAGAAAACACATTTTTCAGAGTTAACTCACTCACTGTTGCCATATGGAGGAGTGAAATGATGGGGTGCTGACTAACACTGTGGAGAAGCTTGGAAAATCCTCTGAAAACTGAAATAAGAGACTATCTTAGGCATTTCCTTCACCTCTGTCTTCTAGGCATTTTCCTGTCTGTTCAGTCTACAATTGCTTCTGTGTTCTGCCCATCTACATTGCTTATTTTGGGCTTCTCCTGGAAACAGGTTTGGAAGTAGAAATGTATTTTTTTTTTAAACTAGACAAAACATTAGAAATTCAAGACTTTAGAGTCACAGGGTAAGAAATAAGTATTTGAAGTTGGACTTTTCCTATTTGCAGCTTTCACCCATTTTCAGACATTAAAATTAATGAAGAAACATTCAGGGACATTAAAAAAAAAGTACAATTTTACACCTTTGTTATCATAGAAGAATAAATATCACTACTGGCATTAGTGGTACAAAAATAGAAATGTAATTAATTTAAGCAAAAGCATTTTATATTTCTATTTTCTGGCACACTGATAAATACAAAATGGAAATGTTCACAATGTTGTTGATATTAAAATCATAGCTGCAAGATATAAATTCTAATTACTATGCAAGCTCCTCCATTCTGTACTTCTGACTACTTCATAGATAACCTGCCACAGTGTTACGAGAACGAGACCTGGAGACTTTCTGCAAAAGCAATGAAATGGAAGGGTTACTCCCCACAGAAAGGGAGGAATGACAAAAGACAGAAGGCTTTCATAGCAAATCGCAATAAAATGGATGTTAGCATTCCCTCTGGCTAGTTCTATGTCCCTTAACCTTATTTTTCCACATCATGCCTTCTTCCCCTCCTCCCATGCCTATTCTATCACAGCAGACAACAACTCCTTTCTTCTCCAGGGTATAAAACTCATTTACAGTGTTGGGAGGAAACTGCTTCTCCTCAGCTGAAATTTCAGTGACATTTCTAATTTGTGAAGTATTGGCACATAATATTTACAGCTATGATGTGCCATGACTAATTTGACAACTTACTTACTACTCCTCCAAGCTAAATATGTGAAGCTCTAACATATGTATAATGGAATAGTGCATCAAGGCTCAGAAAATGACAAGCTGTTTCAAAGAATTTTGTTTATCTTAATTACATGCTCATGTACAAAGAACAGTTTAGCACTGCTCCACATAATGTTTGTCAGAAAATATCAGTCTGCAGCAGCTTGGATCATGCAGAACCTGTTTGAGTTCATGTATAACAACTTACTATCTGGGTCTGCAAGGACCTCAGCACTTGTGTTCAATGAATGCAACATCTGTTTCCCTCTTCCTGAAGCCATTTTGCTTAGTTTGGATTGACAGAATATGCTCAATTTTGAAATACGGAATGATGCCAAAGTCCCCAGAGCTAGCTCCAGAAATGGATGAAACAGATCTGTGTTAGATTAGTGTTACCAACCCATGTCATGCTGAGCACTTCAGTACGATAAGGTAGTGATACTGTCCTTGCATCTGAGCTTACATATAAAGTGCTCTCTATATATACTGTGGGTGAACATGTTTTCTTGGAAAAGCTGTCTAGCATGCAGCCCTAAGCTTTCGGAAGGAGATTTTCTATGTGGATTATATCAGCTTTATGCAGGCCTAAAAATAAGGAATCAGCTGGAAAATATGAAGAGTTCTTACGGCTTGTCTTTTGCTCTTCTGTTTTGAACGTAGTGTTGGGAGATAATGCTATTTAGCTGGTCACTTGGAAACAAATGCTTGGACTCTGTTCCTGGCTTTCTCTGAGATGTGTTAGATTTTCTGAAGGAGACATCTTTGTAGCTGTTTGCCTGCTAAGACAGTTGGAACTCTGCTTTCTTGTTTGCACAGCTTCTAGCACAACACTGTGATCATAATATGGACTATAAAAGTAAATCTAACAAAAAACAAAAGCTATGAATCCTTGGTAATACAGAGATATGTCAAATAATATATTATTTTTAGGTTAAAATGTTCACTTTAGTAAAGTGAATTATTTCCCCTTTTACTTTTTACCTTTTGGAAAACTGTTTTGACCACGAATGGTTTGCATCTTTCTCAAACATCTGGTGAGTGTTGTTTAGGGATAGACTAAAATTGTAGAAGAGAGAAAAGCATAGTATAATTATGGCTTTATTTTGGTCTACTTATGAAATTGAAGGATTAGCTGTACAGGACAGCTGTTAGTCAGGGAGGTGGCCTGAGGTCAGAAGGTTATTCTCTTGACTACAAAGAAGATCCCTGGACTGGAGAAAAGAAAGCTTCAGCTCATTACAAACTGATATTTTAGCTTAGTCTTTGAAGAAAAGGGAGCTTTTATGATCAGTTATATANAAGGAAAGGAAAGGAAAGGAAAGGAAAGGAAAGGAAAGGAAAGGAAAGGAAAGGAAAGGAAAGGAAAGGAAAGGAAAGGAAAGGAAAGGAAAGGAAAGGAAAGGAAAGGAAAGGAAAGGAAAGGAAAGGAAAGGAAAGGAAAGGAAAGGAAAGGAAAGGAAAGGAAAGGAAAGGAAAGGAAAGGAAAGGAAAGGAAAGGAAAGGAAAGGAAAGGAAAGGAAAGGAAAGGAAAGGAAAGGAAAGGAAAGGAAAGGAAAGGAAAGGAAAGGAAAGGAAAGGAAAGGAAAGGAAAGGAAAGGAAAGGAAAGGAAAGGAAAGGAAAGGAAAGGAAAGGAAAGGAAAGGAAAGGAAAGGAAAGGAAAGGAAAGGAAAGGAAAGGAAAGGAAAGGAAAGGAAAGGAAAGGAAAGGAAAGGAAAGGAAAGGAAAGGAAAGGAAAGGAAAGGAAAGGAAAGGAAAGGAAAGGAAAGGAAAGGAAAGGAAAGGAAAGGAAAGGAAAGGAAAGGAAAGGAAAGGAAAGGAAAGGAAAGGAAAGGAAAGGAAAGGAAAGGAAAGGAAAGGAAAGGAAAGGAAAGGAAAGGAAAGGAAAGGAAAGGAAAGGAAAGGAAAGGAAAGGAAAGGAAAGGAAAGGAAAGGAAAGGAAAGGAAAGGAAAGGAAAGGAAAGGAAAGGAAAGGAAAGGAAAGGAAAGGAAAGGAAAGGAAAGGAAAGGAAAGGAAAGGAAAGGAAAGGAAAGGAAAGGAAAGGAAAGGAAAGGAAAGGAAAGGAAAGGAAAGGAAAGGAAAGGAAAGGAAAGGAAAGGAAAGGAAAGGAAAGGAAAGGAAAGGAAAGGAAAGGAAAGGAAAGGAAAGGAAAGGAAAGGAAAGGAAAGGAAAGGAAAGGAAAGGAAAGGAAAGGAAAGGAAAGGAAAGGAAAGGAAAGGAAAGGAAAGGAAAGGAAAGGAAAGGAAAGGAAAGGAAAGGAAAGGAAAGGAAAGGAAAGGAAAGGAAAGGAAAGGAAAGGAAAGGAAAGGAAAGGAAAGGAAAGGAAAGGAAAGGAAAGGAAAGGAAAGGAAAGGAAAGGAAAGGAAAGGAAAGGAAAGGAAAGGAAAGGAAAGGAAAGGAAAGGAAAGGAAAGGAAAGGAAAGGAAAGGAAAGGAAAGGAAAGGAAAGGAAAGGAAAGGAAAGGAAAGGAAAGGAAAGGAAAGGAAAGGAAAGGAAAGGAAAGGAAAGGAAAGGAAAGGAAAGGAAAGGAAAGGAAAGGAAAGGAAAGGAAAGGAAAGGAAAGGAAAGGAAAGGAAAGGAAAGGAAAGGAAAGGAAAGGAAAGGAAAGGAAAGGAAAGGAAAGGAAAGGAAAGGAAAGGAAAGGAAAGGAAAGGAAAGGAAAGGAAAGGAAAGGAAAGGAAAGGAAAGGAAAGGAAAGGAAAGGAAAGGAAAGGAAAGGAAAGGAAAGGAAAGGAAAGGAAAGGAAAGGAAAGGAAAGGAAAGGAAAGGAAAGGAAAGGAAAAAGAGAAGAAAGGAAAAAAACAGATCTGAGCTAGATCTGTCAAATGGAGTGACTTTGAACAGGGTATTCAAAGGTAAATGCAAGAAATTAAGCATCTAATATAAATATGGAGTCGGATCAATAAAAGCACACAGCACCTTTTAGCACTGTTGAAATCTAAAATTCAATTATAGAAGCTGATCAGAACCAGCAACCAGACTCAGCCAACAACAATAAAGTACAAAAAATTCTACAAATTTACGCAGATCGTCAGACTAGAATTTTTTTAAAAATGTGAAATCTGAACTTTAGCAGGACATAAAGGTACTGAAACAGTCAGCTCTGAAAGAATACCATACAGATTCACAGAAAAATGGCATTGATTTACACCTGCCGAGGATCTCATTCTCATTCATACTATTGAAATCTGTGACAGATTTTAAATTTTGCCTTGCTTACCAAGCATGCAAATCTTCCAGGTGTTTATGGAAGAAAATGTGGAGGCTTTTGAATTCCTTCTTCTGCTCTCCAGACCCTCGAGGCAGTCTGTACTAAAAAAAAAAAGCTCAAATTTCCCTTTAGCTGAGAAAAGGGGAGTTGCTTGAGACCGTCCCTGAGGGAGTAGTGCCATGCATAGTGGAATGGCAGATAGCTGGACGATGGGATATGTGAACACCCCACACCTCCTTTATCAAAAAGAACAGAGAAGTATGAGAGCTGGCAGAATGCAGCAGGACTTTTTCACAGGGTTATCTCAAGATACACTATTAATTTAAAATGATATTCTTTTCATTTGAGGGGCTTATTGGGTGTTGTGTTATTGCAGTTTTTCATTATGTTTTAGGGGTAATAAGATCTGCTGTCAGTGTCAAAAATGAGTAGCTTTGTGGAGATTCTGAAACCTACCATACCTGCAGGTGCCACTTATGAGAGTCAGAGATTCCTGATTCATGTGTTGGATCAGAATCATCTAACTGAAGTGAATAACATTCCTTCAAGACAAGTGGTTCTTCCTGTATTCTTGAAGGGCTCTCAGAGGCAAAAAAAAAAAAAAAAAAAAAAAAGATTGAACAAACAGAAACAGAAGATCATGTCCTATGCACAGAGATGAGATGTATCTCATCTTATTGCAGCTATCTAAGAGCAGGCATTTAGTGTAAGCCAGTCAAATCAGTACTGTCTGTAGTTTACAATAAGACAAGAATCTACAAAGGACAATCCATCTTCTCTGTGAACAGATGTATATGAGTGATGAGAAGGAAATCTGTCTTTCATCATGGACTACTGGGGAGCCTAGTTGTTGAGCTGAGGCAGATGCCTAACCTTTAGACAGCTGACACTAAAGGAGATGAATCTGTGACTTTATCAGATGAGATGTGATTGTACTTTTGTGTGACCTGATACAAGCAACTGGTTTCTGAAAAGTATGTACCATAGATTGCTTTAAAATCAAGCTATTTTCCCTTCTTCTGCTAAGAAAAAGGTAATATAACCCATGCATTGGTTTCTCTACTAGCTTTGGACAATACCCTTTTTCAAAGCAGAACTGAAACATGTCTAGCATGAATTCTTTTAAAGTGATTGAGAAACCGGAGGACCTTGGAAAGAGACAAGCTCACTATTTAAGTAAATTACACTAAACAACTGCTACTTTAAGGAATAGTGTTATGCTGTTGCTTTTACTGCCAGCCTTTTGAGCTACTGTAAGAAATAGAAATAAATATAACAGAGATGCACCAATACTTCATGTAGTCACAGCAATGGATAATTGGGATCAGGCTGCCCAGTGAAGTTGAGGATGCCCCCTTCCTGGAAGCATTCCGTACAAGCAATAGAGTCTCCTTGATAATGACAAAACTGATGGATAATATGAAAATATTGAAGCGAATGAACCATATATTGCTGTTCAGGTCATTCTCATTAGATCATCCTTAGCCTTCAGCTTAGCACACACTAGGGTTGTGGGACCTTTGGGACTTTTCTTTGAATCATTCCACTTTTTGAGATTGATCTTTAACTTTCGCTCTCAAAGGTAAGGGCTCTTCTGGACAGGCAAGACTAGAGATGTGCTCAATTTTTCAAGCTGACATGATAGACACTTACACTTAGTTCTAAGCTTTGGGCTGACAAGAAGTAAAATGTGATTGCTTACAGCCCCCAGTCAAATATCAAACTTCTTTGGGTACAACCCTGTGCTCCTCTTTCTATAAGAGAGTAGTAAATTACCCATGTGGCATACTGAATTTTTTTTTTAAAATACTTCATTTCCCCTGAACTTTCTACCAGAAAGCTTAATTTCTGCTGTACTTATACACAGTTCTTATTTCCACTATAGAGGCTCGATAAGTCTAAAAGCTAAATATTTTGGCATTTAACTTTAAGACAATGAAGCCATTTATTGGGCCAATCCCTTTTCCTATAAATCTTGTCAGTCAAGGAGGTGAAGTCACATGTCACTGTGAACTATCTTCAGGAACGTACAGACATAACTGGAGCAGGTGTTGATTTCTGCCTGTAGGCCTGCAGCCATATGATTCTTTGCAGAAAACAGACAGGAAATTTATAGCCATGCAATTACTGAATAAGCTGTGATAAGTCCTTGGGAAATATCTACATACAAGAATTGCTGAAGTGACAATCCTATCTTATTTTCATTGTAGTCCTCTATGTCGATGATCAACGCAGATATATCTACAGTGGGGTCCTCCTTACTAATTCACTTGAGAGCTCTTTGCCTTTCCTGCCTTCAGTGGAGAAGAACCTCAAAGACACACTAAGTCCATTGATTCTTTTCCATCTGCCTGACACAATAAGTTCAGTTTCTACATATTTCCCCCCCCACCGAATATGTAAAGTTCAGTTTTAGCTGAAATAACTACAACCAGATAACATAATAAACAAATTTAATTCAATTTTTTGTTCATTCTCAGTGGATGAATCAAATAATTTGGCTTTCAATCCAAGCCAAGTGCTATGTAGCGACCCATAGAACATACAAAATCGCATAGGCATTCAGAGATCTTTGGTTCAAAGGATATGAACTGTGACTTCGTGAGACAATAAATCTATTTATACCATTCTTAATGCATTCTTATTTCAAAAATGCTGCAACTATATGATGCAAAATTCTAATATAACCTACGCTTCTGGTTTACTCACAGAACCAGTAATTTTTCTAGCTTAAATTTGTTCAAAAAATGTGACTGGCTAACTTTGTGCCAGGAGGTTAACAATCACCTTTGCTCCTATTTCTGCATCAAAACAGAATTAGTTACCATACAATTGTTTGCCTATATCTGACCTTTTGTGTCCAGCAGATATGTTCATATTAGAGAAGACAGCCAGAACCAGGACATTTCCTGGCAGCTCTCTGCACAGAGAAGCAGTGAGCCTGGTCAGGGATTCTTGATAGACTGTTTTGATTTTTTTTTCTCAGAAATACAGAAAGTATAAAGGAAAAACATAATTTTCAATAAATGTCCCCAAATGCGTATTCGGGGAAGTAGATTTCAGAACATCTTCTTTTAATATTCTGCAAATGAGAAAATAAAGAAAACAATGGCTTAAAACTTTAAAATAGAACAGAAAGTGAAAAGTTAGCATTGAAATCAGAATACTTAGTTCTGATAGTTTCAGAACATTTTAGCTGTCCAACTTGTACATATTTACTGGTATCAGAAAGGTCGGAGATTTCCATTTTTTCAACCTGATCTGTGTAAAGAGCGCTTAGACTTGTTTGTTTATCTCTTTTTTGGAAACTCCAGATCTTACAGTTTGGGCAAAACATCTCCGTCAGTGTAATGCTCCCCCTCCACTTTAAAAGCCTGTCAAGCATCTCTCTGTAGTTCTGATTTATGGTAGCCATGCCAAAGGTGGTCAACAGAACTCTGTGCTTACTTGACCAATTCAAAGGGGGTGTTTATGGGCAGACACTGTGGCCTAGAGGATGTTATCGCTTTCCCACCCCCTGCCATGATGGAATCTGACACTTCTCACTTTGCTAATGTTTTCTTCTCCCTTGCCCCTGGCTGTGGCTAAGTGATTGTTTATGGCAGATACTTTAAATCATTATCACCTCCTGGGCCTTTGAGCACAGCTACATAATCTGCTTTTGCATCAGGGAAACTCTTCTATCAGTACAAAGCAAGGCCAAATGTTTATCTGGTGAGATGATAGTCAAAGTGTCTCCTCTAATATTTAAAAACAAACAGCAGTACCTTTGCTCTGTTGCAATGAACACTGGCTAGCTAAAGCTAAACAGTATTTCTGACACTCCCCACCGCGCAGTGAGGGACTATTTGGATTACTATCCACTATTTATTTTCAAAGCAACAGAAATACCCAGGGAACTCGGGGGATGATAGAATACATGAATAAGCTTCACGAAATACGCCTGTGTTTATGGCGTTGCCTTAGCGCTTAAACTCCGGCTTTCAGAGTGGTGATGCCATCGCAAGTAGAACGGGGGCTTTTCTGCGGTGGCTGTGGAGCAACGACGCCAGGCACACCCAGAGGCAGCTGTGCACTGCAGATTGCTGAAGGCACCAGGGAAGCTGTAACCTCTCTGCCCAAGTCGGGAAAGCAAAGCTTGTTGCTGTTCCCAGGAGAAAGGCAAGGGTACCAGGATTGTGATTACCCATTAGCAAGGAAAACAGCCTCTCCCTGAACCACCGATGACTTCAAGCATTGCCCACCCTAGCCCCTGGGAGAAGCAAGCCTGGTTCTTCAGGATTGTGTTCCACGAACACCTCCTGGTTCTTGCCTCCATGACTGTGCTTCTCTTCCTCCTATCTCATCCTCAACATTCAGCCTTTTTTAAACAACTGGCAGTCTCTGTCGGCTGCCACGGCAAGCCTTGCAGCTCACCAAGGGTTTCTAGTAGTTTTGTTGGCAGACGGGAGTTCAAAGGAGGCAATTGGAGAATACCAGTCAGTGGACTGGTAATAATTACAGAGCTTCCTTTTCTCACTGAGGCCAGGGGTATGCTCTGGAAAGCTTCTATTTAAAGAGGAGTTTGGAAACAAAAGTCACACCTACTGAAAGTGTTCAAGTGGGTGTTGAATAGGCGCTGAATGGAAATTGGCCCAAATTTCCAAGCCTTACTGGTTTTAGATGACCTGTTACTAAGTAAATGAAAAAAAACACTGTCAAATGTTGCTGGATATAATTCCAAAATGAGTTTGCTTTACACTCTGTATAGAATTTAAGATTTGAAATGAAAGTTTAATGCTTTCCTTGATAAGAATTTAGTGTTAGTGTAGGAGTTGATATGTAGACTTCCATGCTAGTCCAAATGAAGTTTCTCAGGTCTTTGGCACTAACTGAAGCTATCTGGAGCCTTCTGAAGATGTGGATGCAGAAGAAGGGAGGGAGTAGGGAACAGTGTTTAGAAAAGAAGGAAGCAGATTTCATGGGTATTCCTATTCTTCAAAGGAATGCTTTCTGTCCAAAAATATTAGCATCAACAGAAGTGAAATGACTTTACATTTCTGGTTAACCATATAACACAGCTGTTACCTCATTTTTCTGTTCAATGTTGCAGGTTTAGTGCATGAAATTACTGTGACATTCCAAGTAATCCAAAACATGGTAGCAGGAGCTAACACAACTAAATAAAGAAATTCTGATTGTGGCTTTGAATATCTCCTGCTGTTGCACTGCACTGAAAATGTCCAGAGTTGTCAGTACAGCCAGCTGAAGTCTGAAACAGCATGAGTGCCTAGGAAATGTTTCAAACTGCTAAAGGAACAGAAGTTAGAGCTTTCCTCAAGCGAGAAACACAGTGGTTTTTTTGTCCTTTTTATTATATTACTCCTTTCCCAGTAACTGTGTACCAGAGAAAGTTGTGCGGAACAGGAGAATTTTTTTTGACCTTGTCCCTGTCAGTATGAAATAAAGGAAAAAAATCTGTGCATGGAGGAGTTAAAAATTAAAAGATAGCATTGTTTTCAGGCTTGGGCTGCTAAGAGCCAAGCATGGACGGTACTGAAATAGAGAGTTTTACATTCTAAGCATTTGAGGAGAGTGTGAGTCTGGCCCTTCCTGCATTCTCTTGGCTTTGCCATATTGTCCAGATCTGTGCATGTATGTTACCTCTGCACTCAGGTCTTCCTTTTGTAGTATTTCTGCTGTCACACATCATCAACACCTAACCCAGCAATGTAGGTCTGAAAGAACATTCAGTCACCCAGCTCCACTACTTTGTGAATCTGAACTCAGCAATCACAATGTCTATTTCATCTGACTCTAATTTATTCTCAGCTACATTTCATTTTCCCTGTGTCATGGTTTTATGATTTTTTGGTTATTGGTATTCCACATCATAACATCATGTAGTGCACTGGGAGTTAAAGTGTTCTGGGTACCTGTCCAGAAGAGAAGAACTATGTTCCCCAGAAGCCTGTTCGCTGTGGTGTTATCATTTCTGCTCAGGGGGAACATATATAAGGCCTTGGTAGGTAATCTGACCAGGCTCTTCTTCGTCAGGCTCTCCCTGCTGCTCGACCGGACTGTGCATCTCACCTCAGCGTTATGGTGAGGCCTATCCAGCTTTTGGACAATTTCTCTCTCTCATTATATTTGATTTATTAGCTTCAATTCTAGTTATATTGTATTATAGTGTGTTATCTTGCATGCCAATACTATATTTAGTAAATTAGTTTGTTTCTCCTCAGATTGTTTTTAATTATTTTGGGGTCCCCTGTTTTCCCTTTTCCGGAGGCATGGATTTTGCAAAATCCCTCCGCCCCGCTAGTCACAGAACCAGGCCGAACCAGCCCATAAACCGTTGACACCCTGCTTTGTTCAAACTGTCTAAGCAACAGTCTGCATGTTTATTTTATGTGGATTATAAATAAATTGTTTCCTTCCTCCCCGTTGTCTCTGACACAACCACAATCCAGCTTTCCTCTTGTCCTATTCTTGTTTATATTTTTTCTATCTAATCTGATCATTGTTTATCCAGCCTTGCCTTTTCTTTCTGCTGACAGATGTTTCAAAATCCTGTATTCATTCAAAATCCATTCCTTTTTCTCCTGCTTTGTTTATCACCTCACTCAATGACCTTAGAATATGAATGACTCCTTTAAAACAAATTACCCATGTTTACCCTTTTACCTCTAAGCAATTCCAGATCAGACCATCAACTGTGAAGTTGTTTTTTTGATATGTCTTTGACATACCAAAATTTAGATTTCAATGCTTTTAAGTAAATAAATATGTATTCTTCCTGGTTTCTCATCTGCTAGCTTTTACCCCCAACTGTCAGTAGCTTTACTTCTCCATGCTCTCATTCATAAAGTAATTTGAGCTGGACCTCTCTGGATCCAGTCTTTCAACAATTCATATCATCCCCTTGTTCCATATTAGCATTTTTTTCTCTTTGTTCAAAGTTTTGCTGTTCTGCTGTTAATCAGTTTCTCATCTGTGTCATCTCTTACCTTAATTAATCTAGTCTTTAGCTGCTTTATTTTTCCACTTGATTTATAGATATTACATTTGTTCCTACCTAGTTTTCAGTGTTTCCTGGGGGATTAAAATCTCTTTTACTATAGATATCTGAGTTACTGTCAGTTTTCTTCAATTTGTTTCTTATTTAATATTGAGCACCAATAGCGAAAGTGCTTAATGAATGATATAAAACTGTTTTTTGAAGTTTCCTCCCTCCCTCCCTTTTTCTTTCTTTCTTTCTTTCTTTCTTTCTTTCTTTCTTTCTTTCTTTCTTTCTTTCTTTCTTTCTTTCTTTCTTTCTTTCTTTCTTTCTTTCTTTNAAATACAGTGCAGTTTGACAGATGTGGAGTTCTCAGAGATATTTTGTTTCTTCTTGTATTGAGGCAATAGGGAGCTGACTGAAGGGGAAGACGATATTTGTTTTCCACTGACTAAAAGACTTTATCAGAGGCTTGGATCTTAATACGCACAAGAAAAGCCACCAGAAAGTGTGTGACACTATGAAGATGCCAATTATGGAGAGAACTTCTACTAGGATTCACCCTAGAGAATCCATCTGTGGAGGATCCATTAATAAGAAAACAGATTAACTCAGTAATTAAATTTTAGAATATTTTAGGTGAAGTGGTACAAATAGGAGGTTTAAGTGAAATAAGCAATAGTGTGCTTTCAGAAATGAATGTAGTTTGTTGTGATCTGGCTCTACCTGTCCTTTGAGTTGACAGGGGCAGCTCCAGAGCAAAAGACAGCTAACTATTAATGCAGAGATTTGTTTTGGAAGCAGCTGTTTGCAGCTAACTCCTTGTTTATTTCATGTTTTTCATTTCTCCTGAAGTCAGTTCTATTTATCATGATCTTCAACTTCCTACGGAGAGGTCTCCCTGAATGTTCTCATCAAGCAAGTCCTATACATACATCTATTTCATCTGTAAACCCTACTCTGTAGTGACGACGTGTAGAACTACAAGGACAGATATACAGCGAGAGAATCTGGGCTGCTGACTTCATCTCTGCGTGACATCGTGTTCGTGGTCTCACATAACTGTGGTGATACACGTATTGGGAGCAGGAAGAGATACCAAGAACAGAAAGGAAATATGTCTTTCCTCTGAAATATGGGTTGGAGGAGGAGCAGAAGGAGTTACCTGATTGAGTTTGAACCCAGAACTCAGACTCCTGAGTTCCTTCCTGATTATACAATATCCAAAGCTTTATTCTGCTGAATCATTTTCATGACATAGTTTTGATTTGCAGTGCACACAATCTGTTAAAAAGAAGAGAGAAGAAAAGAGAAGATAAGAAAAAAGAAGAGAAGAGAAGAGAAGAGAAGAGAAGAGAAGNTCTTTCTTTCCTTCTTTCTTTCCTTCTTTCTTTCCTTCTTTCTTTCCTTCTTTCTTTCCTTCTTTCTTTCCTTCTTTCTTTCTTTCTTTTTATATTCTTCACCTTAAGTTTTAAAAGTATAAGAAGAAGCCTGATTCTATATGGAGGAGAGAAGAGTTGTTGCTCCATGTTTGCTGAATAGCTCAGAGACATTAAGGATCTGAAACATTCAGATTCATCTACTACATGCTTGAAACAGAACAAGAGATTTAGAAAATTATTTCTTATCACTTGCTCTAGTTTGAGAAGTTTCTACGTTAACTCTTCAGGCTAGGAGTCCTTAACAGTAGTGTCTACTGTGGAACTTGGTCTATGCTTCAAAATACTTGAATGATCAATCTCCCTCATTCAAGCACAGAGAATTTTTAATCTAAACCATATTTCAGGTTATCCCAACTATTGAGTCATATGGAACTGTTTTCTCCAGAGGTGTCAAAATTCATAGCTAACATATAGAAATCACGATCTTATTAACTTTTTTGCTAAATTAGGACGTATATCTGTAGTGACCAAAACTGCTTATTTGTAGTGAATTATATTTTGTAACTCACCCTGGTAATTCTGTCCAACATGTCCGCAGTATTGGTGAGATGCAATAATGACTTCTGGGACATTATGATGTGTAGTAACTTATATTGTTCTGTGTAAATCTGAAGGAACCAGAGGAAGATTATTGAACAGAGTATAGATATTTTTTTCATTTTGTTACTGGAGATCTCAAAGAAAATGTTTTAATTTGTGTTGAGATGTGTTTCTTTCCATCCTTGACACTCACTTCATTCCACTTGAACAACTTTATTTAACTGAAGTAACTGGAGAAAAAATGAAGTCCACATTTGTGGCTTCTAATGAGCACAAAGAAACTGGCCAAAAGTAGGAAATTAAATTCTGCTTCCAATGCAACAAAAAAAACTATACACAAAGCCTGAAGTCCTTTCATTAATAAGAGGCTTTTATAAAAATGACATTTCACACGTTCTTTTGTCCTCATAGGAACTTGGTCTCTCATATGGCCAATACTTACTTGCCATAAGGAAGAAGTTCTGATCTACATAAAATTTTATTTGGAATATTAGTTATGAGGAGAAAATGGTTATCCATTGAATTCTACCTACCTAGACTGATGAGCATTTATTTTCCACTAACCATAGTCACAACTACTCATTAAAAGACTTGAACACACAGTGCGATGGAAACCTATTTATCTCTGGAGAACACTGTTCATACTGTCTTAGATCATAACCCCAAATGAGCTGTTGATCTCATCAGTTCTCATTTATTAACAGTACAAAACCACCACATAATTTGACACAGTAAGCATTTGCTTTCCAGGGGAAGCTATAGCTTTTGAAAGATGTAGCAGGTTTACGTATATATCTAAATACAAGGAATACACTAACATTATTTAAGCACTGAACTAAATATTGCATGGAAAGGATACTATTTTGTTTGTTTGTTTTCTACCATCAGCTACATTCATGTCTAGGGTTATTCCCTTCTAATGAAGGGTTTCTTATTTCCAATCAGTATTGTGGAAACAGTCTATTTAAACTATCTGTGAGTTCATTGTCTAGATGTGTGCATCATTTACTAATAAACACAGCTGACACTCTTTTAGCTGATTAGCTCAAATTAAACCTTAATTCTCAGTAAACAAACCTGACCTGAAAGACAATAACACCTTGGTCTGTTGCATGTTCTCTCATTATTTTCTGAAATTAATCTTAAATGAATAGGGTGTTGAAAAAGATTTTTTCAGCTTTTGTGAGTATGAAACTTGATCCTGCCCTGAACTATTGCATGCTAATTAACTCTTTACTATTAGAAGTCAACACACAATTACATCTTCTATGTCAGTGTTCAAATTTTGAGGAGGAAGTGTTCAATTAACATTGTCAAATGAAAATGTAGACATCCACTATACAGAAGGAACCTTTTGTTAACTTAGAGTCAAGCGGTGTCAAAGGCACAGCAGGAAATTGCCATTAGCCAGTCTGGACATTCTCAGCATCCAAATCTACATCCCATAATCATCAGCTTCTGAAGGAGAGCAATTTAGGTAGCAAGTCAATCACATTTGTAACTTTGGTCAGCCCATCTATGGCATGCACAAAGAGATGGGATAAAGATTGGTTACACATTCCGGGTCCTGGACTTAGAGCTTGATTCTTTTCTGTATCAGATGTACTAAACATCATTTGGAGACTTATTTTTATTTTGGGGCAAGTGACTGAATTATCTTTAATGTTACAACATCTGTTTCATTTTAAAAAGCCTTTATTTGCCAATATTCATGGCTACATTACTAATTGATATTTATTTTCATGCTTGGGAGATGAAATGGTTGGAAATAGGGATTAATATTTGAATAGAGGACTGATTCATATGGAATATTTTAAGCAACTCAGAAAGTTGAGCTGAGTATGAGCCACACGTCATTTCCAAAAAAGGCAGTATTGCAGCCATGTGTCATGTTCATTCCATGTGTCGTGTTCATTCCACTTTTTCACTCTGCAAAGTGATGGGCTGTGCTGTGGCTGCATGTAACAATTATGAAGTTGTAAACTCTGGATGATATTATGCAGCAGCTGTGTTATAGCCAGGGAATGGTCTTCCAAGTGTTCCCCCTGCTCATTTGCAAGGAAATTTAGCTCACTTCTTCTCTGTAGAAAAACCTTGCAGAACTTCATTGATCACAAAATATCTTAGATGATAGCGCTGGGAGAGGACTGTGTACCTGTTAAATTGTCTATGCAGCTATTTTTCATTAATTTTTAATTAAGCAAATCGTTAGGCTCAACATTGAAGGATACCATTAGGATTCATCCATTTCTCATGTAGGTTCATGTTTATTACAAACTCTAGAATTAGAATTCAATTAATGAGTAAAAGCCAAATATGCTGAGATGATGTATCTCCAGATTCCTATTCTTTTTGTCATTTTCCTTTGTGCATGTGTGTAATGATTCAGAAGGGATATAATTTATCTAACTTTTAAACTGATTTGAAAAACTGGAGAAAATAATGCAAATAGTAAATCATTTCTTTCAAAACTTGTCTGGAGTATGAACTTCACTGTAGATGTGTAGATAAATATGGCTAGGAGGTAAATGTTAACTTAAGACAGCTCCCTGTGTGCATTTTATGCCTAAAGAAGGCACATCAAAAGATAAATCTAAATATTCCTTTAGGCTAGAGATATAGAGTACCATAAAAGATTGACTATGCTACTTGCAATAAAATGCCTTAGTGAGGTTTAGCTAGGTTGCCAAATAGTTTCACTTTATCTTTAACCTGGCTTGCCATTTCTCACATTAATTTGTCTTTACATGGGTTTGAATAATTGCTTAATAAAAACAAAAACAAAAAAACACAGGCAAATACATACCCAAAAAACATACCAGGTGATAGGGCTGCAAATCAACTGACAATGGAACAGATTCTGGTATGCTGGTCTATATTTGTCTCTCACAAAATCACTATTGGTTAAAAAGTTAGCTGAGATTTTAGAGTACTTTTCAATTATCTTATCATACAAGCCCAAGTGTTCTTACCTTGTACATTTATGAAAAATTTACTCTAGACATTAGCAAATTGCTGTTGAATTTGTTGTTATTACTACTGGAGACACAATTGCAGATCCATGAAGGCCTCACTGCTGATGGAATAATCGTTACCGATCTACACTTTAATAATACAAGAAACTCTTTGTGGGAGATGGAGAGGTCGGCTCGAGATAGAGCTGACAAAACAAATTTTGTTGACTTTGGTATCACATGGTGTATATATGAAGACAGTCAGGATAAAGAGTTAAGGATAAAGTATAAAGGATAAGGACAAGGACAAAGGCAATATCTTGCTTGCTGGAGTGTTAGTAAGCAGGGATTGAGAACTACAATGTAGTGATCTTTTTCGTAATGGTTTTTATAGTGTTTGTGTAAAGGATGGTAATCCTTTTCTGGTTGTTTGTAGTAATAAGATGGAAATATTCGCATCTGATAAAATTAACTTCTCCGTGTTGCAAATGAGCAGATATGTAAATATTTATTTATTTATGTTCCCCAATCTATAACAAAAAGAAATATTTTTTAATATGCAGTTAATTCCTAATCTTTTTCCATCAAATTACCTTTAAGTCACTTTAGAATTTTGACCAGTTGTTAAATAGTGTATGAAAAAGGTATGGCAGGACATAAGGAGTCAAAGTTAAAAGTTCAGATGAATGACCTTGGAAGAGGTGGTAGCATAGCTCTCATTCTTGACAGAGCCAACTAATTCCAGTATTGAGAAATTAGCACCCTTCTGAAATTTATCCTGAACATACATGTAAAAAGGAAATCCTAGGTATACTGTAGCTTCAAAATCTAATTTTCAGGCTTGACTATGACTTTTGCTATTGCAAATTCTTATACTGAATTATTATTTATTTTCTCTTAAGGCTTCCATCTTTCATAGCATGTGACATTGCACTTAAAACAATGAAAAGCATATCACCAGCTGGCTTTTTGTCTTTTTTAAGCCCCAGTTAATATGCCTTTAATTTCACTGACAATGCCACATGCCATGAAATGAATTTCCTTTCGCAGATTCTTGCTGTCATTTATGAGCATGTAATTAGGTCTGCATTACAGTCATGTAAAGTAGCCCAAAGAATAAAAATTATGTGTTTAAATGTTCATTGTTTTTATCAGTGGTATAAAGTATGAGATGTGTCCTTCAGCAGTTCTGAATTGTTTGGAAAATGACAGTTAAAATCAGTTAAATATTCTAGCTTTTGGGACATGAAAGTAAATGGAATCTAGTGGGTGAATTACTTATTTCTATATTTATCCCATTATTAGTTTGCTTGGATGATTCCTGCAGTGTGTTTGGTAAAATTGACTCAAATGTAAAATGTTTTCGAGTGCCTCCTGACTGAATAATCCAAAGCTGATGAGAATAATTAGCAATCAGGAATGATTCATGGGATGTGCTGCTGGCATTACACATGATGAGTGCAAGATGAATTTATGGGTAGGATAGGAAGTATAGAGTTAGAAGGTGAGGAAAAAGAAGAAAGAATTAACATTTTATGAAGCTTCCATTAAGGTGAAAATAAAGAGTATATGCTACAAAGGACTGTTAGCTGAAGTTATGCTAAGTTTTTGTTGATCTCTTGGGAAAAGCCTATTACCATCACTGTTTGATAAAGATCTTAGTGATAGATGCAAAACTTAATGATGGATAGAAAAGTAAAAACACTGTGCCAGTTTAGTGCTTTGACCCACTGCTCACTAGAAATGATGACTCATATTCTGCATGACTTGAATGTTCTGACTTAGGTTTTCACAAGCAATTAGATCTGAGATTCAGTGTGTGAAAGGCGCCTCAGCTTAGAAGTGCCAAGGACTGGAGGTGCCTCTAAAATCCAGAAATATTTTCAGTAGAATTCACTTTCATAATCTTGATAATCTCTTCTTCCTCCCTGGCTGATTCTTTCTACTTTCTCTTCAAGCCAATTGATTTGCAGTTGCGACATAAGTGAGAGCCTGTAAAGTTTCACTGCAGAAATAGCCAGAAATAGCCACAAATAGCCAGGGAGCATTAATGATGGGCCTGAAAGTGATATTTCTAAACCAATAACATTCCAAGGTGTACCATATTCAGCAGTGTGTGCAGACAGGACAAGGGGAAACGGCCAGAAACTGGAGCATAGGAAGTTCTGCACCAATGTGCACAAGAACTTATTTAGGGTGAGGGTGACGGAGCACTGGAACAGGCTGCCCAGGGAGGTTGTGGATTCTCCTTCTCAGGAGATATTCAAGACCCGCCTGGACGCCCACCTGTGTGACCTGGTGTAGGGAACCTGCTTTGGCAGGGGGGTTGGACTCGATGATTTCTGGAGGTCCCTTCCAACCCCTACGATTCTGTGATAGTCCCATAATGAAATAATAATAAAAAAAAATTATGAAGATAATGCATTTTTCACAAATGAAAGTGTGTTAAATCTATTGTTTAACATCAGGGTTGTAAACTCCTGACAAACAGGTTTGTAAATGTAAGGCTTCCAGACATTACTTTATAGAAATGACAACAGGCACCACGATGTTGGAGATATGATAATAGCCCAGTTAAGACATTTTTACTGGTGGTGTCACATGTAATTTAAAACCAGCTCCTGAATTTATTTCCTGTGTTGGATTCACAACAACAAAAAAATCAATCTTGAGAATTTTTCCTTGTATGGAAGTGTAAATACAGTGTTTTATAATTCTTTTCTGATGAATTTCTACATATTTGTTAGCCATTGTTATATACAAATTAGACTCATAAACCATCTATAAGAACGATTATGTCATCTCAGCTGATGAGAGTGATGTTTAAAAGCATGGCTTGCGATTTCTATATACAAACATTATTGTTTTGGTTGATACATTTTATTATTATTTAACCAGTAGTTATAGATCTCATTACTGTGGTTCTGCCAAGGAAAACACACTTACTAACTCTCAATGAGAAAAACTTTCATTTAGCTTTTCAGTGCCAACAAATTGTTAGTGGGGGAAAAAAAAAAAAGCAAAACATATTTTACTCATCTCATCCTTTCCCCCCCCACCCCCATTTCTTTCTTTCTCA
The DNA here is from genome assembly GCA_016647715.1 of Pavo muticus. NCBI lineage: Eukaryota > Metazoa > Chordata > Aves > Galliformes > Phasianidae > Pavo > Pavo muticus. The sequence continues at coordinate 369,478 of JACDJE010000573.1, read as the reverse complement.
GGATAACTGAACCAGTTTATTTAGTACAGTAGTCCTGGAAGCAAATACAAAAATCATTCTAACAACTCTCAGTAGTCATCAGTTGTTCAGTAGATATTGTCATGCTCTCTTAACCCTTAATTACTCAGGAAGGCTCAAGATGATTTCTGAGGGCTTTCCTGAATTGCAGGGAATTTGCTTTTCAGTTGCACTTCAATCTTTTCATTCTACAGAAGCAAAAAGATGGGAGAAAAGTCATCCATTTAAATCACTATGCAGCTTCTTGTCCAAACAATTTCTAAAGTCTCAGTACCTAAATTCTGTCTTCATTAACGGCAGCTACAAAGCTGCACTGAAGCTGTTGAAGGTCCTTTTGAGTGTGCACCGTAATGTATGATGATGCCATGAAAACAAAAATAAAATGCTTATAAATCTGGCATACAAAGTCAATAAAATAAAGGAAAATGAAGGATTTAAGAGTCTATAGAAACAAAACCAAATATTAAGTTTGTTTCATAATTCTCAGGACATATAGGGAAATTTTACTCAGTGAGTGATAAGAAGGTAAAGAGTGTGTGAAGGGATAGGGAAAGATAACAGGAATGGTATGAGTTTGCTGAACTAAGTGATTTAGCTCCTGAGATGTGCTGAGTGGTGAGAAAGGGAGAATTTAAAATGAGAAACTCCATTTAGTGAATAAAATGTTAATGTAAAACATTGAACAGCTCATTCTTTTAGTAGCTTGAATGTAAAGGCAACATACATATATATTTTTAAACAATAAGGTTTTATACTGCATGCAAACAGCTAGTAATGCAGGAAGATAAAAGTATTAAGAAAATGTTTGTTTTTCCAATATAATAACTTCAGGGACAAGGTTTAAAAGAATTCAAGCATGAGATGTTATTTTAAACTTACTACATGTGCATGCTTCTTGATTGTCCAAGAAAGGTCACATAATTCCATTCTCACATAATTCCTGCTTTTGCAATATAATGATAACGACAAGAACAACTTTTTGAAGACCTAAAATAGACTTTCTAACCTTGGATAGTTGCAGGGTTTTTTTGCTGTTGTTGCTTTTGTTTGTTTTTTTGGGAGGTAAGTGTAAGAAAACAGAAGTCTACTGTGTTCTTTATACTCAGTTCAACAAAATCAACCATTTGATCTTGACTTCTTCCATCATCCTTTCTTTGATGAAAGGTTAGCATGAAGAAGGACAAGTGGCAGATGAAATAGAGAAGTACAGGGCTATTCTTTCTCTCTCTTGCAAAGATGTGGCTGAGGGCCTCTTGTTGAGATCTTCAGTAAGGGTATCCTGCCCTTAGGCCACTAATATTTATGAAGGATGGGCATTCACTTTTTAGCACCATCCTTTTCTCGGTGATTCTTACTCTGGAGGAGAATGACTGGACTTTCCAAGATAGCCTGAATATTTTTGTATTTGTTTACCACCATGAAACGCAACTACAGTGAAGGACATGCAGCTTTTATCCCTCTGCTCTGTATGAAATTTGACCTGTGATTCATAAGAGGTGATCCTCACTTTCTGATCTTTTCCCTTTTCTGGAGGCTTCCTGCCTGGATTTGTTTGATAAGTGAATGCATTTTCCAGATATGCTTTCTTGCTTTTTTTTTTTTTCCTTCTTTGTCCTCTCTCTTTTGTGAAAAGCAGCAATGAGGGGGAAGAAATGGACTGTATAAGAAGCTCAAAAGCAGAGAATTGCTGAATGATATGAGAAGACTCAAGGGGCCTGCGGGTAAAAAATGGGGTAATTGGACACATAATATCATGACTTCAAGACATGATGAGACTAGCATCCATATAGCATTCAATTATACATCTGTCTCCAAACACTCTTCTTTTAGGGCCTCTCTGTATCATTTAGCTCACAGTGAAGGATGCTTTCTTCCTCTAGGCATAGAAGGGGATTTGGCAGATATCCTTTAGCTTGTGTTTAGGAGGAGGGGAGGATGTGTGTTTGCAGCCTGTCTCAGCAGCACTGCCTGTTGTGGCAGGTATGGTAGGTCTGTGACAAGGACTGCCCACACAGCTGCTCAGTTTCCTCTTCTTCCGCTGTGGATTTGATATAATGTTTGCATCCTGTCCTACTTTCCTCAGCCCATCAATCCTCCTGGACACGTCCCTTGGCTCCTTTCAGTGCATTCCAGTGATTGGTTTTTGGCTTTATGGTTGCTCACAATGCATATTTCTCTTTCTGAAAAAATGTTAGACTACCATAGTACTTCTCTGAAAGATTCACAAGTGAAGGAGTTGGGAATAAAGCCTAAAGAATGAAAGATCAAGACGATGTCTGAAAACTTATCTGTATTGTGTTTATTTCTTACCAAGGAAACATGGGTCTTTTTTTTTTTTTTTTCCCCTCCACTGTGAATCTTCCATTTAGGATATCTCTCTTTCTTTAATACAGGGTTGTATACAGTGTGAGAGTATCAAACTACTATGACTATTGAAGAGGCAGGGGATGGCAAGTTGTTTTTAATCACAACTTAAGATCCACAACAGCATTAAAAAGAACATTTGAACCACACTGATTAGTGTTGCTATATGGTTCAGAAAAAAAAAAAAAGAGAAATAGTCAGTATCTAACATACTTTGAAATATGCTTTTATTTCAAACTGTCTGGAATACTTAAAGTATGTTTTGTGTATGTATAACTACATTTAATACTGAAGTTGTATACGTGAAATATATTGTATAGGTGACTTTACACACTGGTTTGGACAGTCACATGGGACATTCAATTTTTAGAATTGTTTTGATGATAATTTCTTTTGTCCTAAAGAGAATGTTATTTCTCCTACCTCAATACAGTCTGTAAATATTAGGAATGTTATTTATTTTAAAAAACTAAATTTATAGAAATCTCCTGACACATATCACATAAATCACCTTTGAATATATTTCAGACAGGTTTTATTCAGATCTAGCTTATGTGAATGAATCCTGACAATTATTTCATGTCTTCACAAGTAAAAAAAAATCTGTTTACACAAAAACACGAGACTTTTTTTCCTATTTCTGAACAGTGTGTGTGACCAGTAACCTTTAAATGCCCATTGGAAGAATCTGTCTCAGAGAGATACGGTATTGTGTTCCTGGCCTTTCCCTGAACATTTAAAGTCATCTGTTTTCCTTTGTAGATACAACATTAAAGACTTGGAATCAATGAAACTTGCAGCCACTTGAGCAAGTTACATCTTCTCTAGTCTCTTCTCAAAGGAAGAGAAGAGAAAGATGAATACTGCTTTGAACATTACTTTGAAGAGGGAAAAATGAGTGGAGAGGATCTATGGAAAGCCAATAGCAACTGTTCTGCTGTCTTATTACTTGTGACTGAACACTTCTAAAAGAGGTTTATCTGTGTCTAGCGAAACACACAGAGTTTCAGTGCTACAGCAAAAAAGTCAAAGAAGTCCTCTGGACAAAACCAACCCTTTGCACTGATAGATAGCTCTGGTATTTTTTGAACATTTTAGAGCTCTGTGACTTGTACAAGAAAACTTCTCTCTTATCCAGAGAGGGTAGAAAAGACACAGAGTAAACATTTCAGTGCATACAGAAAACATCTTTTCCGCCTATGGGTTTCTCCCCAGAAGTCTCTATTATCTTTTCCTATTGCAAAATTCTAGTAATGATGGTGTGTGTTGTATGGAATTCAGTCTGCCCCACTTGCCAGCCATTGTGCTTGGCTTTTTAATTATTTCTTTATTTGTTTGCATACTCTTCTTTCTGTGGCTTTAACACAGACATAAATGTTTATAGACTTCTGGTCTTCTTTTTGCTGTAAGCATTATTTTTAATCAATATAAGCTCCTGGGAATTCATGCAAGCACAGACCAAAATTTACATTTTCCCAGATGTAAGAATAGGAAAAGAGGAACACAGGAATCTTTTCTCATTGCTAGACTAAGATAAATGAACTTTTACTGCTTGTATTAATGTGTCACAGGCCTCACAACCCAGATGCAAGACCTTACACTTGGATTTGTTGAACCTCATGAAGTACACCTGGGCCCGCTGCTCAAGCCTGTCTGGGTCCCTCTAGATGGCATCCCATCCCTCTAGTGTGTTGATTGCACCCCACAGCTTGGCATCATCAGCAAACTTGATGGGCACATTGTGAATGGTTATTTCTAAGGGAAAAGAGGTGATGATATGTGAATGGAAAGACAGAAGTTATACATCTGCAACTGAGACTTTGAAACAGGGCCTATACCTTGTGTAGCTTTCCTGAAAGCAGAGAAAGCCCACTCTCATGGTCTCTGCCATTAGAAGTAGCACAGCAAATAAAATTGAGTATCCCTTCCCTAAATCTTTTCATCTATCTGATTCATACTTTTCCAAGAGAAGCTGCAAGAATCATAAAATGGCTTGACTGGAAAGGACCCTAAAGATCATCTAGTCCCATTCCCCCTGCTGTGGACTGATTGCTGCCCACCAGACCAGAATTTCAAGGGGCCCATCCAACCTGACCTTGAACATCTCCAGGGATGGGGCAGCTACAGCTTCTCTGGGTAATCTGTTCCAGTACCACAACATCTTCCAAGTAAAAAATTTCTTCCACATATCTAACGTTAATCTCCCCTCTAATGGTTTAAAACCATCCCTCCTTGTCCTATCAACATCAGACCATGTAAAAAGTCACTCTTCCTCCTGTTTATAAGTTCCCTTTATATCCTGGAAGGCTGCAATGAGATCTCCCATGAGGCTTCTCTTCTCCAGTCTTTACAAGCTTACCTTTCTCAGGTTTTTTTTGTAGAAGTTTTTCTCCAGCACTTTGATCATCTCTGTGGCTCTCCCCTGGATCTGCTCCAACAGCTCCATGTTTTTCTTATGCTGGGGGCCCTAGGCCTGGTCGCAGTACTCCAGTTGAGGCTTCACAAGGGCAGAGTAAAGGGAGACAATAACCTCCCTTGCTCTGCTGGTCATCCTTCTTTTGACGCAGCCCAGAATACAGTTGGTCTTCTGGGCTACAAGTGAATACTGTTGGCTCACATCAAGCTTTTTATCCATCAGTACCCCCAAGTCCTTCTCAGTAGAGCTGCTCTCAATGAGTTGTATTCCCAGTTTGTATGCATATCTGGGATTGCTCTGACCCAAGTACAATACCTTGCACTTGGCCTTATTGAACCTCATTTGTTTATGTGGACCCACTTTTCAAGCCTTTCCAGGTCCCTCTGGATGACGTCGCTTCCTCCTATTGTGTCAACTGCACCACTCAACTTGGTATCATCAACAAACTTACTGAGGGTACACTTCATGCCATTGTCTATGTCAGTGATAAAGATGTTGAAGAGCACCAGACCCAAGAAGCCACTGGCGATCTCCAAACCAACACTTCTATCATGGGGATTTTCAGGGCATTTGTACTGATCCATGAAAATGAAGACTTTCATAATGCTGTCCTCCTGCATGAAGATCCTAATTTTCCAGTGATGTTCTCACATTTTGCGTATCCAATAGTCACTCTCATACTGAAAGTATCAGAGATCTGTTCTGAAAGAAAGAACTGATTTTTTTCATGCGCATGAATATCTAGACAGTAGTCTTGAGTTCACTAACTCAACTGTTCGGGCATTTGGATTGCTTTTGTGTCAGGATTACATACTTCACAAACCAGATGAGGTTTAACAAAAGCAAGTGTAGAGTCTTGCACCTAAGGAGGAATAATTGCCTGCACCGGTACAGGCTGGGGGATGACCTGCTGGAGAGGAGCTCTGCAGAGAGGGACCTGGGTGTCCTGGTGGATGACAGGTTGGCCATGAGCCAGCAGTGTGCCCTTGTGTCCAGAAAGGCCAATGGCATCCTGGGGTGCATTAAAAAGAGCATGGCCAGCAGGTCAAGGGAGGTGATCCTCCCCCTCTACTCTGCCCTGGTAAGGCCTCATCTGGAGTACTGTGTCCAGTTCTGGGCTCCCCAGTACAAAAAAGACAGGGATCTCTTGGAAAGAGTCCAGCGGAGGGCCACAAAGATGGTGAAGGGCCTGGAGCATGTCCCCTATGAAGAAAGACTAAGTCTGTTTAGCCTTGAGAAAAGAAGACTGAGAGGGGACCTGATCCAGGTCTATAAATATCTAAGGTGTGGGGAGCAAAGTGGCGAGGCCAGACTCAGCAGTGTGTGGAGACAGGACAAGGGGAAACGGCCAGAAACTGGAGCATAGGAAGTTCTGTACCAGTGTGCACAAGAACTTATTTACAGTGAGGGTGACGGAGCACTGGAACAGGCTGCCCAGGGAGGTTGTGGATTCTCCTTCTCTGGAGATATTCAAGACCCGCCTGGACGCCCACCTGTGTGACCTGGTGTGGGGAACCTGCTTTGGCAGGGGGGTTGGACTCGATGATCTCTGGAGGTCCCTTCCAACCCCTATGATTCTGTGATTCTGTTATTCCGTGATTATCTATAGTACTGCATTGTACATGGATAAGTAAGTCTTTGGATTCCCCCTTTACTGATGTCTGTTGCTGCAGATCAATGAATCATACACCTCCATAGATCATTTAATTTCTTAATTTACAAAGCAAATATTTTAATGTTTCAAAGCTATTATTTTTAATGGTACTTTTTGTTGTTTCTCCTCATTTGTGCAGTTCATGTCTGAGCAATCTTCTTGTTCAAGATAATATGCAAGGTGAAGTAAGTGTTAATCTGTTAAACCACGTATCTCCACCTGGACTAGATCACTAGACTCCTTCTCTATGCATGTGCAACTACTTCTCATGTTAATAAAGAAAGCATGTTCTTTGAAGAGGAAATACACACATCATGCTTCACATCCTAAAGCACTTAAGATGTTTTTTGGACTTGCCAGAGATAAGTAACATGATGCAAAAATTCACATAATAGTTGATGAGGTACCATACTATTTGTTGAGATACCATAATATATACAAAACTATTATCACTCAGATATCTTCCACCATACATGCTGAGGCTATCAGTAATCACACTTGGTTTGGATTTCTGTATTCTGGTTTTAGACATCTTGAATTGAATTCAAATACAAGTATAAACTGGCACTAAGCCTTTTTTCCTGCTTTACTGGAAAAGCAGAGCTAATTAAAAAATGTTGTATTCACTGAGAATTTTGAAGCATATATCTGCAACTATTTTGTATAACTGGCTGACCTTCATTTTTGAAATATTATTTTTTTAAATATGCATTTGTTTTTCTATCTTCTTTCTTCTCCACTTTTCCACCTTTGAACTGAAAAGTATAGAAGATAATGACGTATTTTTCTTATATTTGTGAGAATATTGTAATCTAAACATAAATTGAGCCTTGAAAGTCATGCCAAATCAAAAATTATGATTAAGGAATAAAAATAAACATGGTAAACTAAAAATATTGAGTTTTAATGGAGTCATGCAAATAAGAAAACCTCGATATTAACTGGAAACCTGAACATAGGGAAACTGGCCATTTGCAGAAACAAAGAAGCATATACAAAATATTTTGCCCTTTGATTGCTGTTTGACTGCTTACATTTCTGTAGATCTTTGAAAGCTTTAAAAGGGAATTATTTCTATGAATAAACCAACCTCACTCAAATCTCCAGGAAAACATAGTCAAGATTTGGATTTTCTTCATCATAGCATCCTTTTATTTCACAGGAACTTTTTCTATTTCCAGAAACTATACAAAGTGACTCACTCTTCACATTGATCAAATTATACTCCTTCAACTTAGAAGACCTATTGCCAACCCTGAAAACTTGTACTGAGATCCTTACGTCCTTGCGATTTCCCATCAGTGTGAATCATAGAATCATAGAATCACTAAGGTTGGAAAAGACCCACAGGATCATCCAGTCCAACCATTCACCCGTCACCAATGGTTTTGCTAAACCATGTCCCTCAACACAACATCCAAACATTCTTTGAACACCTGCAGGGTCGGTGACTCCACCACCTCTCTGGGCAGCCCATTCCAGTGCCTGACCACCCTTTCAGAGTAGTATTATTTCCTAACGTCCAGCCTGAACCTTCCCTGGCGCAGCTTGAAGCCATTCCCTCTAGTCCTATCACTAGTCACACGAGAGAAGAGGCTGACCCCCAGCTCACTACAACCTCCCTTCAGGTAGTTATAGAGAGCAATAAGGTCTCCCCTGAGCCTCCTCTTCTCTAGAATGAACAATCCCAGCTCCTTCAGCCGCTCCTCATAAGACCTGTGCTCCAGAGCCTTCACCAGCTTTGTTGCCCTACTCTGAACATGCTCCAGGGCCTCGATGTCTTTCTTACAGAAGAACATCTGACCCTAACTGTGAATAATTAGGATGAAATCATAATTAAGGATTTCTTTCCTCAAAATATTTATTTAGAGTATTGATAATGAATTTAAAGAGCCAGCAGCAGGAAACATAGGAATCTGAGTATTCTTCATATAGAATAATGTCACATAGGTCTGGACATTGCAATGGTCCTTGATATAGGATATCCTTTGTCTCAGACAGACTTAAAATCAATGTGAAAATTGGCATTTTTTCCTCTCTATCCAGAGTTCATCCACTGCATTTCATTGCTTATTAGATGGTAAGTTTTCACTCATTTTTAGGTTTCGGTGTTAGCTGAAACACAGTATCTCCAATTGAGTATCTTCCATGACTCAGAAAAACACAAACAGTTGCTGCTGAGGAAAGGAAGACAAAACACTTAAAAATCCAGATCATTTTATGTTCCCTTGCACAAGCATATTGCAACACAATTTTATTGTGTGAGCCTCTATTTTCTGCACTACAACTGCATCCTTCAGAGCACAAAATGAGAATACTTTATGAGTGAGGTTGCTCTAAAACATTTTTTTCACTGGTTACTCTCCATTGTAACATTATGCCTTGTTTACTTAATGATACCTGAAGTCTGAACAGATAAATCTTGGTTGCTGCCCCTCTGATTCTTGCTGCAATGGTATTTGAGTACATCTTCAACAAGAACTAACTCCTCTGCAACTCCCAGTTTGAGACAGGAAAGTATTAACCTCATTTGACAGAGACAAGCTAAGAGATTAAACCACTTTTTCTGTACAGTACAGGGGGCAAGTGCCAAGAACACAAAAAATATCCGTCTCATTCAGATTGCTCTAGAGTTCCCTAAATATTACAGCAACAAGTCTCTTGCATGGTGTCTTAAATGACTATACATCCTGCTCTCTCTGCAATGACTGTTCCCCTTGCACCATTTCCACTACAACTTTTATTTGTAGGGAAGAAAGAGGAAGTACTTGTAAAATTTCTATAAGAAGATTTTTTCTTTCCTCTGCCTATATTATGAAGAAGCTGTGCAGAAAGGTCTAAAATTCCCCAGTATGACTGATTGCTCTCATCTAAAAACTACTCTACAAAATCTATTACACTCATAGAAAATGTGATATAAACATCCTTAAAGCTTTGACATGATTCAGTTTTCACTTGTTTTCCAAAGGCAAATCTCTGACCTTCCTATCACATTTCTACTGTCTATCATCCAACTCCTGTAGTACAGAAGTATATGAAATACAGTGGTAAGCTTTCCTAATCATGCAAAATATGTACTTTTTCATCCATCCCTTATTTTTTAACTGCTGGACTTGCTAGGGAAAATCATTTGGGACTACTACCTGGTTTGAGAAGAAATGAGCTATTTCAGATGGAAAAAGTAAAGGGGAGAGGTACAGGGTACTGAAAGGAGTCTCACAAAAATCTTTGTGTAACTTTAGTGACAGGCATTGCTTTACATTCTGCCTGTAACAAACACACATTTCATTGCAGCTTTAACCCCAGCTGGGAGCCTGGCTATGTACGTTGTAAAGTAACGCAGAGTGAAAGGACAGTTGTATAGTGAAAACAAAGTATTGGGTGTCAGGAAGTTATGGGCTCCAGACCTGTATTTGCCCTTGACTATGCACTGAAATAAACCATTGGGTCTGTTTCTCTCTCCATCTTAATAACCACTTGTAAAAATGTAGTACTTATGCTCCTTCTGGAGGTGCTAGACTGCTAAATTGGTTTAATGTGTTTTGTTTTTGTTTGATGAATGATTTAAGTTGCTGAAATGTCGTTGCAGACAGACAGGACAATTCACCTTCTGCTCTCAGCATGCTACTGTATCATTTAGCAAGCGCATATTGCTGGCTCATGTTAAATCTTTCATCAACTGATACCCCCAAATCTTTCTCCTTAGGGCTGCTCTCAAGCCATTCTCCTCCCAACATGTATTTGTGCTTGGCCAAATGGCCATTCTGAGTATTGAAACTAGTTCTTTTTTTTAAACCACCTTCCAAAGGAGTCATCACCAATTATGCAGGGAGTGAAAGGAAATTAAGCATGTGATGCACTTCCTGGAGTTTCAGTGCTTGATAAGTGAATGCTTCCAATGGAATCAGCCATTTAGACTCAATGGGGAGAAATAAACTCTTCAGAATTCAAAATACACGTTTATCACAAAAGATGCCAGCAGCCATAAAGAATTTCTACAGCTGATATTAAGCAAACTTCTCCATTGAGGAAGTCTCAGGTTAGATTCCTAATCTCTGAATACTTCTCTTTCCTGTCCTCTAACTGTCTCTCATATGAAACAGCTGCATATATTATCCTTAGCATTTAAAGGGTAACGCTTTGAATTTAAACACTGCTTGAAACAAAGATTATTTCCAAAACAGAAATTCTGGCAGCAAATAATTTTGGTCTGTCTCTTACTTTCAAGTGACAAAACTTTTGTTGATTGGACTCCTTGGGTTCAGGATTTAATTTTAAGGTAGCAATGCCAAACCCAAATAAGCCAGAACTTAGGGCAGTCTGCCCGATTCAGAACGGGAATATGAGGCTTGATTCTTCTCAGGCCAGAAGAGAACCTTATCCTCCAAGTTACTGTCAGTTCTTCTCTGAACCTCTCTTTTTCCTCTGCCTCCCTCCCTCCTTGCCTCCCTTCTCCCAAGAAGCTTTACCAGTTTTGCCTTAGTTTCTTTCTCGATTAGAATTAAAAAAAATAAAATAAAAAATTGTGATATAAAATCAATGAAAACAAAACCAAAAACAAACCAGAGGATTTGTTTTCAAGCCAGACTGCCTAGAAGAATCCTTAGCATCAACTGATTAGTATGATCAGTGTTATTTAAGTGGTCAAAATCCTTTGAATTTTTAAAGAGAAAGACATGCATTGTGGCAAGCATTAAATAGAAAAGTTTCAGGAAATGGAAATTAATGCAAAATAAGCTATTCAAAACAGCTTTAAAAAAAATATTTCCTTTCATTTTCTGGCTTCACTCAGTTTGCTTTTCCTTTGTGCTACAATTGCATTTTAACAAAGAAATATATTATTGCATTCTTTTTGCTGTAAATACTGGTTGTGGTAAAGAAAATCTGATCCCTCTTTTTCCAGTATTTTTGTCAAGCTAAATAAAATTATTCCAAAGTTTTCTGACTTTGTTTAACAAGTATAGAATTATAGAATCACAGAATTGTTTCAGCTGTAAGTGACTCTTAAAGGTCATCTAGTCCAACTCCTCTGCAATGAACAGGTACAGCTAGATCAGGTGCTCATCGCCTCATCCAGACTGACCTTGAATGTCTCCAGGGATGGGACAACCACCACCTCTTTGAACAACCTGTTCCAGTGCCTCATCACCCTTATTGTAAAGAAACGTCTTCCTCGTATTCAATCTAAATCATCCCTCTTTTAATTTGAAACCATTTCCCCTTTTCCTATCACAACAGACACTGTTAAAGAGTCTGTCCCCTTCTTAGAGTAACCTCATATCTCCTGATTTCCTTTCTTTCAAACCATCAAAGAATGAAAAATCTCTCTGAATGCTGTTTTTTTTTATCACTGAGCAATGAGAAGGAAAATTTAGTGGACCAAGGATTATAAAAGTTTTTTCTTCTTGTTGCTAGTTAGTTTGTTTTTAACGAAACTCCAGACAATAACTGATAAAGGACACAAGATCCATCCTGTTTGGAAAATCTTTCATTGGCAAAGCCTATCTTTACCATGCAGTTTTTATCCTTGTGCTTGGCCATTCTTCATCCATAGTTCTGCTTACTGTCTGTTCCATGACCTTTTCACTTTTTCTCCTTCAGCTTTCTGAGTATTCAGAAAAAAAAAGGTGCTTCCCAAGCCCAGAAGTGATGTTATACTTATGGTGTCATGGTGGTAATTAAAAAAAAATATATGTTTTTAGAAGAGTAAGGCAAAAATGACACTAGCTTCAGACTTAATAATGGATACAAAGAATAATGCCTGTATAAATTAGAATTCCACCTGTCCAATAATTATGCTGATACCTCAAACTTTGTAATCAATTTCTCACTTTGTTATTACATTTTTTTGTCAACTACGTTGCAGGAATGGATTAAATGATTAATGTACAAAACACCTTGAGTACATGAAGGGTATGACGAGTTTCATCAGAAGGTGAAAATCTTCTCCAAACTGTTCTGGAGGACAGGTTTAATGTACACATTATTACTTTAGGAGATGAGTATCATCTGCCAAGACCTGATACTCTTCAAAGTCTCCCCTGTAGTTATAACATCCAATGTTTGCAAAGCTTCTCCTTAAACAATTAGCAGAATATGACATTTTGCTGTCATTATAACTGAAAAGAAAAAAAACTGCTTCATTCTTTTTTTCCCATATCCTGAGGAAAGAGATAGTATTTCACTATTCACACTAGTTTACAGAGTTTCTCTGGTATTGATTAGCACTTCTTAAAGGATTTGCAGAACAACTAATGTCTTTGAAATAAAGTCATAGAACAAGAGTATAATACAGTCACATTTTAACTATTATTTGGAACAACAGTTCATATCAACATCCCCAAAAGCACAAAATCACCTACAGGAGAAAAATGTTTTCTGCTTTTGAAGTGGCAAAGCATACACAGGACTTTGGAATGACTTGCCAAAGCTGAAAGGTAGGCAAAAAGTCCCCACTTTCAGACTTCATAATTTATATCAGTTTTTCAAGGCTAACACTTACTTATGAAATCTTGTTTTCCTTGTGTATGGAAAAAATTTTATCATCCACTTTGAAATTAGCTTCTCACAATGGACATTCCTAACAAGGTGATTCTATTACTTGAGCTAAGCAAACCCTCCATCAGTAGATGATAGCAGGAAGACTTCTGTCTTTGAAAAAAACCTCATTAGAAAGCCTTACAATAATAAATATATAAGCAATTCTGCGTTTGACATTGGTCTTGTTGAATGGGGAATGTAGCCCTTATCTAACATGTTTTCAGATATATAAAAGTCTATACAAGACCCTGACTGCAGCAGCACAAGAAAGACTAGGACCTCACAAGGATGGAGCAACTATCCTATGAAGAAAGGCTGAGGGAGCTGAGTGGCCTTCTAGTATTTAAAGGGATCCTAAAGAAAAGCCGGAGAGACTCTTCATCAAGAAGCTTTTGTGAAGTTTTTAAGAAGGGCAAGGAGTAACAATTCTAAACTAAAAAAAGGGTAGGTTTTGATTAGATGTATGAAGAAGTTCTTCAAGGTAAGTGCGATGAGGCACTGGAACAGGTTCCCCAGAACACGTTGCCCAGAGATGTTGTGGATCCCTCATCTCTGGAAGTGTGCAAAGCCAGGTTGGTTGGGGCCCTGGACAACATGATCTGGTATGAAGTGTCCCAGCCCACAGCAAGAGTGTTGTAACTAGATGACTTTTAAGGTCTCTTTCAATTCCTACACGCAGAGTTGAACAGAATGGTTGAGGTTGGAAGGGACCTCTGGAGGTCATCTAGTCCAACACCCCTGCTCAAGCAGAGTCACCTACAGAACATTGCACAAGACATGGGACCTGTATCCAGGTGAGTTTTGAATATCTCCAGAGTAGGAGACTCTACAACCTCTCTGCAACCTGCATTTTTTTTTGTCACTTTTGTCTTACAAAAGTAAGAACTTTTTCCTCATATTCAGATTGAACACCCTGTATTTCAATTTATGCCCATTTCCTGTTGTCCTGTCACTGGGCACCACTGAAAAGAGTCTGGCCCCATCTTCTTGACACTCTCTCTTAAGATATTTATACACAATGATAAGATCCTCTCTCTCAGTCTTCTCTAGGCTATACTGACCAGATCCCTTAGCTTTTCCTTGTAAGAGAGTTGCACAAGTCTTCTAATCATCTTTGCAGCCTTCTGCTGGACTCTCTTCAGCTCAAACTATTCTATGATAACAGGTGTCATAATCTGACTCTCACTTCGTCATCAATAGAGAGCAATCATCACTATAAGATAATGATCCAGCTAGCTGAATATTGGTAGGCATATAGAATAATTGTTCCTTAGGAATATCTTTTTTCTTCATCACCTTTCAAATCATATTTTTCATGGTCTTCCTATCCTGTATCTGGCTAATTGAAGTATTTTCTCAATATCCAACTGCACTTTCATGAACAGACTATGTTTTCCAATTGAAACTATGCTCCTATTCCATCATTGTAATCCAGTTTTGAAGCTTCTCTGAAAAAAAAATCCCAGAACAATTTAGTATCTGTGGACATGTGACATACTGCAGACATAGTACGCTGAAAGATATTGCAAAAATTCAGGTTTTATGTGGCACGTTGAGACACTTGAATGAAAGCACAAACTGTACAGTCCAAGACCAGATGTTCATTAATCAGCCTACCGTCATAAGAGTTCTTTATCCTTTATTGTCCTGTTTAAGAACTTATTTCCAGACTAGTTCAGTCATTTCCAAGACAGTCTGAGTCCTCTATTGTCTCATCAGTCCATGATTACAGTCAAATTCTTACCTTTTGGAGAAGGTTTTTTGTCTGAGCAATTCCATGTGTGCTAAAGCTCATCCATCTGGCATCCTTGAAGGGAACTCAGTGTGATAAATATTACTACAAATTAGCATAGTTTGAAATTTTGGTGCAAGAAAAAGCTTTTAATTGACTGTATTTATTGAGTGGTCTTTGGATGTGTTTAAGACTACTCCCTGAAGAGAATCTGGGGTAAGCACAGAAACTTTGACAATTCATGCATGCATTTGCATGTGCACACATGCCTCCTCTGATCCATTTTCTTGTTCAAAATGCAGGTCTTGTATTCTTATTCCAAATGGAATATTCATCAACTTAGTCATTGCCAGTAAAACTTTGGGTGTCTTAACTCTTCAAAATAAAATGTCAGTTGCTGTTTTCTTTAACACATGTCACAGGATAAAAGTGCTATTGCCAAGGTTTATCAGCCATTAAACTTTCACTCAGGATAGATATGATCTTTTCCCGAGAGTTTAAACAAGAAAGAACGTGTATTCTGTAGTGTAAACAAAGATCTTTTTTTACTATATTGCTAACTTATCTTTGGTATATTTCACAGACCAACTATGGCATGTACTTACGGACAAGTATTCAACTGGTAAGTTGACGGAGGTTGTCCTTTTGGCAAAAGCCAATGCTAGGTGTAGGATGAACAGTAGTGGAGAAGTAGCCAGATTGCTTGTGAAAGGGTAAAAGTAGCAGCAGAAGATAACAAAGGGCAGCTGGATCCTCTTCTGCATCACTAGACAGATGGTGATAGATTGAGACAGTTTCGAAGCTAAAGTAAATTACAACACTCAAGTACATGCAAAAATAAAGAAACTGAGTAAAAAAAAAAAATATAAGAGGAAAAAAAAAGAAAGAAACAATAACGCTTTAGCTGAAACAAAACTCCAGATGTACCAACAAAAAGATAAGTAAATAATGTAAGGATACTTCAGGTTCATTCTTATGGACAATGTAATATAATTAGCACCGTACACTAAAAGAAAAATCCACCTGCAAAATCTCACACATTTATAGTAATATTTTCTGGAAAAGAGGAAAAATATTACTTCACAGAAGGACACTGGGTCAGGTCTTCAGCTGTTGCAAATTGGCTGAGCTATCTTGGTGGAGTTATGCCAGTTAATTCTGGACTAGATCCTCAACTGAAGTTTTTACTTGTAAAGGATTCAAATGTTTCATTAGATATCTTCTGTGTTGGAACAATTCTCCTTTCCATCCTTCCTCCATATCTCTGATCTGGTCCTGTAATTTCCTCCATCTCTTTTTGCAGTCTGTCTTGCCTTTTCATGAATTAGCTAAATTAGAATATTTTCTGGGAAGACATAATAGAAATAAAGACTATATCACTTGAGTTTGTGTGTGAGGCAGCACAAGTTCAGTAAGAATGGTATTTCAGCTACTAATTTTGAGAATTTATAGTAACCTGGAATCGACCTTTTTTATAATTTTGTGCTTTGTTTTGGTTTGGGTTTTTGGTAAGGCCCTTCACATGAGTCAGTATTGTACAGTGTGCGATAGTATCAACATAATATGTTGAGATATATATAATCAACTTCATTTTTAAGTTTATCTATGAAAAAAAATATTTTATATATAAATAGAAAATATGTAATATAAAACATAAGAATTTAAAAGAGGCAAGATTAAGAGTGGTAGGGCAAAACAATATATAACCCAAGGTCTAGAATATCTAGTTTTGAATTCTCGGGTATTCTACAAGATTCTTGGAAGCTGCTTACTCTCTTTGCCTCAGTTTCCTCTTAATTCAGTTTAATGAGTTATATTTTCCTTATTTATTAATACACAAAGTAGATGAAATTTTAAGTACCTGGAGTGTTAAAGCCTGACATGTACAGGGGAAACGTGACTAATCCCATTGCCTTCTATTCTGGGTCTTTTGGTGCTGTAGTCTTTATTCAGTTTTGTAGAGAACAGAAGAAAGCTCCTTCAATAAGGTATTTCTTCCTACACAACACATATTCCTCTCCTAGGACAAAATTCATGAGTCTATGGGATGTCTTTTTTTTTCCTGCTTGAACTGGAAGGAGTCTAGATTTACAACTAGATTAAACTTTCAAATAGATGAAGTTATATGAGGCAATTACACACATTGTCTGTATATTAGCTATATGCACAGCCAAATAAACAGTTTTGAGTAGTCTAATATTTATAAGATATATATAAAACAACTCACATAATCACTAATGACAGTTGCCACCTGGGAATTTCCCAACAATTAATGGGATAACTGTCTGAAGGAGGAACTTGAGGGGAAACAGATGATTACAATGTGCTATTGTTCAGGTCAGTCTTTAAGGAGTATTTTGCAGAAGATCAGTCATCAGATATCTCTTCATTATAATTTGTTATAATCCTCCAGTTATTAGGCATGTCATATGTCAGTCCTTCTGACTTGAAAGGATCTAAAATTTTCAGGGACAGGAGAAAAGTCTATGTTAGACATCAGGAAGATGCAGAACAAAATTCAGTCTAGAGAACTATTTATAGACCTACTCAGAAGGCTTAAAGGATGTGTCATCCTTCAGCTCTATAAACTTGATTTTTCATAGGCAACCCATGAAACTGATGCCTAGAGGGGTTCAGCTGTCACACTCAGGATTTTTTAACTTTTTCAATAGTTAGATTGTTGTGCAACCCACAAAATCAAGGCCTCTGCCTGCAAGGCAGAGACTCCCTGTTTGACCTGTGATTACTCTGTTTTTGCCAAAGTAGTTTGCAGGGGCAACACAAAAATAAGTTCATCCTCCGCAAGTAGGATACATTTATTTGACCTCAATGTGCTTTGCTATTGCTGCAGCATTTGACTGGAAATAAATTTCTTTTTAATAGTTTTGTCATTTTTCATTACAGAATATTTGAGGTTGGTAAGAGGAAGTTTAGTGTGTTCTTCAAATCCAAAGTTAATGCAAGCATTCTTGGACGGATCTTGAATGACATACAGGTGCATATAAAACAAATATGTATTCATGTATTCTTTTTCAGCATGATTTAGCTCTAACATTTTTATAGTGTTTATTGGAAATTCCATTTTTAATTACTTTAATTTTCAGGTTTTTTTTTTTTTTTTGTCGTCGTTGTTTTTTTCCTCCAAAAATCAAATCATTCCTATACTGAAACTTAGCAGCTCTCTGGAATACAAAACCAACCAAACAAAAAAAAATGAATCAGTTTCTCACTTTATAGTGGTGTCCAAGGACTAATATAATGGTATTCAGGTGGAAGCCATGGCTACAAATAGTCTCCATTATCATCAACTAACACAATGAATTTCCTCGAATCACATGACCACAGAAGAATGCATTCTTCCCTGATGTTAAATGAGCTCTAGAATAAATATAGAAAATTATCTCATCTCTTATTGAAAGCATGGAAATCAATCACCCTCCTGTTGGGATAGAGAAGCTGCCATGATTAACTTTGGTAAAAACTCAGGGACTTACGAATCTTCAAAGTTGTGCTCATAGACCAGGAACAGAAAAAGCATGGTGATGCTCAGACAGTGGTATTGTTTATTCTTTTCATCTTTATTTTGTTCTTCTTTTCATCCCCCCATTGGCTGTTATAGCTACTTTCTACCACAGCAGTTTCTAAAGGTGAATAATTCAATGCATTTCTAGCCCAATTCAGAATGTCTCATATAGATAGGATTAAATGTCACATATGAAACTAAGTAGGAGTAACTCAGCAAGTAGATAAATCTCTATAGTTTTCCCTTTGCAATATTAATGGACTTTTAGAAGTCCAGAACAAGCCATTATAATTAACATTCATACATTTGAGAATTTGAAATGTAATACTTTCATCTGCATGATCATATGAAACCCTATCATTTCTCTAATCTTCTGTCTCTACAACTGAGAGAAATCTGAGCATTTAGATACAGAAGGCTATAGTTGTTTTCCATGACTACCTTTACTCTTTTGTTTATTTTCACTTTAGATGTTTGTCACCATACCTAATGCTTTATCTGTATAGATTCAAGCTCTGGTTTTCAGTCCCTATTCTGCCTAAATAAAAATGATATGGGGGATGAAAGTAACCTACATCTCAGGTGAAATTCATGTAGTAGAGCAAATTCCAGTGGTCTACAGTACCAGTGACTACAGATTAGAAAATTTTAGCACCAAATAATAGCAAAAGAAAAAAAATGCACCTCTCCTTTTTTCTTTGTTGTGTGGGATATTTCCTGTCAGATTTTATGTTTTATTTGCCATAATCTTCTGCAGCTTTACGAGCTAAATGGAGAGGCACAAAATTCTGTACTAATTCATATTTAGTTCTTATGTTTTATTTTCTGATAAATATTTGGGATTGTCTCAACTAGTGTAAAGAGTCCAGTAGATTTAGGACACAATTGGCTTGTGATATAGGTACAGATCTATAGCAACAAGCCAACTTTTTTCTGACATACTATTCCTGGGAGGTCTCCTGTGCTAAAAGCTGCTGATCAAATCAGTGGGAAAAATTAGAGCTACAGAATAATGACATCCTAGCAATAATCTACTGGGTTTTATAAGGTTAATACAAGATTAACATTAGCAAATTTAATGGCTAAATTCACTTTCAGCTTCATACTGAATTATAGATTCCTCTTTGAAACTCTGTTTCTCTTACACATTTGTTTTCCCCACTAGGATTCATAGAATCATAGAAACATTAAGGCTGGAAAAGACCTCCAAGATCATCTAGTCCAACCATTCACCTACACCAATATTCCCTCACTAAACCATGTCCCAGAGTACTACATCTACCCTTTCCTTAAACACCTCCAGGGACAGTGATTCAACCACCTCCCTGGGCAATCTGTTCTAATACCTCATCACTCTTTCTGAGAAGAAATATTTCCTAATATTCAACCTGAACCTCCTCTTGTGCAACTTGAGGCCATTCCCTCTTGTCCTATGACAGCTACCTAAGAGAAGAGGCATTCTCCCACCTCACTGCAACCTCCTTTCAGGCAGTTGTAGAGGGAGATGAGGTCTCCCCTGAGCATCCTCTTCTCCAGACTGAACAATCCCAACTCCCTCAGCCACTCCTCTGTGGCTTACTCCACTGACTTCAGAGATGATATGCTGGCTCCCTGTCACAGTACTTCTTGCAAGCCAACAGTCACTGATGTTGTCTCAAAATTGGAGAGGGAGTAATAATATTAAGAAATCTGAAAATATGAGTAGAAAACAAACTATGAAAAATACAACGAATACTTTAACTTACCTTCTTTATTTGTTATCACAAACCTCAGCTAATATCTTTATAGCTATTCTTAACTTTCCATTGAATCCCTTAGCTGTTATCACCCCTACAATTCTGAAACAAATATTTTTAAAAATATTTTAAACTAGATCTACTGCAACATTCTTCCTATGCATGCACACACACACACACACACACACTGCATTAACACAACTATGTTACTTCCTTTTGCCTGAAAATGAGACCGCCAGACACAAATCCCCTGGATTGATTTTATCATTACTCACAACTCTTCTGTCTTGATTCTAACTTGCTATTGGCTAATCAGACCTCTGGCTTGGTCTAGGGTATAAAAAGCATCAAAGAAACTTAGACATCTTTGTTCTCCTCTCACTTCACGAGGATCTAACACAATCTAACTCATTGTGCCTTATACCACTTCATAATCAGCACTCACTCAGTTTTCCTCTCACTAATGGCAATGAAGGCATCCTGCCTAACTAGGGAAAACTATGGCCTTGAATGCTGATGACTTCCTGAGCGTGATTCAGATGATACATACGCTCAACCTTTGTGTTTCCTGGGAGATTGTCCTGACTACTAGGAAATGTACAAAAAGTTCATTCACTTTTTTTTTTTTTTTTCTTTTCCCCAGCAGCAGAAAGGGATATTATTTAACTTTGGAAATTTGATAAATATAAACTTTAAGGGATTGGATAGTTAATGAAAGCATTCTGGTTTCATCAAAAGAGTCTCTTTGCAACAATCATGGTTGAAGAGTCCCTCAGGGCATGGAGCCCTCTTCTGTATTGCTGAAAGGATAATATTTAGAACAGAGACAATCAGTCATTCATCCCCCACCCTGATTTAAGTTGCACGCAGTGGATAACACTCATCCGGTAGTGGCACTTGTCAAAGCTTTGTCTATCTTTTAGACCCCATAGAATAAAAATGGACAGGGAAAAGGAAGCTTAAATGGATCAGTGAATGTGATAGACTGCCACTGTGCAAAGTAGTCTCTATAACTAAAAAGATTCTCTGGAATTGGATTGACCTCAAGGTGTTCAAAACCTCAAAATAATACTACTTTTACCCTGAGTAAGAATTACTTGGTTACCGAATCTGTCTCTGACACACAGAGGAAATGACTACAGCATTTTATAGCATTTTTAGTGCTTGGGGACTATGTAAGCATCAGTCAGTGGGTGGTGAGCAATTGCATTGTGCACCACTTGCTTTGTATATTCTATTTATTATTATTATTATTATGCCTTTCTTTTCTGTCTATTAGATTTTACCTTGAATTCTACCTTTTTCTGATTTTCTCCACCATCCTCCTCCTGGTGGAGGTGAACAAATAGCTGTGTGGTGGTTAGGTGTCCATTGGTTAAATCGCAACACCATTCTTAAATGGTAGATCTTATACCGGGTTGATACTAGTTCTGTTCATTAGTATTATTGATACCTGTCTATTCTTGGTAAATACTAATGCTTTGAGCTCTTCTGAATATGGATTTAAATGATATAATGGTGTCCTTATATTATTTAAATTATATTAAGTTATATTTAAATTATATATATTATATATATGTTTAAATATATATATATATTTAAATTATATATATCTAAATTATATATTTTTAAATTATATTAAGTTATATTATTTAACTATTCAAATTATTGAGACAGATTGGAAGTAAGTATAAAACACATCTGACAAATTAGACATAAAAAATCTATGGCTGGTCAAAGAAAAATTTCTTTGCATACAGGGGAATATATTTAGCAGAGTCTTATTTCATTCCATCTTAAAAGCGATGCCAAAAATAGGTCAAGTGTATCATAGCTTATTTCTCTATATTGACATTATTGCAAACTCAGCTGTCAATGTCTATTGCAGAAATCCCAGCAGAAGTGTTTATACTTTCATTGTCAGATGTGATAAAGAACTTACACATAAAGTGACTGATAAAACACTCCTTAGGCCTCCGCTCCAAATTTGTCCAGCTTTTGAAGAGCTTTATTTATTTAACAATAGGAATTTAAAATGAGTCAGTTTAGGGCTAATTTTATTTTTCCTGATCAGAGATTCTAGTTGCATATGCAGGGGCACAGATTTCTGTATGCTGCTGCTAACTTAATGACTAGCAATGAAGCCTGGAATAAGTGCTAATGAGGAATGATTTTGCATTTTTCTGTAGTACAGGTTCAACTCAGGAATATTTAGTGATGATAAGTGTTCTGCCTGATGCAATCATGAAAAAATTTCAAAGTACAGTTCGAAGAAGACTGAACTCCTTTAAGTACTAAAAGAAAAAAAATGATAAAAAAGTTAAAAAATTAAATTTGAAAAATTAAAGAGAGAGTGTTAAACAGAGAGCAAAAAGCAATTCCTTGTGACAATGGAGAACACAATGAGGTGAATGAAATCACAATTGAAAGAAGACCGAATAGTTCTTTCCGAGCCTCAAAGATATCTGCTTTGAAAGTTTTGGAGTTGCTGATAACTGACAGTTCCTGGATTCAGACCAAAAACTTTGCTATATATGGCTGCCCCAATAGCTTGGAGGAAATGTCATGAATATATCTGTGAACACGTATCTCACCTCATGAACATGGTACGTATTTTTAAGTGGTAACAAGTTCATTTCTGCAGAATGGGGGAGAACTAAAGTGTGGAAAAATGACTGATTTCCAAATACAGTAAGAAAAGAAGTTAGTGTTTGGCTTGGAAAGTGAGCCTGACTTTAATTTACACTTCCAAAAGCCTTGGCAAACTGGAATAATTACTTAATTAGAGAAAAAGAAAAAAGAAAAGAAAAGAAAAAAGAAACAAAGGTTGAGGAAAAGGAAAAGAAAAAAAAAAGGAAAAAAAACGAAAATAAAAAGGAAGGAATTAAAAGGAAAAGGAAAAAAGAATGAAACATTAACAAAAATGGAATAAAAAAAATAGCTACTATTTTCATGAGTTACAATTTACCTCCATCAGGAGTGTAACGTTTTGTTTTGAGTGAATGCTATGGATATGAGGATACTGGATTCATTAGCAATTCAACCATTGTTTCTGAAATACTGCACATTTTTGAGTCTGTAATATAGAATAAGTAAAGAATAAAGTCAACCAGCTGCATGAGAAAGCAAAAATGGAAATATATATGAATATATATGTTGTTTATCCAGTATCAAACATAATTGTATCGGGACATGGGATACATGATTAAATTATTATTGTGAAGTTTAGTTAATTATTGTATGCTATCTTTCAGAAATTGTTGACTGAAAAATGGTGGTTATTATTAGTTATTAAGTTTATAAATTAGTTGTGAAGGTCTCTATACTGGTTTGCATCTTCTCACAGCTAAAACAGGGCAAATATGTGGACATTGTTGTGGATGCGCAATAATTTTACCTACCTAAATGCTAATTAGGATGTGCACTTAAGTGCTTGAGCCATGGAATCTCTGTACGTACAGAAGAATTCAGGAGTATGGAGTACATCTTTCAGAAGTATGGAAAAGTTTATCTTTATTGCAGCAACATCTTTGTGAACCGCTTAAAACAATTTTCCCATTCCACGTTAAAGAATTTTGAGGATAGCAACAAAGAGATTTAGCATCAAGTAAGGACAGATTACTCTGTTTCCAGGAAGTAAGATTTTCCTGCAAGAAGTGATTTAGTCTAACAAGAATTAAATAATGTTTTCAAAGTATTCAATGGGTTTAAAATTTTGTGTTTGTTTCAGTTTTTGTTTTTGTTTTTCTTTTTTAAATTATTTGCAGAAAATGATGAAATTTAGAAATTTCATTAACATTCATAGTGGTGAAATTTGCCAAAACTGATCACTTAACAGTTGTATCTCTCTTTAGAGAATGTTATCACTGAAGATAGTGAAACAGTGAAAAACCGTGAAAGACTGAGTAAGTGCATACTCCCATTCTGAAGCTATCTCTGTGGACACCAGACTTCTCACTCAAAGTCCAAGAGCTTAATCCATCTGCAAATTCATTACAGGCTTCAAGCTCAATCCCCTTTTAAAGCAAGCGTAGGGTATCTATGATCTCACTTTCTTGAACATGGAGAGGAAGCCTAGAACTATAGGACCCTAGGGGAAAATTCCACTTAACCCTTTCCTGATGTTAGCAAACTCTTCATTGAACTGGAAATGCTTCAAAAGAGCCTGAGTTCAATGAATCTCTCCCTATTTAATGCTGTTAATTGAATATCTCAGTGAATTCTGAATTAAAAAAAAAAAGAAATATTTCAGTTTTTTGGGCCTTTCAAAGAAAAGTAAGTGAAAGGGATATACATCTATAAATTTATTTCTGATATCATAGAATCACAGAATCATAGAATGGTTTGTATTGGAAGGGACCTTTAGGATGATCTAGTTTCAACCCCCCTGCTATAGGCAGGGACGCCTTCCACCAGACCAGGGTGTTCAAAGCCCCATCCAGCCTGGCCTTGAATGCTTCCAGGGAAGGGGCATCCACAACCTCTCCGGGCAACATGTTCCAGTGTCTCACCACCCTCACAGTTAAGATATCTTCCTAATATCTTGTCTAAATCTACCCTCTTCCAGTTTAAAACCATTTGCCCTTGTCCTGTATCTACCTGCCCTTATAAAAAGTCCCTCCCCAGTTTTCCTGTAGGTCCCCTTCAGGTACTGGAAGATTGCTATAAGGTCTCCTCAGAGCCTTCTCTTCTCCAGGCTGAAGAGCCCCCAGCTTCCTCAGCCTGTCTTCATAGGGGAGGTCCTCTAGCCCTCTGATCATTGTATAAATTAACTAATTTTATTATGCACACAACGGTCCATTTAGAAATGGAAGGCTTTTTGATTTTCTAACAGCCAATAGTCTTATTTGTTCCCAGCAGAGACTCTTCAGTGAAAACTGATCTGTTTCAAGAAAATTTGTTTGTTTGTGTTTCTTTTTTACTTACGAAAGATGGGGCTTTATTAAGGAAACACATTACCTTCTTGCACGCAATAACCAGTAACCTATTCTTTTTCCTTTAACTGCATGGTACGTAGTTAAATACGAGCCTGCTTAGCAACCTGTAGAAGAATCTTGATGTATAGATATAAACTGTTACAGTTACAGTAATCTGCAGAGATTATTTCTTAATTCAGAACTGTGGAGGTGTTGAATCCATATTCAAATCATTAACAAAGCATATAAACCAACTTCAGTGTCAAGAAATTTTTTTTCCCACAGAAATTCATTATGGTAATAAAATTCCCACCTGAGGCTGCAGAGTAGGGATGTTAACTGCTAAATTGGATTAAAGTATACTTGAAACAGAGTTCATTCTACTAGATTGACTTGTCAGAGTTAATCTCATTTTGTGATGTAGTATTATATCTCAATGAAGTATTTCTACAATGAATGAATTAAATGAAACTTCATTCTTTGTTTTAAACATAGATTCGAGTATACAAAAAACATTCAAATAAAATATATTACATAATGCAAATATATTTTATACAGCTGCAACTAATGCTTCAAGACACAGTATTTTTAAAGCCAGACTACTTGTGCTTATGGAGTATATCTGGCACTGTCAGAGAAAGCCTGTCACACTAGACTAGTTATTTTTCTGTGAGTTATCTGATAGCAGGCCCATGTTCCTTCATAGTTCTCATGTAAACCTTAGAAAAAATGTAAGAAAATCTCGTTATGATCACAATATGGTCCTGGATGTTTTTTAAAGCCAACAATTTTTTCAGCCAACTTAATTCTCCTGCTCTGGAAGGACTCCTCCCTTTGTTTTGGAAGCCCTACAAGTTGTTTCTGAAATTCCAATGTAATCACCAGTTTTATAACAGAAATCCCATGGAAGAAGACTGACAGGAATGTGTGCACTTTAGAAAAATCTGTGATTTTTTAAAGAGTTTTTTTAGCTCTGTTTAGTGGACCTGAATAAAACCTCAGTCTTATAATAAGAAAATATTTTCCTTCCCAACTTGTCAAAATATGGTCACTTTTTAAATTTCAGAATGAGCGCATGCATATTCTCCATGCTACTCCTCATGACACATCCACAAAGCAATCTCTTTAATTTTCAAATTATTCTTTAAAATCGTTCCCTGAGTTGCTTACAAATAAGCAAGCTAACATCAAACCAAAACCATTGGGCATCATAGCGATCACCAAGTTGACCAATGTTATCTCATTTTCTTAAAAACTTTTGGCTGCTTATGTATATCTATTTCACCTTCTAATTTATTCTTCAACCTTTGATGGCGTTATTTATAAATGAATAGTACTCCGAGCTGCTACAGTCAAGATCCAATGTATCTCCTTCTGCCACACCATGTAGACTTTCTGTTACCTTTAAAACTAGACTTTGTATTTAGATCAAGACTAATAACCCTACATGAAATTCACTTATGTGTGAGACAGGTATTTACCTTTCTTTTATATTTATTGACAACATAGTCAACTACCAATAGTAATTATTGAGCAGTTCACCTTTAAAAAGACACATGAAGTTTAGTAAACTATTCTAGATTTAGGCATGTACTGTCATTTGAGATGTTTCAGAGCACTCAATATACATGGTCAAAGCTGGTAGGTATGGTACCTCTCCTATGACTTTCCAGAGCTACAGTTCAGGCCGTCTGAAATTATATTGGAGATCTTAGCTTAAGCCTTAGCCTGAAACTGAATTCCACTTTTGCCATGCATATTGTAATCTAGATTATATGGATTTCTTTTGTCATTAACAGAGAGCCACAGTAGCTCTAACAAATGATTTGGAAAGTTTGTATGAGTGATATGACCTACCTGGAGCTCATGAAAAATTAGCTCATTTCAAATACAAACTTAAATTTCTTCTTTTCTATAGACTCTTTTACTGGGTTATACAGAAGTCATTGCTGTTCCATAATCTGGCTACCTTTCAATTACTAAAAACATTCAATTCCAGGGATTAATGCCTGATCCAGAGGCCAAGTGGAAAGGCAAGGCATATACCTACATTACTCAAAACAACTTCTCTCTAAAACACTGCCAGAGCTCCACAGAATCAAGACTATATCTATATTTGACTCTTTTATATTCCTTGTTCTTTTACACCCAATGCTTTAGAAGCTGAGATCAGACTATGATTTCATAACAAAGACTGTGCAGAATTGGGATCTCTGAGTTCCTGAAACTGAGACATTAATAGGTTAGAGCAGGTAGGCCTGTGGATACTCTTACTATTCCTCTGACTATCCTAGTTAAACTGCTGGCCGCATATACTCCAGCGTTCATAAAAGACACCAGCTGGATAATTGCCTGTATCCTTTCCAGAAGGGAACACTTTCTGAAAGACTATTAAAGAAGACTTACTCTGATCCAGCTGGTGGTTAAAGTGGTGCTGATCTAGTAATTACTCTTTTAAAACACTCTTGCTATAGGACTGTGGTCTAAATTTAGCATAGTGAATGTTTTGTTCAAAGGCCATGCTAGTCAACAATTTCCAGAGCTGGAAAATATTATAAAGATAGTTGGGAACAGCAGGCTGCCTGTTTTTTTCCAAAAGCATTAGGAATTACCAGCACTGAAATGAGACACAGACTCCTGGTTAGCCTGGAAATGAAATAAGAACCACCTAGTCTCCAAGACGGATCTTGAATTAATTCTGGCTTCTGGTTGGAAACATATTTCATTTCCCTTTAATTCTGATGTTCTTGAAAGGTTTGTTGATTACAACTGGGAGAGATGTGACAGAAGAATGCCAACTTTGTGTTGCTTGTTTCCTGAGGACAAGAAAGCTAATTCCCTGACGGAGGCCTCATAAGTAAAGATCTGTAAGTTTGGTCGGAGGGAGGGGTAGAAGAATGGAGGTAGAAGTAAAAAGAGCAGGAGAAAGAGGGAGGTTATTAGAAAGTGGAAGCTGAAAACAGAAAGCTGTAGGTGGAGTAGGTAGTTGCTGGGTTGTAGCTGTTGTTGAGCTTGTGTCCTGCAGCACTGAGTACATTCCACAGAAAGGAGTGTGTCTGAGAAAGTCAATTCTACAGCAGAGATAGGACAAGCTTAGAGATGGGCTTGAGCATAGCTTAGGGGGTTTAAAAACAAGTGTAGTTTCAGTGTTAACACACTTGAGAGCTTGGCTACACTATTACGGTCCTCTTCATTCTCAATCCAAAAGGCTTACATAGGTATAACAGCTGTTTTGTCTTCACTTTGTAACTCTAATTGAAGTGCTTTTGTTTTTGTTGATAATTCTTCAGAGTTCTTCAGAAATTAAATTGGAGCTAATACAGTGAAAACCTATCAAATCCATCTCTGTATAAATTATTATGGTAATCTGTCTCAGATGTTTTAAGTAAAGCTTAATATTTTTATAATTGCTGACAAATATATTTAATGAATAAAAAATTTAGAGGTTTTCAGAATATATCTTTTCTTCAAAACAAAATAACAAATAAGCACACAAATAAACATAACCAAAGTCTTTTATGTCAAGTGCTTCATTTTAGTTTATTCTAGTATTGACTAGAGTAAAGGAGAACATTTTATTTTAAGATCATTGTTTAATAATAAATTTGTGTTCAAGTGTTGTGTTAAAGAGTTAATACCCACTTTAATACTACAGGTCCAGTCATGTTTGAATGGACTTGTATGATCAGCCTTAGGGAATTTGTCTACACCCAGTGAGAACTCTTATAATCATGGATTCACCCGTAGTGTGGAGCAGTTTAATCTAGCCATATCTGAACAGACTCGTATGACCATTCTTACAGAGTTTGGTTTCATCCAACTCTCACAACTAGCTTAAAGAATTTATTGTTTTTCTCTTTATTGAAGCAAAATATTACAGGTTCTTTTGAACTGCTGGTGATAAATACACTGTCTGCAGAGCTAGATGACAGTGGCATGAATACAGTTGACTACAAACACATTAAACTATGGAATAACTCTATAAAGATTTCTAAGTTTCCCAAGGGAAGCACTTGGTAGAGCCAGATGTTTGAATCTTACACAATAGGTGTCCCTATGGGGGAGGATGAGAGGCTAAGCCTGTTGACTTGTCCCAGAAGCCAATTGTGTTCTCCTGACTTGTCTGCTATGGTAGCTTCCCCAAAATTCCTCTCTCTTAGGCCATCGTTTTCTACTTTCAGGAGGAGCTTGAGTGACTTTAGTTATACCTATCTTTGTTGCAACCAGTGCGATAGAAAACTGAAAAGCTGCTAACTCAAGGTGAATATTATACAGTTTATCAGTTCCATAGTACCACCAAGCTCCCACCCCTGTGATCTTATCATAGAATCCGGCCATGGAGTCTTACACCTCACTCCATCCTCTGTGCTGTATCTCTTAGAGTCAGCATACCAAGCTCACCTGGTGCTGGTAACAATCTAAGGTTTGCAGGTCTTATGTTGTTCAGGGAACTGTCATGGAACAGATTGTTTTCATATTCCCTGCAACCCACCATGGCTCCCATCAACACTTTTCTTCTTTTAAGAGGGGAATACCCCAATATGTTATTCCCAATAACTACGTCATAAAATCCACCCTGTATCTACAGTCATTCAGGCTTCTCAATGTTTAGAAGGAATTGTAAAGATCACATGCAGTCTTGCTATGAGAGTTAGAACTCAAAGGACTTGGGCTGCTCACTATTTATGAGGTAAAATGATTGGCTCCAAGTCATAATATTTAATAGGACAGTGTTATCAGTATCAGTCCTGAGCAAGGCCTTGGATATAATGTCTAGGCTGAAGGAGGAGCTTGGGGGCAGGAGGGAGCACACCATTACATCATGATACCACTGGAATAGTTGCTTAATTTCCTTTGGCATCTGAGTGACCTAAGCAAGTGATTCATATTCTACAGATGCTTAAGTGCTTCCCTGAATAGGACTTTGACACAGTGACCCAGCCCCAAAAGTGTATTAATGTATTATATGTAGCCTGTATAGTATGTCAGTAAACCAGAAATAAAATGGCTGCTTGTGCCAAAAACATTTCATGATATGTAACTTGCAGAATAGTACATTGTAGGTTTACTACTCTAATTCATTTTTATCGCTGCAGTTCAACTGATTTCCTGAGAAAAAGGTAAACAGGGTAGAAGAATCAGCATTCCATGTACCTAAAGAGATTTATTGTCAAATAAATGTAAGAACTATCCTTCAGCAATTTGATAGACACCAAGCAGCTAAAACAGAGGCCATGTTATTCCCTGGGCTCTCAAACAGTAGATAAATAAAAGGATTCCTAAGATATGGTTTGAAACTTCGTCAACATTCAACAGGAAATTCCCAAATGTTAGTGAAAGGCAGAAATACTCTACTGTGGAAGAATAAATTAATTCAGCAGCTCCTCAGTTCGCTAGTTGAGAAATACCTTCCTAGGTATTCCTAGGTGGTACCTAGGATAACACACATTAAAATTATTTCCTTATTTTATGGATTTATTTCACAGGTGCTTGCAATTTAATAATTAAGAGCCTTACTCTTTTTCCTAGCTGAAATACAACTTCTTTTCATATTAAGCCCAGAATTCAACCTGATCAGATAAATCCGGGGGTACATGGCTCATGTTCAAGCAAAAACTCCAAATAAATCATTGTTGCAAGTAAATCCATTGCAGAGCCTATAATTTGAGAGGAATTAAAGGATCAAAAGAGATGGGATGTTTCTGACTAAATTCCAGGGCTTAGTTTAGGGTCTGAGAGCAACAGGAATTGCTTCTAGATGGTATTAGGAAAATCATGGCTTCTAACTACATTGTCTCAGGGATATAACACTTGAACCCTTTGTTCAAGTTTGAACAGGGTTGAAGCAAAAAGACTAGAATGGAAATAAAGGCAGACATTTGGAGCTGGAGAAGTGATGATAGTTTGGTTAAGATGTGCCGGTTAATTCCACAAGGTGAAGCTGATTCAGTGTAAAGGCAAGAGATGAAAACGCTCAGATCATGGGAGAACTTTAATTGATGAAAAAGCAGGAGTGTGACTTGTGAACATAAGGATGCCACCGGGAACTTGGTTACCATATGAGAGGATGGCACATGGAGCAGATATCACACAGTAAGAAATGTCTGATAATCTGCTCTGAGATTATGGGAATAACACTTCAAAAAGTGGTTCACAAATATTTCCAGAGATGGTGTTTGGGTGGGTGTCAGAATTGGTCATGGAGAAAGGAACTGAGATCAGCCCCAGCCCTGGGATGACTAGGCAAGGCAGTGGAAGTGGGGCATTTCTGTTTTTGATGCCTAGTTCCCAAGAAGCTATACGAATGCTGCAATGTGTAGCTATGGCAACACATACACTCAGAAACAAGCAACATCCCAACTGAGAGTTTCTAATTTTAAGTGTTGAAGAAGATTTAAACAAGAGTTTAAATTAGTCTGTTTAAATTGGTTTCCATGGATTGTGAATTGAATCTCAGTTTTGGTGCAATGACTGAATTATAATCTAACTGACAAAAGAGGCACATGATTATTTCCTATATTGCTGCCAAATATTCAGTGCTCAAATAGCTTTACCTGTTGCTACACTTTCTAGAGATCATAGCACACATTTGATTGAATTTGCCTGATACTTGAAATAATTAATTTTATTAATTAAATGAAATTTAATTTATTTATTAAGTGAAATGGCCGCAAGTTGTACCAGAGGAGGTTTAGGTTAAGGAAAAATTTTTTCTCTCAGAGAGTGGTCAGGCACTGGAATGGCCTGCCCA
Organism: Pavo muticus; assembly: GCA_016647715.1. Classification (NCBI taxonomy): domain Eukaryota; kingdom Metazoa; phylum Chordata; class Aves; order Galliformes; family Phasianidae; genus Pavo; species Pavo muticus. Next base: position 337,828 of record JACDJE010000573.1, on the reverse strand, counting down.
GGGAGGTGGTGGAGTCGCCGTCCCAGGCAGTGTTCAAGAGGTGTCTGGATGAGGAGCTACGAGATATGGCTTAGTAGCTTGTGGTAGCAGTGGTAATGAGAGGACAATTGGATCTTGCAGGTCATTTCCAACCTTGTGATTCTATGATTCTGTGATTCTATGATTAGTGGAAGTGAATGAAAAAGTAGGAGTTTTGTCCATTTTATGTTTTCAAATGGGCCTAAAGGTAAACTTTCTAAGCTGTGTTATCCTTATTGAAGTTATCCCAAATACTCACAAATCAGGAAGTGAGCTTGATCCTCAATTTATTTAGTCTAGTCCCCAAGCCTTGGCTTTGTTCGTCATTTCCTTCTCTTAGAGGATTTACTCGGGAGAAGACTACTTCAAATTCCTGGGTTGGTACATATATGAGATCACCACCCACACTTCTTTTCACACACTCTTCTTTTTAAAACCCACAAAAGAGTAAACAAAATTCCACACGTTCATTTAATTGAGCCTAAAGTACAATGTATTAAAATATTCCCCACAAAAGCTTCATTGAGTAGAACTTTTCATGTCATCCAAGCACATTCAAATCCATAGTTCACATATTCTGTTATTTCACAAAGTTTCCAATGGAAAATATTTAAAAAGAATGCAAGAGTCCTCTAAAAAACACCCAAAACCTCCCTGGTTTTATTGCATTTATAATATATATGGGTGTCTAACACATCATTTATGTATTGTGTAATGAAAAAAAAAATGTTTTTAATTCTACAAGTTCTTTCAGCCACTAGCAGGATTTCTAATCACTATGAACAGTTTGGTTATTTTTTACCTTGCTGTAAATTGTGTTGATTATTATGTTTACTTTGGTGTGACATGAAGCAAAATTCAGAATACTGCAAGAGAATCAGGATTTGAATGTCTATGTTGTCTAATATTCAATGCGACATTTGAAAGGTTGCCTAGAACAATATATGAATAAAAATGCCTTTCACAAGCAAAAAGGTACATAACACCTGTTTTTTCAGTGTATTTCCTTGCAATACAGATCTACACTGTAAGATGACCCCTCAGTCAGGTTATCTATGTTTGAAAGCAGAAAAAAATGAGGGAAGATTCTTTCTCAATTACTTTGGATATATTTTGTCTCCTTTCATAAGCTGGATTGAATATGAACTGTAAAATAAACAGTTGGAAATCCGAAGTGTAGGGGGTAAGAACAGAATGCATTACTTGACTAGGATACTTCTAAAGTAAGTTTCTTTTAGAATATGGTACTTTGCATGTGATGTCAGTGTTCAGACAAGGACTGTGAGCTGGGTGGTAAGAGACATCCTCCAACCCAACTCAGACTTTTCCAGTCTGTCAGATACAGCTTGTCCATTTCACTGCATCACTGGGAGCCTTTAGCACACAGCACAGTGTTCATATAATTATCTGTGGAAAAGGTTAAAAGGGTCGTAATGTGCTCAAAGTGCTTTCAAACCTCAAGGGAAAGGTTCAGTGATGGAACAATATCATCTTACAGACTAACCTCCTTTTTCTTCTTTTCTTATCCTTAATGTATATAACTAGATGTACTTTCACTGTAATGAGCAGAAGTGATCATTAAGATCATTGCTAATAATTTGCATTTATAGAACCATTTAGAAATATCCCTGTATTTTCACAACATCTACAATGGGGAGCATTAAAGTCCTATTCTTTCATCAGATTTATCAAAGCAATGCTTTTCTTTCTACAATGATTTCAGAACGTAAGTAGAACTTGGAGCAATAGTGAAGAATTTCCATTTATTTATCTAGGTTGTTTTAGCTTCTTCAGAGCTAATAAGCCTTTATATCTTTGCTAATAAGGAATTTTATGAAGGTTTTTGCAGTTCTAAATTAAAAACAAGCAAACAAACAAATAAATGTAATAGATTTGGATGAAAGAGATCTGAGACAGAGTAGATTCAAGAAATTTATTACATTCTATCTAATTGTGAAAATTGTGATCTACCTAGGTGAGATTTCAGGTTCTGAAGTCACTGACATCTCACATTGTTTTTCAATTTTGTTTAGAAAACATTAAAAAGTAATAGTCTAAAACAGTGGTATCTGACATTATAATGAGCCATGGAACAATTTTGTTTGAATTGCCAATTTGGATACAACATGGCACACTCTAAGTTATCTTGGTTCCAGTATGAAGATCACTGTAGCCAGCATGTCTTAAAACTTATATAAGATAGCCTAGCACACTGAGTAAATCCTCAAAGGACTGTTTATAAAATGCCACAGCTGCTCCACCACTGACATCCAGAACTATGTCCAGAAAGTAATCATACATCTTCATTTTTGCATAAGTACATATAGAAAGGAGGAGGGTTCCAGACTGGATAGGGAAGCCAGCTTATGGAACTTCTTATGTGTTGTGGGTAAACAGAGTATTTTAGGCTCTGACATGCCCATTTGGAACTTCTTCAAGAATGCAGAAAACAAGTTTAAATGAAAAATTCAATATTCTGAAACAACTGAATCTGTCTTAACATAAGAAGCAATAAGAGACAAAACACTTTCCTCCCTTACTGAAAACTAAACTCTTAGTCCGTCGAAATAATTCTAAAGCAACAAAATCTCTTTTTTTTTTTTTTCCATGTGATCTGCTGTAGTATATTAGTCATGGGTAGTTTGGAAAGTGCCTGTCTCTGACACTATGTTCATAATAAAATTTGTACCTAGTAAAGGCCCAGTAAAACCTTGGAAAGCAGATTCTTGTACATAATTGGAGCACAGAATGTACTGTTATCTGAGCAGTGAGCTAACAAGCGATCCATTACAGAGGTTACACTTAACTATTTAGAATAAAAAATGGTAATGCATCTTCAGGTACTGCCAGCGTAGTAGCTTGAATGTTTCAAGTTCAAAATGTGACATGAGGTAGTGGGAAAAGTTGAAACGATTAACCACTATGAAGAATACATTATCTGAAATCCATATGTAAGCTATTTAACTACTGCATTTCCATTGCTTTACTTAAAGAGTGAGAAAATAACCTGATCTTGGCATGTTCTGATGGTCAAAATTTGTCAATAAGTTTCTATAGTTCCATGTTTTTACTCAGACTGGCATTTTAAAATATTAAGTATTGGTAACTTGGTCACACACAGCAGACTACTGCTTCCAAATGTAGTCTCAAAGGTAAGGATCTTTAACAAAAGGCTCACTCACAGCAAAATCAGTATTTAATATTCTGCACTATGAACTATGAATTAGTGTTCTGAAGAAAATCAAACATGAAGGATGTTCTTCAGATCTGCAGTTCTGCTCTGGATGTAGTGGTGCCCATGCACTGTCTTGCTCTCCCTCCTCAACAGGACAGGAAGAAAATAACATGGAAAAGTCCATAGGTTGAGATATTGACAGCGAGACAACTCACTAATTACTGTCATGGCCAAAAGACACTCAACTTGGAGAAGACTAATTTAATTTATTAACAATTAATATAAGTGTAGGATAGCAAGAAACAAAACTAAACATATACTGTTCCTTCTTCCCAGGCTCAACTCCTTAATTCTATCTTCATTTATTCAACTTCACTCCATTCTTCTGTCTTCTCTCTCTCCCCGAGTGAGTTAGAGTGGGATGAAGAATGGGGTTTGGGACTTGTTCATAACATTTTATCTCTGTTGTTGCTTCCTCATATTGTTCCCCAGCTTTAGCCTGGAGTCTTTCCCATGGAATAGTCCTTCACAAATTGTTCCAGCATAGGTCCTTTCCATAGAATGGACTACTCGAGTAGGTGGGCTTTTGGCAGGAGCAGAGCCTTTTCCTGCTTTTTCCTCCATGAGCTGTAACTTGCTTCAGCCATACTCACCTGCTCTAGTGTGAACCACGAGCTTCAGGGCCAATATCCCTGGCAGTGCCTTCCTCAAGGGCTGCCAGAGTATCCAATCTGAGTCGACTAGAATATCTCCTCTCCCTTTCTCATTAACTTTGTTTGCCTGCATGGTTGTTTCTCTCACATTTTCTCACTCCTCTCTGTAACAGTTGTTACACAGTACTTTTTACGCTTTCTTAAATATGTTATCACAGAGGCACCACATTTCACTCATTGGCTCAGCTTTGGCAAAGAACGGGTCTGTTTTGAAGCAGCTTGGAATTGGTCCTGTCCAACATGAGGGAAGCTCCTGATCTCCTCTCTCCGAGGCCAGCCCTGCAGTCCTCCCACTACCAAATCCTTTCCATGTAAATGCATTACAGAGGTAAAAAGATTTACCTTGATCATCTGGTTCAACTGCAGACACCTTGAGCAGTGATTAAATATTCTGTGATCTCATGACATAGTAGAATTCTACAGGTGCCACTCTAGACTCTCCTATGCAATGATATTTCCAGAAGAAAATTTCAGTTCCCCAGGATACCATTAACCTTCTCATATGGTCTCTAAAATCTAGTCAAGTAAGCAAATTTAATAGCTTAATATTTCACTTTACTCAGTGGTTTCTGAAAGAGCCGTCTTTTCTTTTTACTTGGAAAATGTTGGTTGCTACTGGTGGCTATGGTTTGGTTAACTGTTCAGTAAACTTAAGTTTTGTTATTTAATACATGGACAAAACTATATATGAACCACTTTAATTAAAAAAAAAAAAAAAAGCAAACCCACTCTATGCTCAACTAAAATGGGAACAAACATGGGAACTGGAGAAACATTTCATGGCATAGCAGGCTTGCTATGTCAAATACCATTTCAGTTAAAGAGCTGAAAGAGCTGAGAGTTTTTGACTTTTTTTTTTCTTCCCACCTATAATTTCATGTTGTTTTTTTTTTCTTTTGTATTATGGACATAAAAACAGCTACTGTAAAAATACACAGAAACAGATTACAATACAGATGAATTTGTGGCAGTAAACAAGACAGTCTCTTTCACTTTATGCAAGTAGAAGACACTCACAACATTTATATAGTGTGATAACCATATGTAGTTCCTTACCAGCTAAGTTTGCTTAGTAATGAGACTTTAGTATAGAATAGGGCATAAGCAAAAGGCCTTCAGCAAAGTAAATATTATTCATGGGAAACATCTGGCTGAACAGTAGGTTTATGGCTGATATTAGAACAATTAAAACTGAAGTCACATTCTCTCTTCCAGTTAGAGACAGTGATTTTGAATGACGCTGACTTGTATCTTTCGGACTACTAAATTGTAAGAAAAAAAATTATTCTTTAGATCTCTGTTGATTTCTGTTGGTGATGACCCATTCAGGGAAACTATTATATCAGCCTTCTTAATCACATCAGAGACAAGCTCCACATTATCCTTCATTTCTCTCTACGTCTTATTCTTTCATTGCTTTGAAGGCTTAATTCATATTTTTGTGTACGAGGTCCACCAACGCAGCCAGTTTATGATCATGACTATGTCTGCATTCTTTTTGATGGGTAACTTGTCATTTGTCATCTACAAAATTTCACTGTCATTCATTTTATAATAATAATGTAGAATATTCTTGTATTTCTCCCTTTTTTATTTTTGTATCTTAGAAATCATTGTACCTTATGTTCTGTGCATTTAGAGGTGCACTACTTTTTACTAATTCTAGTCTTCTAGTGTCTGATTTAACAAATGTAATTCCATGGTTAGTGTATTGTTTTGCTATTTTTTCTTTATTACTTATATCAAACATACAAATAGGGAGGATAATATATATCAGAGTAAATAGAAATTCAATTTATAAGGGACTAATGCATAGCTTTCCTGAATAGAACTTGTCCTGAAGATAAGTTTCCCTTCTATTGTATTAACTTCCATGACCTAAATCGGTACAAACTCACATAAAAAGTCAAATTTTGACTTCAAATTTAAAAGGTAAGATGAAATAAAAGTGCTTTCAGATTGTTTGTAGGACTCAAGTCTGGTTTTGGACATCTACATTTCTCATTTTAATATAAATTCATTTTTTTTTTTTACCGTGAAAACAGTCAATCACTGTAATGACTTCCACAGGGATGATATGGAGAACCTGTCACTGGATGTTTTTAAGATGTAACTGGACAGTGTACTAGGTAATCTCATTTGGGCACCCATTTCCATGAGAAATTTAATCAGATGACCTTCTGGGGTCCTTTCCAACTTGGACTACTCTATAATTTTATGAAATTTAGGTGTCCATGTAGTAGTTTTCTCCAGGTGAGTAACAGATATTGCTTAAAGCTCTTGTGGTAGTTAATGGAGACATAGGGCATGATATAGTCACATTAGATGTTAGGTGACATTTAAGTTTATGTTGACTCTCTTGCCTCCACCTGACAATAAACAAGACATGTCTGCTGTAGATACTTTGTTGAGCATTCTCAGATTTCTAAGGGCATCTCAACTGTGCCAGAAATTTAAATTTAGATAAATTAATTGAATCTTGTAGATGCTAGAGATCACAGCTGATTAAATGCCAGTTGTGATTCAGCTCCTTATCATAGGAAGACAATGGTATTTGAAATATTCTGTAGTATCTCACCTGGGCTTCAGCTATCACTCTGTATGGGCATGTATCTACCCTTTGTCCTGTATCACCACAAGCTAGTTCCATGCAGTTATCTCTGATATTCCAGAATGTCTTAGATGGGATTAAATGCCTATAATCACATAAGAGAATCATGCCACAGATGTCTGTTCTTAAAAGCTGAATAGCTCTCTAGGTGTTGCCAACTGTATTTCTGAAATCTGTTGATAATTATCATAGAATCACACAATGGCCCGGGTTGGAAGGGACCTCAAGGATCATGAATCTCCAACTCCCCCACCACAGGCAGGGCCAACCAACTTCCACATTTAATACTAGACAAGCCTGCCCAGGGCCCCATCCAACCTGGCCTTGAACACCTCCAGGGAAAGGGCATCCACAACCTCTCTGAGCAGCCTGTTCTAGCACCTTACCACTCTCATAGTAAAGAACTTCCCCCTGACATCCAACCTAAATCTTCTCTCCTTCAGTACTTAAAACCATTTCCCTTGTCCTGCTGTTATCTACCCTTTCAAAGAGTTGATTCCTCTCCTGTTTATAGGCTCCCTTTACGTACTGAAAGGCTGCAATGAAGTCACCCCGCAGTCTTCTTTTCTCCAGGCTGAACAAGCTCAGCTCCCTTAGCCTGTCTTCGTGGGGGAGGTGCTCCAGCCCCCTGATCATCTTTGTGGCCCTCCTCTGGACCCTCTCCAGCAGCTCTCTGTCTTTCTTGTATTGGGGGCTCCAGACCTGCCAGGCTGGATGTGGCTCTGGGCAGCCTAGTCTAGTGGTTGGTGACCCTGCACATAGCAGGGGGGTTGAAACTAGATGATCATTTTGGTCCTTTTCAACCCAGGACATTCTATGACTCTATGATGATTCTATGGGGCCTCATAAGGGCAGATTAGGGAGGGACAATGACCTCTCTGTCCCTGCTGGCCATCCCTCTTCTGATGGAGCCCAGGATACCATTTGCCAGCTCATGTTAAGTTTTTCATCCACCAGGACCCACAAGACCTTCTCTGCAGGGCTACTCTCAAGGACTGCTCCTTCCAGTCTGTATATATGCCTTGGATTCCTCCGGCCCAAGTGCAAAACCTCACACTTTGCTGTCTTGAGCCTCATTAGATTCACTCTGGCCCACCTTTCAAGTCTGTTGAGGTCCCTCTGAATGGCATCCCTTCCTTTCACTGTGTCAACTGCACCACTCAGCTTGGTGTCATCAGCAAACTTGCTGAGGGTGCACTCAATTCCTTCGTTGATGTCATTGATAAAGATGTTAAAGAGCACCGGTCCCAAGACAGACCCCTGGGAGATGCCGCTCGTTACCAGCCTGGACATAGAACCATTAGTCACCACCCTCTGTCTGCGGCCTTTCAACCAGTTCCTTATCCATCAGGTGGTCCACCCATCAAATCCACATCCCTCCAATTTGGAGATGAGGATGTTGTGGGGGACCATGTCAAAGGCCTTGCTCAAGTCCAGGTAAATGACATCGGTTGCCTTCCCTTCGTCCACCAATGCTGTCACTCCATCATAGAAGGGTACCAGATTGGTTAGGCATGACCTTCCCGTGGTGAAGCCGTGCTGACTGTCTCGGATCACATGCTCATTCCTCATGTGATCAAGCATGTTGCCCAGCAGGATCTGTTCCATAATTATGAGAGCTTAGACATTGACTGAATAATTAAATGTCTGTATACATACTCCTAAATTTAGGCACATTTTAGACAATGTAAATCTACACTGTCATTAACTTTTATTTATGCTGGTCTTTCGATTGTTCTAAATAACCTTGCTATTTAGACAGTCTTTCCATCTGCTCACCATCCACTGAGATAGAATCATAGAACCATAGAATCACCAAGGTTGGAAAAAACCTACAAGATCATCCAGTCAACCATCCACATATCACCAATAGTTCTCTCTAAATCATGTCCCTCAGCACAACATCTAAACATTCCTTGAACACCTCCAGGGTCAGTAACTCCACCAGCTCCCTGGGATACACAGATTGAGGAAAACAGAGCTGAAACTGTATTGATATAAGATAGCAGCAGACAATGGTAGCTGGTACACTCAATTTTAACAGCCTAGAGACCAGTAGACCCCTGGTTTTGGCTTTGTCCTTGACAGTCAGAAGCATTCCTGAGCATGCATAGTCCAAAAGTATTGTATTCTGCTGCTTAATGATTCGTGCCACTTTGTTTGACAGTGGTTCCAAATGAAAATCTGTCTAGCCCACCTGATGGGAAGCTGGTCTTATTTTTGATGGAAGTAATAGCAGGTGTGGAGAGACTCCTTTGGCAACAAAATGAGCCAGCACAATTTTTGCATTAATACAGCATGTGTTCTTAGTTTCTTTTGCATGAAACTTTTCCATTCATGTGCATTTATCCAATTTAACAGAAATGTTAACGTTATGTAAAATCACACAATGCAGCTTTTGGAAAACAAAGTGGGCATTTGGGAAACAACTGTTCACATCATGGCTGAGTTTTTTTGTTGTTGTTGTTTGTTTTGTTTTTTTTCTTAATACCAAGACTACTTAGTAAAGCAAATGAAAAATCTAGTTCTTTAAACAATGCAAGATTTATTCCTCACTGTTTGATTTTTACAGATACTTAAAGTGCTTATAAGGGTGAAGATTCTTTTCTTACTCCACTCCAACTGCCCTGAGCTCAGCTGTTACTCAGCAAGGCCACATAAGCCTTGGAATAAAAATGACAGAATTTGGACAAGATTTTTTTCTTGTTCCTCTGTTTGTTTTGTTTAGGAAATAAAAGCTCATCTTCTAGTAGTATAGGCACGGCATGTTTACTTTCTGCCTAACATTGGGCTTTCTGGGAATCTTTGATGTGATTTGAGTTTACTGTATACCTCTTTCCATCCACATTGTAGTAGGGCTTGATATTTATAGATGTACATATCCTCCTTGAAACATGAAAAGTAAATATATATATATATATATATATCCAAATTCTTCATAGTAAAATAAACCCAAGCATGGAGGAACTGTATGTTAGAATTTAATGGTAAAAATGGAAGCTAAATGAATGGGACCACGCAGTAGGCTTGAATCATGTTTATTTGAATTTTTCTGTGCTAAGGTGTTTGGGAAAATTTCTGTTTAAGTGAGCTTGTTGTAACCTGGAAGAAATTATAGCTGCAACAGTCTGTGAAAGTCTGAAGAAGCTAATTATGTTTAGGTATGCCTGGGCTGAGGTGTTACCCTAATTTAAGACAACATCTTGTGGCTTAGAGGCTCAATAGTCACAAACCATAAGGAAACATCGGAGCAACTATTAAGTCTTGTAGCAGGAAGAACTGTGTGTGGTCTTTCATTCTATATGGGCTCTCAGTAAAATGCAGAAATCACAGGAAAATAGAGATGACTAGTGGAGTAATCGCAGCTCAGCACAGTAAATGGCAGCTCACGTTTCTGGGTCAGCTGTAACTTATATATGCCCTCAGTGCAGTTCAGGACTGGTGTCAAAACCCTGGAAATTGCAGATTTTGAATGGATCATTAATATGGTGTTTGGGAAGCATCTGGTTTCCCAAACAGTTGTCTTCCAAGAAATTAAAGGAGAAGACTTGAAATGTTTTGGGAACAAATTTTGTATAAGAACTTATTGTGTATTAACGTTTCTATTTTAATGTCACCCACTTCTAAGTTCTCCTTTGACATATGGTGTATTTGTCTCCTTCATGCTCTCATTGCAGGTCTGAGGTTCACTCATTGAACACCTAGAGAGTTTGTTATAATTTTACCCAAATCTTCCTGGTGGATATAGTTGGTTTTTATTAATAACCTCTAGAAACTTAGCCAGGCCTATATCACTGCCTAGCTGAAAGATTATCCTTTTATATCTACAATCTAACTGCCCACTGTATTTCAGTGGAAAATAATTGCACCACCAGCGACTAAAGAGGTCTCAATCATCATTGCTTTAAAATCATCAATCTTTAGTGAGCTACAATCATTAATCCCAGATCAGTACGTGACTAATTGTCTTGGCAAAATCACTATTGTGTTTTTGGAAGCTAGGTTCCAGATCTGAGATGGGAAACCAGGGTTCACATTTCTGTTTAGAGTGGCACATTCTTGTTTTCAGTTAACATGTGTTCTGCATACCTTAAAATCAACAACTATCTTACCTAACCTAGCAAGATTAAAACAAAACAAAGCAATAAAACCTCCAAATGCTCTTGTGAAATGCAGAAAGATTAGAAACAAGCCAGCATGCTCTTTGAATCTGTCATATCTTGCTGACTATTCTGCATTCCTTTGCTATTCCAGCAATTTCTGAGTATGAAGTTTCTTTCTTCAGTGCTGTGTCGTGGGGATGTTACAAATTAAACCTATAGAGAAATACACGGAAATTTGTGGGCAGTATGATAATGCAGATGGGAAATTTTCTTTATTCAGAGCAAAAGGAGGAGCTATCTTCATTACAGTTGTCAGTGACTCCACTATCCCACCCAAAATTCTAGATCGTGGTCTGTAGTAAAGCATGCTGTGCTGACAACCAGCAGGAGTGACATGAATAGGGTTCTCCTACTTCAATTTGTTTTATTTTTTCGGCCCAAACATGGTCTAGTCTCTGTCTGAGATTCAACTGAAACACAGTAATTACACTCATACATACATTTAAGCATGAGCTTTTTCCCACTTTAAGAACAAGAAAGGGATAAAGAGGAAAGTTCATCTCTAAGGAGTTAATCCTCTAAGCACATTTTTTGTTCCTACCCTCACTAACGCTCAAATTTGCCTTTTGGTTTGCTTTCTCATTTGAGCATTCTCTTGCAAGTGTGGGGAGATGCTGCTCTGATGATTGAATGCAGATTTTAGTGGCTTACTCTATTAACAGCGTTTCTGTTTCTGCCAAATGTTGTTGGTGCTTTGGGATGCTGTGTACTAAGAGCTGGCACATCTTCCCGCATTTGTTCTGGCACTTTCCAGTCCCTGCATTGCAGAAGCAGACACCAGAGGAGTAACCCAGTAAATCACCCTCAGGACTGAAATGCCAACGAACTGAAGCCTGACTTCAGTAACACAACCAGAATACTTAAGCTGTCCTGGAAAATGCGTATTGGAGGAATAGAATGTAATTTTACAAAATATTCTATTAGAGCATTGCTTCTTCCAGGTCAGGGAAAGAATCATGCTTTAATCCCCATTTTGTGTAAGAACATGAACGCAACTGACAGCAGTTCTCATATTGGCATTCACTATTTTCTTGTTAGTGACAGCTACCAGAGCACTCTGTATCCATTCCCACCCATCTTAGTGAGGTAAATTGTGACCTTCCCTAAACAAAAAAGCCCAAACAGCTTCTACAAACACAAATAGCACCGTAAGAAATACATCCCTGTGTCCTACTCAGGAGAGCAGGAGTGATCTGTATCAATCAAATATGAAATAAGAGCACAGAGAGGCCTGGAGGCAGAAGCTCTAGAATAAAGCTGAAAATGTAACTACTTCATGACCAAGAACAACAAGTTTATGCAAAGTATCATAATGGAGAAACTGCTGGAAGACTAATGCAGCACTAGGGTGTGAACTGAAGCCAAAGTTTCAACCGTGAGACCAAAGTTTCAGACGTCTGCACTGTGATTGGCAGTGTGTCACATGGAGACCTCCAAACTGCAAGTGGTTAATCGTGGTTGGGTAACATAACATACGAAGAGTTCCCTGTCATAGAAAACAGACAGCTTGATGACTGCAAGTAGCTTCTCTGAGCCAGCTCAGCCTCTCTCTCCAGCAGAGACCAAACATGTTCTAGCTCTGCACCCACTCTGAGCATGGACACAAAGAACAATTGCAGTTAAGTCAATTTACTGCCTTACCTGTAATATGGGAAATATGGTTCTTGCTTAAAACAAGACCTATGATTGTAACTGATTTATTTCTTCACTGTTAAAAATAATCCTTCGATTAAAAAAAAAGGAATCATTTTTTTCTCAGATCATTCTCATTTTTTGGCTTCATCTCAAATGAAATTCTTTTGGGGGGATACTTGTTTATTTTCACTATGCAAAGACATGAAACATATTATTAAATCTTATCCATCTAAAACAAATATCAACATTAAATGTATTTTTAAAAGTTAATGTAACTTCAAATTTCAACTTTTTTTTTTTTTTTCTATAGAAAATCATTTAGTTCTTCAGAAAGGACAGGTGATATTTTCTTCCTTGCTTCTCACATTTTTACACTCTTCCTTGCACTCCTGAATAACACAGAATAATGCTTCAGGAATTACAGTGGATTTGTTTACACTGAGTAATGCATTCATCAGCAAGGAAGCAACAGTGTCTCTGGTACTAATGGCAAACACAAGAGCTTAAGCAAATTCCCAAACAAACAGCTGTGGTGCCTACTGTGTTCAGCTGTGCTTCCCATGACTATTTTAAAGATCATTTACAAATTTAATGTAACAGCAAACTGTTACAATCTGAATGCAATCTAAAGTGCCATGACTAAAGTAATGATTTTCCACAGTTCAGAAGTGCTATTAATGATAAGAATTTGCAGACCTAAAAATATTATGATATGCTTAACTTGTCTTTCAAATGACTCCAAATATACAGTGTATCAATAATGACCCTTTTAACTGTGTTCTGCTATCTTGCTGAATTGATCCTGGCAGCTTCATCACCATAAGAAATCATGGATTAATTAGTTGGAGTCTTGAATCTATGTTTAGGTGTCATGACTGCATGTAAATAATTCTTATGGCCACCTCAACACTCTTTCAGAAAAGCAGCCTCCCATTTTCCTGCAGAAACTATCTACCTAAGTAAAGGCAGTAGCCACAATCTGAGGAATCACTAAACAATTCATCAGGAAGCCTAATTTTCTTCTTTATTTACTTGTTAGCTAGGAAGAAACATACCTGTTTTTATGTTATTGATTCTTCCTTGATTGTAATCTCAATGAATAGATTGCACATGAGTGCTCTGGAGGATCATGCTGTTCCTGATGCTCATCGTTTCCAATTCTATTTAAAAAGTTAAAATCTGTGTTTTGACTGCATGTTTTAATATAAAACTGAAATCGCCTCTCAGAGATGTGAAACTTTTTGTTACTATTCCAGGGACTGTATAAATTATCATACAAAGGTTTTGTTTGGTTGTTATTTATTTATTTACCTTTTTTATTTATTTTCTTATTGTAACCTCTTCTTTTTTGTGCGTTCTCTTAGAACATCCATTGAACATCCATTTAAATTCCTCCTTCCACCTGCAATATTATTCCTTTTCACTCCATTGAGATATGTCAGAATTACTGTAACAGAGGCCAAAGGAGTCCTCCCTAACAATTTATTATCTTTAGACTTGATTAATAAAGGCTTTTATGCTAATCTGCAGATAATCTACAGTATAATTAGGACAAAATCTCTCAGTTATTCAAAAAGTCATTCAGACAGGAACACAGCCACCTTAAGAAATTCCTTTCCACTTCACCATCACTCTGGGAAGCACGCCCTGAGACCTGTCCGAAAGCCGAATCCCATGGACTTAGTTTTACTGGTGTAAAACTGGTATAAGGAAAATCAAACCAAGAATTTTCACTTTTTTCCAACCGTTAGGTGCCTTTGCTTAATTATATTTTTTGCTGTTAATACTGAAAAATGTCATTTCTCTGACCTTTTCTTTTTCCCCCTTTTCTGTTCAAATAATGAAAACGGGAAAGTATAATTCATGGCAACGTTACAGAAATAAAACCTTTTTAGCACTGCCTTCCTTTTCCCATTCCCTAGCACCATATTTCCCAATCTTGATCACCAGGCTACACTAGCTTGTTTGTATACTGGCTTGTTTGTATACGTGCTAAATAATTTATGAAAATGAAATTAACACAGAATCTTTTTTTTTTTTTTAAGCAAAGAAAAATGGAAACACTTTTAATCTACTTTTAAAAATATTTCATTTGATAGATCTCTTACTCACAAGAACTATTTCTACCTTTGCTGCTGAAAATATTTTGTGGGAGTTGCAAATGTGTTTAACTTCTGTTTCATTGAAACACAAGCACCAATTTCCTTCTCTTCAGGTCAGTGATCCTGTATGCTTTCCACTTCAAAACTTGCCTACTGAATTACTTTAAAAGAACATAATCCTACATTAAAGGATATTTTGTGTAAGGCAGTGTAAAATCTGAGACTTTAAATTAAAATTTTGGCACTTCAGCTTTTTTTGTTTCGCACTCTCAAGAGAATGACACAAATTCCATTTTCTTTCTGAGGCAGGAAACATTAAATTCTATTATGAGATGGGAACATAATTCCATATACAGTGCATCAAAGAGAATTTTTGATAAATTTGTGCAAGACATCTTATTTGGGTCATTGGTAGTAGGATGTTCTTATGCCTATCTTTCATGGTTTCTTGGAGTCTTCTGTAATAGAGAGTTACATTTTTAACAGTTTTTTTTTTCTCTTTTCTTGCTGTAAATCCATCTTGCTGTAAATCCATCCTGATCCCAGTATTCTTCCATCAATTTGACATTGTCTGCTGACGTGCAAACAGGCTGAATAAACTATAGCAATGGTATGCAGACTAATGTGTTCCTTTTGTTTACAGCAATCACATAAATCTGTGTGTATTGATATTGGTGCAGAGACCTGTGATGATTCTGAAAGGTAGAATTTGAGCAGGATATCAATCTCTTATGATCCTGAAATAATGCCATGGGATCTTTAACTTCCACTTGAACAAGCACTAAAGGCTGAGAGATGGAAACTTGGATTAACTTCTTATCCTAGTGACACCTCTTGCAATGTTTTTGACCCTTACTTTAAAGCTGTCACCGGTTGCCTTGATTTATGGAAACACTATCCTTTTAAATCCTCCTCACTCTTATCTCTGCAGGCAGTTTCCTGATTTGCTTTTCTTTCTCTTAGATCATCCATATTTTTCCTTGACAGAGGCTGTGAGGACAGCCACGCTTTTCGTGGTACTCAGAAAGAAAAATGACTCTATTTCCCAGTAGAGCAGACAATATTGTGGACATTTTTGAGTAGCCTTGCTCAGAAGACTCTAAATTTTTCTGTTTCAGGTTACAGAGAGCAAAATAACAATAAAACTAGAATGACCACTACCAACAAAAACAACTGCAGAAAAAAAAGCACTATAAACTCCATTTCATTTTACTCTTGTTTCACAAGCTATGTTCACAGAAAAATCAGAATTCTACTGTAGTAATAAGATACTGTTTCCATCATTCCAAAGAGATTTCATTAGCAGCGTAGAACCTGTTGTGCTAGCACTGTTTCACCACCAAAAATAAAAGCTTGTTCCAACGATAGAGTTTATACTAGCAAATTGTATAAAAACCTATGACCAGGGAACAAGTTGGAGCACTACCCTACCAATATACATGGTCTTTAGCAGTTACCATGCTCCCTGCCTTGTGCTATTAAGCATTATTCAGACAATACCTGGGCACGGGTCAGGAGACAATGCTTGTTTGGGTCTGTTTCCCATGATCAGTTTGGGTATTTTCATCCCAGTTTTCTTTGGAGAGAAGCTCAATTAAGTGTGTGGAGGCAGGCCATGCCATGTCATTGGAGGTCAGGAGCACAGAACACTCTTTGTCCATTGTTTCTAACACAGATTCAGCCTGACTGTCTGCAGCTGAAACACAAGAAAACTGGGAATAGAGAAATGCAGTGGAGAATCAGCCCACTGATAAAACACAGAAAAATTTAAGAGGCAGTGCATCACCTGGAGAAATGTTGACCATGTGATGTAGCCCTGACAATGCTTCAAGTGTTTTTCAACAGTGTGACTGTCAGGATGAAAGAAATAATGAAGGCTGGATTGAAGTACTGAGAAAAGTAAAAATGGTGGGAATGTCAGTTGCTTTTTAGAAACAAATTCACATCAGTTTAAAACATAGTGAAGAAACTATTATTGTTCATACAGTTTTTATCCTCTATCCATTTCACAGCTTCTGTTGGAGAGTAATCACTCAAAGATTTCATTTGGTCCTATTACAACAAAAGAGTGATGAGGCGGGACAAGAACAGTGTATATTTCTCCTGCTCCACTGAGGGCTGATCTGCTTTATTCTATCTTGATCTGTCCCAGACACTCATTCACATACTGTAAGTTGTTTAATACTCTCTATTATGTTCAATATCATTCCATACAGGTTTGGAGAAATTGTAAGACAATGCTAGAAAGATAATTTTGCTAAGATGACTACTGGAAAATTGTTTACCAGATAGAAGCATTACAGTACAGGCTAGCTTCTTGTTTAGGATGTGAGAAAGTTTAGAAGCATAGTCATAAGAATTTGGAAATATTGGCAAACAGGTTATACTTAATGAACTTGTGACAAAAAAAAAAAAAAAGGTCCATAAAAGGAATAAAAACAGACAAAAGTTAACAAATTACTAAATCAGAAATGTCACTTGAATTTGGACCAGTGGTTTCTACAGAACAATAATCTGAATGACAAAGACATTGAGGACATCCTTAAGATGTGCAAATGAAAAGTAAATATAACTCCATCAAAGTCATTTCCTTTCCAGTTTTACTATTGTAACACTCTTCTGTGGAAATCAAAATAGGATGACCTTAAATATTCTACATATAAAACACTTGACTCAAAAAATATGAGGAATTTCATATGGTTTTTTTGGATTTTTTTTTTGTTTGTTTACTTAAAGAAAAAATAACTTAGAATAAGTTTATCTTCATTTTTCTTAATTCACTCTTTAGTGCAGAAATGATCTTTAATATGAAGACCAGATCTCTCTGCAGATATTATCTCCCACTGCTCCAGTCAGACAATTTGGGTAACATCACAGTCAAACAGCATAGTTCAAGTAGGATCTGAGCATCCCAAACTGCCGCTCATCAAAGTTGGGCTTTAATACAATGTATTATGGTCTATCCTGGAGATATTTTCCAACAAAAAAAAAGAATAATACACTGATTTTTATTTTATTTTTAACTCTGTCATTAGATTTTTGTGGTGAATTAAGGAAAGTGAAGTTGGATTTAAACATCTATTGAATGTATACTGTAGGAATTTTATCCACAAAAAAATGTGAATATGGTTTTCAGATTCTGCAAAGCTTCTGTACATGACCAACATAGTAGCTCAGACTGTGGATTTTTAAGAACACGCAAATCATTGCAGCTCTCAAAGTCGATGATTTTACTTGATATTTTTACTTTAGTTTGCTCCAAAAAGAATGCCTCCTATTTATTTCCATGCAAAGTACAACAGCTGCAAAGAGTACAAAACTGTTTGATAGAGCAAATGCTCAGCTACAAACACTGTTTTTCAATAGTCACCACTATTAGCTGTGCATTTTCACCAGCAATGAACAAGAGCTGAATGCTGCACTCATAAAAGTCTGTACCAGTGGAGGTGACTCACTGTAGCTGTCACCACTGCTAAAATGCATTACCCACAACCTCACTGTACTCACATCCACTGTTTGGTCTCCAGAAACATTTGGCAAGCATCAATGAATGTTAATGGGTGTCATTTTTTCAGCATGAAGGAATTCAGTGATATACCTTTGCTACCTCCACGCCTCTATGTCAGACATCATTTTGTCAGACTGCCCCTCTGCTGCACACGGCAACAAAAAATGTAATGGAATCTTGGTGGGAAGGTTCAATCTCTACTGCCATCCACCAACATCTGACTCTGACATTGTGGGCCAATATAATAACATAGGAGGCAATACTTTCAGCTCAACCTTTGTATTTATTATGAATATCTTAAATGATATAATATATGCAAACCTGAAATCTTAGTTTTCCCAAAGTCAGTTACTGAAAAGCTATGGAAGAATAGTATCTTTTTTTTCCCAGTGAAACTCTAGTTCTTAAGCTCTGTTCACACAGTTGGATATGCAGAATCAGGAAAGCTTTTAAAAATTCTCCTGAGCTGGCTTAGACTTTTGTGACAATGTAACAATGGGGAACGACTTGCCACCATCATCCTAGAAAAGTCCAAGTAAAATAAAATAAAATAAAAATCTATTACAATAAAATATCTTCTCGGTATTCTCTGGTATAGATAGAAGTTACAATGTTATTAACTGACAAATTTGTTCAGATTGAGACTGTGATCCTTTCTTTGTTAAGAGATCCCTGCTAAAGTCACTGCAAGGGTAGTGTGTGAAAATTCTGTATTGATTCTGCAGTACTTTGTTCTGCTACTGTAGCTGTGGTAATTTAAAGGCCAGCTCATAGAAACTGCCAGGGTAAAAATGTGTAATGTGAGCATTATATTAATATCATGTCATTTTAATTTAGCACTTAAACAGTTTCTGATGACATAGCAATATATGATATGCCTTTTGAACTGAAAATATGTCTTTTTTTAATGAGTGGACAATTTTTAACTGAACGTTGGTAGATATTTTGGATCAATATTTTACAGATTTCTTATGGTTCTTACAATCCTGATTCTTTTTTAATAGAGAAAAACTGTCTGGTCTTCTGATATGAATTGTTCTGGTGTTGGGAAAGGAAAAATAGCCAGTAAATGTTGCATAAAAACAGGAGAACTGAGTTACAGAAGTAACCAAATGCATCCAAACCAGTTTAACATCACATATTATTCTTGATCAGTGACATCTCTTCAGAGGTATTAGACTATCTGAAGTCCTGATTTGTATGTGATTGATAGGAAGAATACACTCCTTTATCTTGAAGCTAACTTGATTATGGAGAGCCTGGCCATTGGCAACCTTTGGAATCCTTTGTCTCACCAAGACTATGCACAGATAGTTCAACCTGTGCCCATTATTTCTTCCATACTGTCAAAGCATCTCTGCTATGTCTGACTAAAGTCCCAGTTAACCTAATCTTAGGCAATGCTACATGCCACCCTTTTGCGCTGATGGACATAGATGTAAATACCACACAGTCTTTTTCCTTTTCTTCTTCTAGTCTTTCCTGAAGACATATCAACAGTGAGGCCCACAAAACACTCCATAACGATTAGACAGCTGGTATAGATTGTGAGGGGGATATGAATGTAATAGAGTTGTAATTGATTTATTTTAGTTTCACAATTGAATCTAAAGGAGTGAGAGATGAAAAAAAGAGAGGTGATACGTAACTAGGTACAGGAGGAAGATGAATTCAAATCTGAAAAGGCGAACAAATGAACAACTGTTCTTTAATTCAACAGTCTAATCTAGAAGTAGAGTTAGATTTAGTGCCTTTCTGAGAAAAAGGTACTATTGGAGAGTTTGTCCATCTTTCTGATTCAGTAGTCTGTCAGTTTAAGCTAACAAACCCTTGGGCAAGATTAAAAGGTTTTTTAGGGTCAGGGTCAGGGTCAGGGTCAGAGTCAGGTTCAGGTTCAATGCAATGCTCTGCCTGAAGACATTTGAACTTACTCTCTTTTCCTTAGAAGAATGTAATAAGTGAAGCGTCATAGAAGCATCATTCTACTTTCTATAAATAAACATTCACAAGAGCTGAAGTTAGAGCATGTTTGTCATCTCCTAGCTCAAAAAAGTGGCTAGAATAATTACTGCTAATAATTTTATGTGAGAAAATTTGTATTTAACTTAATGTCTTCAAAGGAGGACACCTTTATGATTTCTGACATTCTAGTTTGAATTTTTATTCTTAGAAACAAAATTTGATGCTGTGTTTTCTCAATTATGGATGAATTCTGTGATTAATGAATAAAAGAAGAGACATTGTTTCTCATTCTCTTTCAGGAAGATTTAAGAAAATAATAATTTCTTTCCAACCCCATAATTTTTTTCTGGATGCACACGAGATCTACCACTTGTTAACAGAAAGTCAAGAAGAAAAAATTAAAAAATTGCCCAGCTTTAAATGTAAATCTTGTTCCTAGATTGAATCTAATCTAATCTAATCCAATCCAAATTTTTCAGTCCTATCAGATGCATTACACACTTCAGGGTCTGAACTGCACCCACATATCAATATTTTGCCATTTATTTATTTAAAACCGTCATCACTATCTCCTCATTTGTATTGCAGCCATGTTTTTGATGCATAGGCTTTATGATATAATAACAATAATTCTTGATGGATGACACAAAAGGATTTTCTGGGAATACAAGAAGGGAGAACTGTTAAGACCAATCATAACATAGAATCAGAGAATCATAGAATCACTCAGGTTGGAAAAGACCTTAAAGATCATTGAGTCCAACCATGACCTAACCATACTACCCTAACTCTAACAACCCTCTGCTAAATCATGCCCTGAGCATCATATCCAAACAGTTTTTAAACACATCCAGGGATGGTGACTCAACCACCTCCCTGGGGAGCCTATTCCAGTGCTTAACAACCCTTTCTGTAAAGAAGTTTGTCCTGATATCTAACCTAAACTTACCCTGGCACAACTTGAGGCCATTTCCCCTCGTCCTGTCACCTGTCACCAGTGAGAAGAGACCAACCCCGCTCTCGCTGTAAGCACCTTTCAGATATTGGAAGAGAGCAATAAGATCTCCCCTCAGCCTCCTTTTCCCTAGACTAAACAGCCCCAGTTCCTTCAGTCTCACTTCGTAGGGCACATTTTCAAAGCCCTTCACAAGCCTTGTTGCCCTTCTTTGGACCTGCTCCAGCACCTCAATGTCCTTTCTGTACTGAGGTGGACACAGTACTTGAGGTGAGGCCTCACCAATGCCGAGTACAGGGGCAGGATTACTTCCCTACTCCTGCTCACCACACCATTCCTGAAATAAAAAATAAAGCAAAATAATGAAAGAAAAATAATGAAGTATATGCTGGGCAGATCTCTTATTTTTACTTTGTGATTGTATCACAGTAACATTATGATCTGCACTGCATTTACTGTGATACATTTAATTTGAAGAAACAAAATTTCCATGGCACAATGTTTGTTAGACGTAATTGATTATATATATTGAACTCTTTTAGAGAGAACTTCAACTCTAGATGAACTGGAACAATGAATTACAGTAAAAAGGTTTTCCTAGATTAAATACTTGAGCTGCTTATTTTGGAGTTCACATCCCAAGGAAACATAGCAGCAGATCATATTATCTGTCTCGGTTAGGTCATAAAATTGTTGTGGGAGGTTCCTATAAAGCATGTTCTTTAGGTGAGTGTGTTCCAGGTTAGAACACTGGACTCTGAGATTAAACTTCTCTTTCTGCAATTGGCAAAGAAATGTGTTCATCATAAAGATCTAGCTCCAAAAATGCTTGAGAACCACCATTGGCCATGGCTTAAGAATCTCTTTTCCAATCCCTTTTCTTATGAGAGATGGATAGGAAGACCGAAGGCACTGCAAAGATAGAAGGAAGCTTGCTTAGGAAGAGGGTAGACAGCTGAGCTGAATTATGACTTATGATCATTTATTTTGTTGTCATGAGTTTTTACTACATTTGGCAATGAATGGCTGTGTTGTTATATTAATTTATATTCATGTCTCATTTAAATGAAAAAAAAACATGAATCATTGGTTCATTTCTAAAATAAAAAGAACATGGAGGAGGATTCATAAAGAAAATGACCTCTGTCATTTGATCTAGCTTTAAGAATATGTAAAAGTAGGACTCTCCAATTACTCTGTTCAAATTCTACTCAGTTGTCCATGGGTTTTATGGTTAGCTAAGAAGTGGAAGAAACTTACTACCCATATTTCTATATTGGACAACAGTGGATTTAGAAAACTCAGGAACACCTCAAAAGACTTTTTCACACAGGTTTCTGGTGCTTCTAGCAGAACTGACTACAAGAATTATCCATCTCTATCAGAGAAAACTCCCTAAGAAATGAACACTGGGCAGACTGTTTATGGAAGTGTTAGGTACACAGATTCTAAGAGTTAGTCAAGTGGAACCAGTGTCTGTGGAGCCTGGTGTGAGAAAACAAGATATGCCACTTCTGCCTAAGCTGGATGTTGTATTTGCTTATTTTCTGTCTCCTTTCAGATGTAGATCTATCCAGTGTCTGTACATACTTCCCCTAAAGTTCCTAGGTTACTTTTAAAGCTGAACAAGAACAACACTTGCATGAAAAAGAGGTAAAGATTTGCTGAATCAAAGTTCAGTATATATGGGAATCAAAGTTCAGTCTATATGGGTATTCAAGTTAGACACTTGTGTGCCCATAGCAATTGACATGTCATGATGTCCACTTTGTTGTGTTGTTCTTGGATGATTGAAATAGAGAACACTTTTAGTGCTATTTGCTTCACTTGACTGAAGATGGAATGATTCCATTTGTGTAAATAACTCCTGGTGCTCTTCCAGCTTTTCTCCCCACTACACCATGGGGATATATTTTCTTAAGCAGGGCATAGTATGGGAAGGAGCACAGCTGGATTGCTCTATCCAAACCTCCCAACACATCTCAGACTTGAATGAGAGTATCCCTAAAATGCCAGACCTTGACCTCTCCTTGACCAGAAAGAACCAGCTGTGATACTTAAAGTCAAGGTTCTGTCTAATGGCCTATTAAGAGGGACAACTAAATGCATATAACTCTTGGTAGGACTTTAATTTAGGCCTCCAAAGAAAATCAATTAATAACACAATCAACTTCACATTTCTCTAGTCCTGTACAAGTCCCTGGATATAACAATAGTACAAAAAGCAATATTATCTAGTTAACACATGGAGCTGAAGTCTGAACTTTCTTTTTTCTTTGGAATGCCTCAATTGAAACAGCACTCACATCACTATAGGATTTATGAGGATTACATAAAGAGCTTTTTCCCATACCCATAGTGAGTATGAGTTTCATCCATCAATGCAAGCTTGCATAAGCCCTGTGAACGAAGGGTTATGCATAGCTTTGAAATCCAATATCAAATGGCAAAATGGAAAGTGTATAGAATACAATATGTAATGTGTAGATATGCATTCTTCTCACGTATAGTTGCAGTCTATAGTTTAAGAAAATTACATTAAGGCTGGAAGGCATCACTTGTTTGCTATAACATAGTTTTCCTTTGTATGTTTGAAAAACTAAAAAGTATGGGAATTACAAACCATGTTTTGATATTCTATGTCTGAGTAACAGCATCTGAATTTTACTGCTGCCTTTGTAGGCTTATTTCCCTCAAAATGTCCAAAGTTGCAGTGGGAAAAAGTAAGAATTAGTAGCTACAAGCACCAGGCTCCTACTTATTATCTGATGATGTTTCCTGGAAAAAACAATAGAGAAGGAAAGATTCCTGTGTCCTCAGCTGATATAAACTAGTGTAGTTACATTTGGTTTTGGAGTTATGTTGTAGATGTCTATTAGGTATATAGCACACTGTTAGAGAAGTATTTAACAATAAGAAGCATTAACTGCTCTCCATCTGGCATGAATGACCCTCCTTCCCCACAGATATAAAAACCACAGTGCATTGAACATGATAAATCAGTGTGAAGTTTCCATTGCAGATTGGATAAAAGGTCCATCTAGCTTCTGCTCATCCAGAGACTAGTTCTTGATGCATATGAAGGAAAACAAAAACAAGGTCACAAAGAAACAATAGAAATACATAGAGATCTTTGCCTCTTCACATCTTTTCAGCTTTGCCAAGATATGTGGATGAGACCTTTGAAAGAAGTCCAAGATAGCTGAGACTTCAGAGCACAGATTCTTCCGTTGTTCTCTCCTTTTGCATATTAAACTTCTTTTTGAGCTCTTCCTTATATTTAGCCCTTATTTTTCAAGGAAGCAGCAGTAGCGACAGAAGAATGCCAGATATGCAGCTTTTCGGAAAAAAAAAATATATACTCTGAAGACCAGAGAGACAAGTTAGGCACTCGATTTTATGTATGCCTTGCTGATCTTTGGCATCGTTTGGTGTTCTGTAGTTGTTTTTGTTTTTGTTTTGTTTTGTTTTGTTTTGTTTTCAGAGAGATAAAAATCTTACCAATTCTTGGTTTCTTTACAAATTTTAGAGTATAAAATAAGCCCAGCATCATCTTTACTGTCTTTTGAATTCTCTTAGGGCAGAGAGAGCTGCTAATCATAAAGTCAAAATCACAAAAGAAGTAGGTTTAAATCCAGCTTGTGTAGTATTAATGGAGTTCTAATTTGAAAGAATGCTGAGCTCTGTCATGAAAAATCCAATGTCAACACAGATGTCCAAGAGGTGGCACCAAAAATCTCCAGGTAGTTTTAACAGCTGACCCCACAAAATGGAAATTGCATTGCCCAGAGAATTTTTAACATCTGAAAAAAAAAAAAAGTAAGAAAGAAATCCTGTCTCCTATCCTAGATACCTGTTGTAATGCATTACTTTAATCATTTCTGTAAAATAAGACACTATAAAACATAATATATTTCATGGTAAAAAGATACTATTGTATTTGTACCTCATTGACTCCATCTGGATTAAGTACTTGCTGAGCACATCAAACAGTTTTTATTTGTTTCTTGTCATGCTAAATAAAAAGACATTTATTATTACAAAACAGTCTGAAAAATATATAAATCTGCGCAGCTGAAAAAGGACCTTCTTAGACTGAAAATCCTAGCTTTTTAAAACAAACCTACTTTCTTAAAGAGCTTTAAATCCAAATGCCCATGGTGATGTTTAACCCTTATTCTCTTCTCTCCCTCTTTCACACATATTCTTGTTCAGCTGACACGGTATACTTGATTTAAAAGCCAGCTCTTCTCTTGTTTCTCAACAGATGAGTTTTAAGTATGGTAAAATCCTATTAAAGAAAATAAATATTTAAAATCCAAACTACTTTCCAGATTTGAAGGTCTGAATGGCAAGGGAACTGTTATATGTCTTTCTCTGTGGAGTTCTATATAACAACAGAAATGGCTTGAAAACTAAACTGACACTCCTGGATCAAATACCTACTCTGAAATGCCATCATTCTGCAAATGTGAGAAAATCACTAGAAAATTTTACACGTAAAAAATTAATCTTTCAAATGCAGTTGGGAGCACAGCCTAGACTTAGACAAGGCCAGGCTTTAGAATTTAAGAACATACCATATTATTTATAACAAATATATCAAATATATAAGCTTCCATATCTCTGTATTTTTCATATACAGATGTAGATTTTGTTCTTTTGAACGATTTCCATCATTCATTTTTCATAATGAAAATGTTTTTGGATCATATGATCACATAGTTCAAATATCATACTGCCATTAAAGAAGTGCAACTCCTTATTTCAGAAAACACTGAACTTTTGTGTGTGTATAAATTGCATTAGTCTTACAAAAAAATTTGGACTATCTACAAATTGAATTATAGACTATATTTCACAGCAGTGCTAATGAATCATGAGGGAGAAGGATTGATTTAGCAAACAATTCAGTCAGAAGTACTAAATGAAGATAGAGAAGGCATTGTTGCATCTGGAAACCATGTGTTTTAGAAAAAGATGCTCATTCCAAGACTGACCTTGGCTTAGGTTTCTCTGTTTAGTTCTGCTCATCCTTGAGGTGAAAAAGTCATGAGCTACACTTTACTCTAAATGCAGACATCATTACCAGGCTTTAAATAATCAACATGCAAATTCAGTTGCCAAATAATCTGGTTGCTCTATTCCTAGGAAAAGTTTGACTACTAAAGTACTTTCCTGCAGTGACTTTTCATTCTCCGTGTTAACAGAAACCCATGTTAGCAGATCTCAAGTTGATTATCAGCCATCACACAGTTGTTCTGCTCTGAAGTCACACTTTATGCGTTAGTAATTCTGACTGTTATTAGTTGAAGACATATCCTTCAAATAGCAATGAAGATTAAACAAGCAATATAGTTTTTGAGCTGTATTGGAATTTAAGGAACTGGTTGAAAGACCTCTTCAGAATACACAGGGAAAATGAACTTCCCTGCCAATTTCTTCGCAGCTTGTCTAAATCTTCCTATATCTCTAGTTGTTTTCAGTCTGAATATTTGAATTTCATTAGACAGGTATTTTAACATCATTTGTATAAAGCTTTATTTAAACAGCCTTCATTTCATGTGTGATTTGCTCAGTCAACAAGGAAGAAATTATTAAAATGAACAGGAAAAAAAATTGCAATGATAAGAAGTTACCCCTCAGGAATTCCAAAAGGAACATCAAATGAATAATATTAACAGGAATCTTACAGGCATAATTAATCATCATGACACACTTGAAAATGCAGGCATTGACCTAGGTGAGAGACACAAAATATACTACATTTTCCAGGCATGGTCTTCAGATATGTTCTATTTGCTTTCTATTTTTTAAGTTGCTATGGTTTGCATTTCCAGATTTTTCTCTACCACTACGAAGGCTTGAAGCTGATATTTTCTCTGCTTTTAATGGAAATGGATTTCACATGAACACAAAGCTTGGAGCTTCAATTTTCAGAAATCCTTTAACTATTTAAGACTTGAGATAGCATAGTAAGACTTGGCATCACAGAGAAAAGAAAGAAGCCACTCAACCTCAAAAGTTTACTGTTCACCTTGCTCCAGGTGCTAAGGCCAATTAGACCTTACAAAATTTAAGGAAAAAATACACTTTCACAAAGTGTGGGGTGTTTCTGTGCAGTATTTTGAGGAGTTTCCCAGTATAAGTGAGTAAGAAGCTGAGATATCCTAAGAATGTTTTAATTACATTTAGCTCTCTTAAAAATTGTGAATAACAGAGTCATCAGGTTGGCTTACAAGAGTGGGACGTGGCGTGGTATTTTGCTTCTCTGATTCAGTGATATCTTGGGAGGTTCCCTTCCCAAAGTGCTCTAGCATGATATTAGATGTTCTCCATACAACAACCAAAGAGTTGTTCCACGGAAGACTTACTAACAGTTTAGCAAAGAAGAGCCTAAGAAATCCTTCAGAATCTTTTCATTAGGCCTGAGTGCTTCTACAGGTTAAGTTCTCTCACTGTAGTCTCTCATACATGGTTATGCAAGGTACTCTGGTGGAGGGAGGCAGTGGAAAGCCTTGTGATACAGTGATGGGTCAAAGTAAGAGAATCACATTATTTGCACATTTTCTCATGTTTCTTACGAGAGAAGAAATAAACAAAGTATAACCTCTGTACTCAGTACTGGTGAGGCCGCACCTCGAGTACTGCGTTCAGTTTTGGGCCCCTCACTGCAAGACATAAAAGCCCTGGAGTGCATCCAGAGAAGGGCAACAAAGCTGGTGAGGGGTCTGGAGTACAGGCCTTATGAGGAGCGGCTGAGGAAACTGGGATTGTTCAGTCTGGAGAAGAGGAGGCTCAGGGGAGACCTTATTGCTCTCTATAACTACCTGAAGGGAGGCTGTAGTGAGCTGGGGGTCAGCCTCTTCTCTTGTGTAACTAGTGATAGGACTAGAGGGAATGGCCTTAAGTTGCACCATGGGAGATTCAGGCCGGATGTTAGGAAATACTAGTTTTCCGAAAGAGTCGTCAGGCACTGGAATAAGCTGCCCAGAGAGGTGGTGGCGTCACTGACCATGGAGGTGTTCAAGGAATGTTTAGATGCTGTGTTGAGAGACAGGGTTTAGTGAGAACTATTGGCAATAGGTGGATGGTTGGACTGGATGATCTTAGAGGTCTTTTCCAACCTTGGCGATTCTATGGTTCTGTGATTCTACGATAATAAACTAAAGCTGAGGGCTGTAAGACTGATGTTTGAAAAGTACATAATCTATGAAATACATTGCACTTCATTAGAAATAACAACTGGGAATCTACAGTAATTATATGACGTCCTTCTTATCTCATAGTCTTCATATGTATTTACTTTCTCAGTAGTTCTCAGGGAATTGGTATTAGATCTTCCTGTAAACTGGAAGACAGGACATAGAGATTAGATTACATTGGACAAGTATTCAAAAGAGTTGAACCTATGCCATCACCGGACCACACACTTCTTCCTGACACAGCCAGGTGGAATTCACTTTTTGTTTCCATCTCACAAAAATATAGCTCTTTATACTTTGAGTCAAAACTGTGATTTTACTTCCTCTCAAAGAAGATACTAAGGTCATGCAATGAATTTAATCTATTCTTTATTTCTATCAGGAAAGTAGTCTTCTCAATCTGACCTGCTGTGATTCCTAAGTTGAAGACAAACACCAAAGGATTTTATTTAAACCAAACTACTTAGCTTTTTGTGAAACACCCCTGCTTGGTATTTGCTTTCTACATATATGGCCTGTTTTTCTTTTATCTCTCTGAAACTGTTTTATGAAAAAGACCTTCAAGCCTTACTATTCAGCAGCTGAGCCTCTAAAAACAAATTTTTGGTAATATGAGTTTTTATAACACATTTATATATTTATTTCTTGGATTAGTGTATTTAAGGATTGTGAGGAGTTATGGGGATCCATTCCTTTTTTTAAACCACATGGGGTTTTTTGGCTTTAGAGTTGAAGCAGTTCTATGCCAGATAACTAAAGCTTATGAACAAAGGCACTTAATTTAAAAGTTCACGCACAGGTTACAGAAACACCAGTGGCATGAGCAGGTTTTCTTCTCCTTTCCTCTTCCAATTCCTTAAACACCTACCTGGATAACCATAGCTAACTGCAACCAAGGGACAAATATATCCCTGGAGAATGTAAAATGCCTGTGTTCCTGCTTCTCCAGGCTTGCTCAGTAAACCTGGACTCAGGTCTTGTGGCAAGCCCTCACTTACTGCTTAATTCTTTTTACAGGCAGCAGGTATTAAGCAAGCTTCTTGCAGCAGCTGTTCTGGGAAACACTGGCACAACTGTAATCCTCCCAGCTGAATAACTCCTAGGTATTTACTGATTCTCACTACTCACAGCTGAAGAGGCTCCAAGTCACTGGAGCCAAACTAACCCTGGGGTCTTAGTTTTAGTAGCCAAACATAAAAGTGAAGAAAAATGTATGTTCAGGATCAGAACTTTAGGTTAAATAGGAAAAGTACCCTGATCAAAAGCCTCTACTGTGGAGTGCCCAGGAAGATTTTAGCTATTGAGCCCTTTTCAAAACCTGCTTTTTCTTATATTTAATTCAGCTTTTGAAATATAGAATATAATTCAAACTGGAATGAGAAACATACTTTCATATGCCTCTAAAGAAATAAAAGGAAAGATTTTTTTTTTCTGAATCTTTGTTTTAGTTTAAACTATTTTTCATACACAAATCCGTTTCATACTTTGGTATCCTGAAGCTTATTTATCTATTTATCTAATCTATTTATCTATCTATTTTTAATCAACTATAGGAATAATGTATTTACTGAAAAAATGGCTCAGCTCTGGAAAATCACTTTGGAAGCATATATAACGATGAATATTCCCAATGAAAACTCTAAAACAGAACCATCAAAAAATCTTACTCCAAGATGAAGAGAAATATAAAGAATGTAGACTTCAGTAGACAGATCAGTTCCTCATAATAGCCTAATCTAATAATCAGGTTGACTAGGGACTTTGTATCCTTCAGTGAAAAGAAGGCTATAAGAAATAGCTACATGCTAAAGTCCTGGTTCACTGAATTCTCTCAGACATTTAAGTTTTAAATTACAACCTCAGCTTAATTATTTATTTTTAGACTGTGTTAGCTTCCTTATCCAGGGGATAGAGTCTTAAAGGATGAGCAGACAGAATACTAACTGCTGAACTTAATCAGATTACTCATTTATTATATAGAAAATCAGATCATTTTGAAAGGAAAACTTTTACAATATTTTTAACTAATGTAGGAAAGGTGTGCCTCAACATTTTATGTCCATAAGATAAGATGCCTGTATTTGTCTGTCCAACTTGAGAATAAAAGCTGGCTGATCTTTCAAAACACTGTATGGGACTCCAGGCAAGACTGGAAGGAACTCTATTGTTGCCATGTCATTTATTTTTATGGAGTCAGATCTTACTAGATGCTGGATATTAACAATGCAGGCACAGTGAGAATCTGACATAGCTTGTACAGAAAATCTCTCAGTGAAAACTGTTCAGAAATTAATAATTTTTGTCAGCCTTCCCTGCTCATGTTTCAGCACTGTGTGGTATCTCTGCAGTAACATGTGTGATCCTCTACTCGGCTCTTGTGAGGCCTCATCTGGAGTACTATGCCCAGGTCTGGGGCCCCCAGCACAAGAAAGATGTGGAGCTCTTGGAACAGGTCCAGAGGAGGACCACTAAGATGATCAGAGAGCTGGAGCACCTCTCCTATGAAGAAAGGTTGAGGGAGCTGGGATTGTCTAGCTGGGAGAAGAGAAGGGTCTGGGGAGACCTCATTGTGGCCTTCCAGTACTTGAAGGGAGCATATAAACAGGAAGGGGAATGAAGGCTTTGATAGTGGTAGGACAAGGGGGAATGTTTTTAAACCGAGACAGGGAGGATTAGGTTAGATATTAGGAGGAAGTTTTTCACACAGAGGGTGGTGACGCACTGGAACAGGTTGCCCAAGGAGGTTGTGGATGTCCCATCCCTGGAAGCATTGAAGGCAAGGCTGGATGTGGCTCTGGGCAGCCTGGTCTAGTGGCTGTCGACCCTGCCCATGGCAAGGGTGTTGAAACTAGATGATCATTGTTGTCCGTTTCAACCCAGGCCATTCTATGATTCTATGATTCTATGATTCTTCCTTAAGTTTGCTCTCACCTGGCCATGGTTGTGCAGAGCAAACTACAGAGGCAGAAAGGCTAAAAAACGAAAACCTATCACAATCACATTTAGACTACTTTCTTTTCAGAAAAAGATACAAACCATAAGTGGTACCTGGAAAATTTCAAATGACTTCCATAATTATGGTTTTGCCTGACATCAGAACAAAATGGGAACATTTGTTCCCATTTTAATCAATCTCTCTAATGTTTGCACATAAGACTGTTTGTGCTGCACCAGATGAGGTCTTACCATTACCTGGTATATTGTCATTTTTTCCCCACTTCTTCTTCTGATCACATATGCCTTTTATACATCTCAACAGCACTAGAGGCTCATGCTGTGAGTTGCTAGCATGCACAGTCTTTTTTCTTCCTTATTTTCGAGCCTTCAACATCCAAACTCTCCACCAGAAAGTTATAGTAGAGCATGAGTTAATGTTCTCACTTTTCATACCATTGAATTTTCTTCTATTTCTGTCTTTAATTAAAGGCCATTCAATTCTTTCTTCATAACAGTCCTATCCTTCACTATCGTGACAATGATTTCCAGCTCTGTATTGTCGTTTTATTAAATCTTTCCTGGGTTTCTGAGTCAAAGTCATAATGAAAACGTTCTACAAAATTAGTTAAAAGTTTAATCCTCAATAAATTCTACTGCAATGCCCATGTGATCCAAAGTATCTTATCTACATACCACCCATCTCTCTGTTAAACAATTTTTAGCCAAGTTCCTGTTCCTGTATTAATCGTCTCCAGCCCCCCAAATTTCCCCTGTGACATAGTCTCATATGTGGTAGTGAAATCCTCATAGATTCTTATATTTAGTGCATTTTCCTCATGAGAAATTGAATGGCTTTATCAAAGGAAGTTAAGGGTATTTGATATAAGATATTTTTTATAATCTGTGCCTTTGTCCTATCCTCAATTACTTTTTAAAATTTTGTTTAGGTTTTCTTGTCTTTTCTTCAAAACTTCCTTTAAGTCTTCAGAAATATTGAGTATAATTGCCTTACATATATGTTTTTTTTTTTAATCTTTTATTATACAGCTCTATACCTAATCTAAATGTGCCTTCTTTTAGTAAAACCTTTACCTCTCATCCTAACTTAATTTATCCTACAGAGTTATCACAGTTCTTTGCTCCTCCCATACCATCTTCTTCTATGTATTTATTATGTCTTAATAAGATCTTCTACAATTCCCCTATATGTTTTAAAATTAGAGTTATTTGTGTCTTTCTCACTGTCAATTCATAATAACTTGTATTCTCTCAAATAACTGGAACATACCTATACCGCCAACTACTTGTTTTCAATCTGTATGGATTAATTTCATACATGTACAGTAGCAGAAATTATGTAACTCAATATTTGATACGATTTCTGTCCTTGGTTGCTGTTTTGGGGTAAACAGCTACTGTATGAATACAACTAGACTTATGTCACCAGAGCTCTGAGGGAGAGCATTCAGCTGGAAGTCTTGACTTCTGCTTCTGACTGACAGCACAGAATGACAAAAGTCGCAGCTAAAGAAATCTGTTTAAGAAGGCATAAATACCTCATTTTTTTTCTGCCAAAAGCTGATGCAAAACAAACCCTGTTTTTGACTCAAATCTCAACCTCCTCTGTAAATCTCATGTGTATATTTTCATTACTGTCACAGGGCATCCCTCAATTTCCCATCTTTTTCTGGCATCAGTAAGGCCGAAATCATATTAAAAATTGGCAAAAGCATAACACTACATTTACTGAATTAGAAGACAAGGGATTTCCAGTCATGGGAAACTGGAGATTGTGTACTTAGCTGTAACACAAAAAAGGTCATTAAGTCACTTTCAGTAGTGATGCAAAAGATGGCATAAATTAGCTGTGGGCTTTTGTGAGTGTGTAAAATGTGCATAATGTTAGATTCAGAGGGAGACAGTGGACATTCTTCTTTTTGCAATACACAGTAAGAATTTTGCTTGAGATTGTTTTGCTTTTGTTTATATGGATGGAACTCTCCTGATTTAACAACAGAATTACTTTTGACCATTACTTCTCATGAATGAGGCATATATCTGTTCACCATTCTGGCAAATATGTTGTTGAAAATAATAATAATAAAAAAATTGAAGAGATTCAGTATCAGTGAATAGATGTTTTTTAACTGAAACATTCAAACTTAGTTTCTTGCAAAAGGTCTAACTCAGTTCTGGCCCATTTAACAACTTGAAGCCAGATATAATTAAAACCACAGACCTCAGAGGAACTTTCCAAGCCATCAGAACAATCACTATGATGTATTCAGTATTTTTTTATCCTGAAGACAATTCATCTCTTGATCTTCTGTGGAGTAATGTGCATGTTTTATTGTGTTGGAGAATAAGGATTTGCAGTAGAACCTTGGTTGTTTTAACATCTGTTGGATTATTTGGAACCTAGAGCTAGGTGAGATGAATCCCATCCGTCATTTCTAATTTTAGACAGCAACATATGCACAATATCACATAGACCTGTGAATACATAGCGATGTTTAATATTATGAAATTCAAAAAAATATATAATAATTTTCAAAAATCAGTGCTGCACTGAGATGAAGAACAATATGAAGCTTGGGTAGTTTATGTTTAGAGCTAAACAATTAGCCATGCATACTACATAATAACATAATATACTAAGTTATCATGCAAAAACACTGGATGGATTTTTGAATTTTACCAAAAAGACTTAAACACCCAGACGTATTGACTTCCATTATCTCTTCACTGCATCTTTTTATAACCAGTGAGTAATGTCCTTGGCTGGCATACACCGACATGTTTTAACCAAGCTGAGTGGAACTAAAGAGATTTATGAGAGCTGACACCTATTTTTTGCCCCATTCTACTTACACCAATTAATTTTCCTTGCAATCAAAATTTCTTTTGGGTGGCCTCTATGTCTTATAAGAGGAAATTCCACACAAGCATGAAGATGTTACTTTAAAATATATATTTCAACTGTAAATTTTCTTGGTTGAGAATCGCCTTGTTCCCTTGCATCTAAAATTAGTGATCTTTTTTTTTATTGTCTAGCTATAAAGTTGAAGGTGAGATTTTTGTTTGTTTGTTTCCCATTACAGTATGTCATTTTTTAATGTCTGCTTTGAACACTTGCACATGTAAGGGCTTCTGCTACCTCCATTATTTTGTTTTAGCAAAGATATCCAGTCCCCTGTGAACAGTGAAAAACATTTAAAGGTACATTATAAATCATTGCCATTAGACTCAAATTTCTGAATGAGTCATGCTAAAATCTAGTGTGAGTTCACAGATTTCTACATCTAACTTTGGTAATTCTTGCTGGCATTCTTGCAGTAAGGTCTTGAAAACTGAAATATTTAGTTTACCCCTGTTGCAGAATTGCCTTTTTACACTTTTCATCAGTTCAAACAAGGGGAAAAATCAGATTTTAAATTAATGATTTATTTGATGTTTCTCAGCACTTATTTCTTTATATATCAAACTTTCACTGGAAATGATGGGAAAAAGTTAAGACAATTTAAGGTGATGAAAATCCTTACTGCACTGTAACTATTAGTTTATATGAAGCAGTCAAAAAAGCACTGATGAGTGCAAAAAATTCATTATTAATTGAAATAACATATTAATAATTTTATACTTTTTATTGTAACTCAAAAAAAGCCCTCTTAGATTTCTGTA
Organism: Pavo muticus; assembly: GCA_016647715.1. Classification (NCBI taxonomy): domain Eukaryota; kingdom Metazoa; phylum Chordata; class Aves; order Galliformes; family Phasianidae; genus Pavo; species Pavo muticus. Next base: position 303,163 of record JACDJE010000573.1, on the reverse strand, counting down.
TCTACCAAAAAAAAAAAAAAAAACCCAAACAAACTACCAAACCTCCAATATGCATTCAAGCAATAATGTATAATTCTGTAAATGCACATGAAATTGCTCAATATACACATTTTAAGAAATGAAGACATCATTCTCCAGTGTTTGAGACTTGTAAGATGTGTCAAGCAAGTAACTGCAAAGTGTGATAAATATGTGTTTGAAGATTAAGATTAAGGCTGCCATTGTTTTTACATGGTGGTTTTTTTTTTTAATCATTCTGAGCAACTAGTTCCTAGGCTGCTTAACAAGACTGCAATTTACAGTGATGCTAACACAGCAGTTTGTTGCACTGTTGAGGTTGAACTGTTCAGACACTGATTTATTTATTTTTTTCTGACTAAAGCAGGATAGGCTAAATGATTCAGTAAGCGTCTGTTTTATACAGGAGATTCTGTTGGAAGGAGAGCCTTTGTAGGTTGAATTTGAGGTTAAGATTTATACTTTTTTTTTCTTTTTTTTTTTCCTCAGCCTATAGAAATGAGCTGTAGTATAATCAGGGAAATGTCCTGATTACATCGTGTGTGTAGTGCTGAACTACAAATCTGTCCACAGCATTTCCTGCAACATAGCGTCCTTCTGATTTAAAGACATTTTTTATGAATTTTACTTCTTGTTTTTTTTTCAATTCCACTCCTTTTGGCAGTGATGTCTATATTGCCTGGAGTATCAGTCTTGAAAAGATCCATGGCAGAACTGCAGAAATATCACTAATTTCTATGAACATGTACTAGAACCACTTTGACTTGGAGCAAGACAATTGTCCAATAAGGCAAAGTGAATTCACTTAGTGATGCTGAATATCATACTATCATCTTAAATGCCACTTTCATCCTTGCTGAAACTGTTCTGCTTCTCGTTGTCAATACAGAGGAACACAGACAAGAAGGGGAGTCCTGGGAGTTTTGTGTACCTGATAACATCTCTGTTTTTCCTCAACTGAGTATCTCTCATGAGTTAACTGTAATTAATCTTTACGTATGATGCAATGTGTAAACAGCACCATTGCCTTTCCATGGAAATGTTCAATATGTATGTTAATACAATCAATTATAGCTCACACCTTTTCGCAATCTGTTTATTAATCTGTTGCTCAGGATTGTTTGGAAACAGCAGTGTTTCTGGTAGCAAAATAACACATCATTACGAAACTTGAAAGATGCCAAATGAGAATGGTTGCAAAATATTTTAGATCGGCATTCTAGCCAATCTGATTACTAATGTATTAGTTAGGCTTCTTGTTTCCCACTTTGTGTCCTTATTAAGCGCTGAGAACTCCACATAGTTCCTTCTAGTAGAAATGAAACTTTTTCCATCTGTAACCAAAGGCCCAGTGTCAATCTTTTGTGATAAATCATGACAGTGACTACTTATTGATGTTTACTTTCTACCTACAATGCTAGGATCCTTAGTATCTACATTTAATGTCCAATGCTTAAAGACAATTAGGATCTAAACTTCAGGTAGTTATATTTATATATTTATATATATATATATATATTTCTAAATTGCAAAACTTCAGATAAAATCAAGGAAAATTTATTTTTTTTTTTCTCAGGATGAGTTCCTGTTCATGAATTAAATTTAATTTTAGACATCTGCATATAAGTGCGTACTTGTGAAACTATGTGCCACTGTAGGTGCACATGCAGATGTACATGCAGATGTACACTAATGCACCTCAAATTGCACTAAATTCCTACATTTAAGTAACAGCACTAAACAAAGAGTCCAAAAAGTTTTTCAAATTATCCTAGAATAGAGGCCTATATGAACATTGTGCCCTGTCATTTTGATACTTCTATTAGCATCTGAAAATACATGTGCCACCATGATTGTGCACTGGGACACAGTAGCTCTTAGAACATTTTAAGAACATTCAATAAAAGCATTGGGTTGAACAAGTGAAAATACACTAATCTCTTCTTTGGTAATATATACTAAAGTACTGTCAGACAACATGTTATTCATAGATTTTAAGATTTTTTGAGCAAAGTTAAGGCATGTTCTTTTCATTGAAAGGACCTGCCACTTTTGTGCATCAGAATATGGTGTTTGTAGGTGTGATGCTGGAAAAGCCCATTTTGGGCACATGAAATCCTCCTTAAGGCTTTCAGGCTGTAGTAATCATCCTTGTTGTCTTGCNTCTTCCTTCTTTTCCTCCTTTCCTCCTTTCTTTCCATCCCTCTTTCTTTTCCTTTCTTAAAAAGTAAGTTCACAAACGGTAGTATAATTATTTGATCCCTTCTGACATCCAAGTATAGGATAGACTTAAATGTTCCCAGATAAAATCAGAAGTTACCAAGAATTTTTAGTTCTCCTTAAACATAATGTGGAGTTCCCTAACATCTGGATCTGCTTTGTGTCTTGGTTTTGCCAGCAACACTTCATGTCTACTAAATGGTCTATAGAGTCTCATGTATTCAAAGACCTTCACATTTATGAAGGTATGCCAAAATAATTTGCTATTGTACCTTCACTTTTGGAAATTTGTAATGATGAAACACTGCTACAGCAGGGGTTGTTTTAATACAATTTTTAATTATCTGTCATCTTGATAATGATTATAGTTATTAGCCACTGGAACAATTTCCACAGAGACAACTTGTCCCTGGAGACATCCTTCTAGTTATTTATCTCAGGACTGACATTCTTCCTCATGCATCTGCTCTACCTCAGCCAGGGATTGAAGGCTAGACTCAGATCACCCACTGAAATTCCTGAGTCAAACCACAGATAAGTGACCAAACAAGTTTTGGCCTTCTTTCTCTGTGTAATATAAGTCTTATCTGACTGGCACTAATGTGTATCTGCTAAGTAGCTTAGATTGCAATAATTAAAAAAAGTGATAATAAATCATGGGAATATTTCTATAAGGCATCAGTAAGAGAAAATAGTTAAGTTTTATTTTCATCTTTTTCTATTGTGTATCCAGTCAATAATTAACTTCAGAAAAATAAAACTGATAAAATCATTTATTTTTTTTTACACTGAAGAAAACCATTGCATCCAATTTGTATAAATTCTAGTATTTCTCTTAATCCAAGGCACATTTTTCCTTTTTACTTGTGTTTCCTTGAGAACTGAAAGAATCTGGAGGTATGCATTTGTTTGGTAGATAACCACTTCTAGACATAAATATACTTCATGAAGTTTGTTTTCAGAAGTATTTGCTCATGGTAGCTTCTTTTCTATGGCTTCAAGTTCTACACTCATTGCAGTTATTGATAAAAGCCCCTACTTATTGAAAGGGAAAGTCTGAAAGATAACAAGTTAATGCAATCTAACCAAAGAAATTTATACACCACATTTCATTTAATATCAAAGGGACAAGAAGATATCTACTCAAGCCACAGTAGCAAATACTGACTCTTGAATGCATTGGCATCCTCCACATTTCAGTTCAAGTTACAGTATTCTCAGCTGATAGAGTCACTGAATATACAAGCATTTTTATAGATGCACATGGTTTCAATGACTCTGAACTTGTTAGTTTTTCTTTTTTTTTTTCCTTTCTTCTTTCTTTTTTTTTTTTTTTAAATTTTTAAGCCATAGCCCTGAAGACTGAATGGCAGCCAGGCATAGCCACATCAAGAAAGGCTGCTGATGTAAACTGAATTAAATCTAGTATAATACTGAATAAATGATTTCTACGGAAAGGAGAAATAAACAAAATTAATTAAAAATCTGTTTAGTTTGAATAAAATATATTTCTGTCAGACTCTGAAGGTAATTTTATTCAACAAGAACACCAAAGTGTGGTCACTGTTTCGAGGTTATAATGCTGAGATGAATAGCACCTTTCATAACAGATTCCTCAATAACCTCTGGACTTGATCCTGAAAATACTTTGTATGTAATTATGTTGGCTTCAGCTGCACTACTTCAGGGTGGGTTTCACTCACTTAACTTTAGATGTTTAGAAGTAGACATGTAAGCTTCCTCCACAGTCAAAGAAGAAAGACAGAAAGAAAGCATAAGGAGGAAGTTGCGTTCCTTTTNACTCACAGCATGCTCCCATATTGCAACAGGATTTCTGCATTTAACAGCTTTATTTGTATTTTCTCTTTATCTGATGGAAGGATATATTTCTTACATAACAAAATTTCTTGACAAGATCAACAGGGCCTTGTTTTGACATAATTAGGCCTAATTACATTACACCTAAGGCTAAGGCTGTGCTGGAACAGAAGCTGACAGGTTTTATAGTTAGACATAAATTAAAAAGTACTCTGCAAGCAAATCTATTTTAGGAAGGATAAGAGACATATGCATACAAAAGGTATATATATAAAAAGTGTTTTCCAATCATAAATTATGAAAAATAAAAACAATTTTTCATAGGGTTTACTGCAGTGACTAGCAGTTATTTCTCACTGACTTCTATATCTTAAGCTTAATTTAATTTTATACATTTACATATTCTGTCTTAGAATGAAAGTTACCTTCTCTGTGGAACTCCTAAGATAAACACTTTGCTGAGGCTTAAACTTTTGTTTCAGAACTCTACGTAAAATTGTCCTTTGCTTGACTGGGACATATGAATGATTAGAACCTAACTGGAGTTATTTATAAGTAACTTAGAAAGAAAAGTAACTATTCCTTTGAAACATAAAAATATTTGTTTAGACTCTTTTTTGTCAATTCCCACAAGAACATATTCAAGGTAGACCTTCATGCTTCTCTGGCATGTTGCATGGAACTCTCACAGGCCAGAATGACTTCAGAAGCATAGGTGAGCGTGAGTCAAACAGAGAAACCATGAGCTTGCTATGCAGTTGCTAGTTTAAGATTATGTGACTTAAAAAAGATACTGAGAACAGTAAACAGTTTTAATTTTAATCTGGTAAAAATCTTTCCCTAAAATTCTACCTCAAAGAGTACGTCATTAGGAAGCTGGTTAAAAAATCATTGAAATTAAGAGAAATAAACATTGCTTGTTTCAAAGTATCTCTGTTTTAAGTCCATTTTCAAAGTGCACATTCTAGACCCATTTCTAAATCTAACTACCCTGCATAAAATGTTTTATTTAGGTTACTTGTTCATTACATTTGATAGATAATCTGCTTCTAAATGGTTGCAAAAATGCTTTATAGTTGTAAGGTGTAATCATAAAAATCAATTTTCTTCCTGACACATAATTACCACTTATGTTGTTACTTAAAAGCTATTTCTATTATACATTCAAAAAGCATAGAGTCTATTGGATGTAATGTCAAAAAGGATATAATCGTATTAGAAGTACACAAAGAAAGAGATGATTGTCATTGATTATGGTATAAGAAGTTTCTGAATGGATAAAGCTTGGAAAACAGAAAACTCAAGGGGAGATTATGACTGAGTTCTGCAATCTGTAAGCAGTATGAGAAAGGTGAACAGTGAGTGACTGTTGACAAGATGACATGATACACGAGTCTTGGGGCATCACAAACTTCGGCAATACCTACTGACAAAATGACAAAAGAAAGGATCATGGAAGGATTTCTCATGTAAATACATCATGTCAAGCTTCAGGAGGCCATTAGCTGTAAATGAGTTCTTTGGCACAGGGTCTTGGAGAGTGTTCTTGCATGAAAGTACCACCTGCTTGCTTATTTTACTGTGACTGCCCAATGTTGTAGACCAGATACTGATACAGATGGGCTTTTGATCTGTTTCAGGACTGTTCTTAGTTTCTGGGAAGACTTCTTTCTTTAATTAGACGGCACTGAATGTGCTAAATCCTAAGAGGTCACCTACCTATTCAGATAAATAAGAAAATTTGGAATGGAAGCAGGAAAAAGTTGAAAGTAAGCTCTAAATTCTGACTCTGTGGAGCCACACGACAGTTTAACCCAAGCAGTGAATTTAAGAAAACAAAGCTAGCCTGGATGCTTAGTAGGCCAGTCATATCTCTGGGAACGAGCCTGAACAGAAGGTTGCTGGTGCACTTCTGCCAGCAGAGGAAGCTGGCCATTTAGAAACATTTCCTCCTGCTCCTCTTCCCCAGCTTGCAAGCATAGCATTTAGAGTCAAAAGGGAGTAGGTCTTCTGAAATATCCCAGTTCTGCATCACTGGAACAAACAGCATGCTCTGCCCACTTAACTATAATAGTTGATGGGTTCAATATTGCAATATGAACCACTTCATCTGGTGCTTTAATCTCAATGCTAGAATAGCGTACTTGGCTTAGAATGCAAGAATAAAAGAAAGTGTTTGGAGAATAGAGAGCTTTGAAGTAACCATATGCACATTTCTGAAGCAGAGGACATTTATAAAATTTCAAACTGACCTCTTTCAAAAAAGAGGACGTTCTTTTACAAATGGTATTTCCTTCTTCTTTAATACAGATCTTCCAGTCTTGGCCTTATTCGACTGTATAGAAAGATTTCTATGGTGTATATATATGACTCAATTGCCTCCATTTTTTTTTCAAGCCCTGTTTTTAAACACATACATAAAGCATTAAATCTTCAAAACTGTATACTACAATTCTGAGAGAAAGTCGTTTAATCATCAAGTGGTAAAAGGAACCAGGTACTCAGAAATACTGAAACACTGTGTCAGAAAAGTCCCTATGCTAACTGAAACAAAGAGTTTAACCTGAGTTAGAATTCACAGTTATGTGTAGGTGACAGGTGACCTCCAGAAGGCAATTTCAGCATCTAAATGGTGCTTTAAGGATCATTTAGGTGCCACTAACATTCATCAACCCCGCGCCTAAACATGCAGGTACATTGAGTGCCTAATTTAAAAGATTCAAGGGTTAGTCACAAAACTTCAGCATTATGAGGCTCCGACGAGCTGGCTCCAAGGGGCTGCATTAGGCTTCTGCTCTGAAACACCCTGCAGGGCAGATCGTCTTTCTCAGCAGTGACTAGAAAGGACATTAGTTTTCCTCAAGTCAACTTCTGTGAATATTCCACATAATTTCCTATGTGACATCAAAACTGAGAGACTCCAGAGCAGGAGAAGGCTCCTGATCTGAGTGTAAATCTTAGCTTGTCCTGACTCCATGTGAAGTGACCCCCAGACATCTCCTACATCATGTTTACTGGGGAAAGATAACTGCTGCACAGGCTGGCTGTCATCCATTGAAGAGGTCTTTGTTTTGAAACACTGCAGGGGCTTCCGTGGTGCAGAGCCAAAGGTCAGTTTAGGAGCAGCCCTGGATATTTCAATTTCTGTGGCACAAAATGTCTATTTTGAGGATCTCCAGGAGCAAGGTTCTAAATTCATGCCATCATCCTCCTAGTTGACTTCATCCTCTTGTGTTGCCTAGCCCTCCTTCATGACATGACCCAACAGTATGTCTCTATCCAAAACAAAACAATAAATATGATGCTGGTGAATCCCTACACACTCTATATATTCTAGGATGTAGACATCCTTTTTCTGCCTGAGTTTTAATATACGTGAATACTTGTTTGATCAGCAAGTATAAAATAGATTTCTGAACAATCCTGTTTGTGTCTTAACTATAAAGTTAACTGAATCATGGGGAGATTTATGTTCAAGTCTTTTCTATAAAATGTCATCTTCCTAAATTAACTGATTTTTTTTCAGAATCTCCTGCATATAGGAGAAAGTTCTTTCTAAAACTATTTTTAACAAAACTTATGGTTTTTTTTGTAATCAAAATATGTTTGTTTGTTTGTTTGTTTGTTTTCCCCAGAAAAGATATAGTTTCCTGAAATCCTCAAACTACTCTTTGAAATCAGAAGGGTAAAAACAAGCAGACAGCTCTTCCCTTCCTCAGTAATTCCCTGCTACCAGAGCTACCTCCATTACCTTCAGACTCTTCTTCTTCTATGGAGATATTCAAGACCTGTCTGGACGCCTGTCTGTGTGACCTATTATAGGGTACCTACTTTAACAGGAAGATTGACTCAATGAGCTCTTGAGGTTCCTTCCAACCCCTGCAATTCTTTGATTCTGTTATGCTGTGAGAGAGTACCTAGAAATGGTTATAAAAATGTTGTCAGAAAGCTTTCATCCAAAAAGGTTGTTTTAACAGAACTGATAAAACAACTTATGCTGGTTCCAATAGGAGATGCTTTGATCTAGAGAAACAAATATTTCATTAATCGTATTAGAAAATGCTCTTAGTAAACTGCTCTGATATTTCATTTTGCAAGTTAGTTTTGGCATGTTTTCTAACTAACACATATGTAATCATGTAAAAAGTAATAATAAAATTGGAAAAAAAGAGCCTGGAAAAAACTCTCAGGACCTTTTGAAGTTCCATATAGGTCCAGCAATGTCCTTTAATGCACTTAGTGGATAATTGTAACTGTATCTATAAAGAGATCTCTATAATGGCAGTCAGGCTCTTCTACCATTGATTTTCCACCTCTACCAGCTCTTTGTTGAAGCTTCACAACTTTAATTGAATCTATTGTCTGTCAGGTTCATCTTTTAAGACCAAACCTATTGAAGAGGCTTATTCCACAGAGTATCAACTCCTGTATCCATAGTGAGTATGTATTTCATAGTTTTCTGTATACAAGATTTCCTGAAGGTGAATTTGCTTAATTTATTTAAATCTGAATAGCTTGCTTTGTTCTTTACCCCATCATTTTCCTATAGTTCAGTTAAATTTAATTAATATACTTACTAACTTATTATCCAGAGCAAAATTCCTCCATGTATTTCTTTTCATATGGAGGAATTAGAGGGTTTTTATATGCATAAATTTAAGAATAATTTTTCTAATGGACTTTAACTGGGAAATGCAGAATCATCTATTTTTTCCCTTTCAAGGTAGGAAATAAACTTATCTTTTATTAGCAGTGAGCCAAAAAGTTGTCTAGTTCTCATTGCACTCACACATAATGAATTTCTAAGGTTTTCAATAATAATCTTAATGAACAAGTCAGGGAATTAGCTGGCTATATAAGTGTCTGCAATCAGGTCACTTAGAGGGTAAGACATTCCTAAAATTAGTGAGGCACTGGGGAAGGCTATTTAGCATGTTTAAAAATGTGTATGTTGAGATATTCATGAAACCTTTTTAACTCTATCTTCTTCTACAAAGAGAAGGTCTCCCACTGGTTGAAAAATGACAAACAATCCATACATAATTTAATTTGTTTTGTATAATTTTACACTTTTTTTTTTTTTTTTTTTTTTTTGAATAAAAGACATAAGTTTGTAGGACTTCTCAGCAAGTCTCTACTTTATTTGAATTTCTGCATTTTAGTAGTGCGCAGCAGGATGAATACACGAGGAGTTTGTTTCACCTTTTAAATAATGGAGGTTGGGAGACTGGAAAAAATATGTATATCCATGAATAGTGTATTTTTCTGTTCCTCTAGTTAAGCAGGTCAGTAGCACTGCAGAGCAGCAGCTGATAACACCTGTGATGACAGTAACATACAGTGTGGATGTATGTCTTTTTCTCACACGGTTGCTGAGTCTAAAGGTGACAATTTACTGCAGCCACCAGTGACTGGAACCAAAGAGTAGACTCAGACAGTAGAGGAATCTTTAAAAAGCCCTTCTCAGACTAGCACTTTTTTTCCCCCAACAAAAACAAAATCCTAATCCTCAGACTACATTTAATTTACTATTATTTTGTGGTTTATTTTTTATATATATTTCACATTATCATCAATGAATACTGAGGGTTAAGTGTCATAAAGTATTCATGTGAGAAAACTTGTATGTTACATAGAGAGTTTTATTCTCTTTAGATTATCTTTTACATTCTCTAAAATTTTGGAGTATCTTTTTATGTTCCAGTGGTCTACAGCAGAAATTCTGAATCTTGTGCACGGGTGTATTATCATAGCAACATAAAATGGCGAAAGGCAAAACTGTGATTGCAGTGAGAGTTTGGCTGAGAAATAGAAGAAAAACAAAGGAAAGATAGGATCTAATTAGTATAGAATACAGTAAAATGTTGCTCTCACATAAAATATTCGAAGTTTTAAGGCATTTTATGGTTTTCAATTCACATATCAAGCAAAGCCTGACTAGCACACGCTATTCATTCTGTACTGAAACTGATCCCTCAAATTATTGCTAGTAACATAGGACTCTAACATGTTTAATACACTTTTGTTCTAATTCACTCTTGCAAGGGAAAATCAGCAATTCATAATATTTTTTAATAAATCATTTCACCACATATTTTTTTTTTTCTGAAAAAACACAGTGTATTACTTGGCATAAGTAGTAGGATATTGTGCAATACACAACAGAGTTTATACTTTCAGTCCATTGCAGTGTTCCAGCACAGCTTCACTGAAGTCAGTGCTGCTGCAAGGAATTACATTAGCCAAGGATCTGCTATTGAACTGAACTGTAAATTTAGTGTGTAACATACAGAGACAAAAAAAAAAAAAAAAATACAAATCCTATTTGCAGTGAAAAAGTAAGAACAAAGGCTTGAGTTCCTGATTAAAGAAAAAAAAAGAATAATAATAGTGCAACCTGCAATAAATAACCCTTGTAGTTATTGTCAGTTTCAGTGATTCGGTCCTTGCTTAGCCATACTACATTTTTATTCTGGGGAGCTTTTCTTCTAGGTACCACTGATACAGAAAAAAACGTGGTGTAAGTGTCATGGAAGGAGCAAAGTAGCATAACAAAGCACAGAAATAGAGCATTCAGCAGAGCTACATGGGAAACCAAAAAGTACAACAGAAACCTTCCACAAGTCTATTGTTAATATCGGCAGAAAGATTGACATGCAAAAAAATAGAAAAAAAAAATACAAGTATTTTCTTTCTATTTTTTAACTGAAGAATTATATTTGTTTTAATCAAACCTAAGCATGCAAGGAACCTAAGTAACATCCCTCTTTCTGGTCTCAGTAATTTAAAAACCAAATAATTTTTCAAAGAAATAGCAAATCTTTTCCTCTGGCTTCAGCAGCTGCAAGTTTTGTTCAAGTTTCAGGCGAAGGTGCAAGAATTCCTTGAAAGGACACAGGCAAAATAATCTGCGTAAGGGAATTTCTGCTTAGAAAAACGCATGTCATTTTTGAATGGTGCCCTCACTGAAAAATGGTAGAACTGAAACTTCTGTCTATCCTTACACATTATCTTTCAAAACATATTGCAGACTTTGAATGAAAAATAACAATACCAATATAAGATATCAGTTAGGAAAAATATGTAAGCTTTTTATACTACAGTTTCCTTTCCATTTTGGTGAGTTTCTGTCTGCCAGGAGATTATCTGCTCTTTGCACAACATATGTAATTTGACAGTTGTAAATTCAATAACATTTTTCTTCTTGAGTGTTCATGGACAGGATACTGCACTTTCAAGAAATACTGTGAGACTAAAAATTAGAGGTCAGTGGGGTCTGGTTGGCTAGAACTGAGTGGATATTCTATATTTAATTAAGTGTCTAATCCTGAGAGAATAGTCATCTGTTGTTTCCACTGATCTGAAGATGTGACTACTCAAGACGTATAAAGTCACTCCCTAAAAGCTGATACTAGCGACTGTGACACAAGGGATATTGGATTCAGCCTCATTGTTTTACAGGGGAGGAGTGAAATCTGGATGATTCTGGATATTCTCCATGGATGTTTTTCTCTTGTATTAATCATTTTGAAGACTTCTGACCTGTCTATATTGTCCTTGGGCTTTCATGCTGATAATAATGACATTCTTAGACTATAGTGATCTGTGCTTAAAAATGTCTTGAAGACCCTTATTCCTGTGCTCCAGAGGTAACTATGGTGAAAGGATGCAATACTGAGGTCTTGATATAAGGCAAATTTCTGCAACAATCTGCAGAAAGAGGATTCAGTGGTCAGAAGGCAGAAATTCCCATCTTCATCTCTATCTAGCTGTGTGGTACACATTCTCCTTCCTTCTACCATGACTTTCTGTTAGTCCCAGATTGGGCTGGTGCTGAAAATCTGGCTTTCTTGATTGTCTCTAAATGAGAATAAAACACAGCATTCTGTTCCCAGAGAGATCTTTCTTGAGTTGTTTTTTGTGTTGCTTTCATGTTGAAAAATGATTATACTGACTTTTATTCCTTTGGAGTATGTAGTTTGCAAAACCTTTCATTGTTGTATCCCTGCAATAAGCCTGACAAACATGAGCTGCTTCTCCTGATGGGCATTCTCTTGATGCACATATGTTTTTATGGCTACATATAAAAGGATTGGAAGTAATGGGCATTGTCCAGTATAAAAATACTAGTTTGATGCTTGGTTTGCATTTTGCCTCATCAGTGGTGTGGTATCATAAAACTGGGCTTAGATTTTCCAGTGAACTCTAAGCTTACAGTTCTGGAAATAGAAAAATGTATCTCTGTAGAAGCATCCAAAGATATTCCATAAAACCATGAGCACAGAACTTGCTTCTTCCGCAGCCACCACAAAACATGGGAGTAAGACTCTTCAGATCACTCCAAAAACCACTTACATCTTTGCCAAGTCTGTTTTCCTTTATAATTTAATTCTAGATTCAACAAACATAAAGGAAAGGCTACCAAATGTACTTAGGCTGTGTAATTTACAATTAGAACATGTAACTGGTGTTTCATAGAAATATGGGTGCAGTTATGTCTCTGGGCTGAAAGAACAAGTTTTGAAAACTTGCACCTGCAATATAAATTTACTAGATTTTTAGAAACTTACATGTACACAAAGTGTGTGTTCCTTAGCTATGGTCCTCTTTTGAAACCTAGCTCCTAAACAATGTTGCCAAAAGAAACAGCCTTAGTGCTTTCAGACAGCCAGCATCTTATAAAACCAGGCAGATGAATGATGTTATGTGTAAGGGATGAATAAAAATATCAAAGATCTGAAATTCCAAACAGGCTCAGTAGGCCAAGAAAACGTATTAAAATTCACCCTGTAGAAAATAAAGGCAAATACCATTGGGATGAACCTGAGCGTTTAGTCCTGCACCAGAAACCAAAGACTGGTGACTGTTCCTGAAGCAACATGATCTCTGATTTTGCAATCAAATTTCCTATGATTTTTGAAGCATGGCACTACACTGGGTTTACTCACTGACAATAAAAATATGAGCTTATAGTTGTGAAATTTTGTGCTGAATAGATATCTTTATTACTATTTAAGACAGACAGCATCTAGAGCCTTGCTGTTAAACTCTGGCAATTGAATTTGTGGGGAGGGTTTTACCAGTGATAGCAGAAGACTGGGTTTTCATCCACCGGTTAAAACTAGAAGGAAGTTATCAATATCTCAATCTGAATGCCTCCATGACTGAAATTATAGAAATGTATGCATAAAAATTCTGCTTGAGTTAGCACCTTATAATTCAACTGCATGAATGTAATTCCTCAGTGATCTCTAGAGTTATATCAGTGTACAACTGAAATAAAAATATATATTCCCTAATTTATGTAAATGAAGGAATTGGATCCAACATTAATCAGTAGAGCCACACACTGCTTTTAAACTCTCTCATGACAGTAAAATATGCAGGTGAATATTTCCTGTTCTTCAAAGCAGTTGCTGGTTCAATCTGTTTTTACTTATATGTATGTAAAACATAAATATTAATACTGGACTGAAATATTTCAAAGTTATATCTATTTATGAATGGTATACAAGTGCACAGGAAAAATAATAAACTCCACCTGATTTAAAACTGGAACTAGCAACTGGACATCAAAAATGTTAGGCAGGACAACAGGAAGATAAGAAGCATGCATAAAGAGGTCACCTATGTGCTAGTTATAGGTGAGAGTCATATCTAAAGATTATTGTTCCAAGTATGAATTAGTTATCTATTAGACTGCCTTCATGGTTCTCCTCCAAATAAGAAATCATCTAGAACGAGATAATATTCTCTCTGGAGATGCCTAAAACTCTTCCTTGACTCCTATGGTTTCTCAGGTGACTGGCTCACACATAATGCCTTACTTCTCTCTCACACTTGCATGATTGACTATTCTACACCACCAAGGAGGATTTGAAGGAAAAGATGAGAAGATATAAGAAATTGAGAAATAGGAAAAGAGGAAATAAAAGGGCAATTTCATAGAATCATGGAATCATAGAATGGCTTGGGTTGGAAGGAACCTTAAAGATCATCTAATTTCAACCCCCTTGCCATGGGAAAGGTTGCCATCCACCAGATCAGGCTGCCCAGATCCCTATCCAGCCTAGTCTTGAGCACCTCCATGGGGCTCATAGGGCGTTCACAACTTCCCTGGACAGCCTGTGCCAGTGTTTCAGCACCCTCTGTATAAAGTTTCCCCCAAACATCTAACCTAAATCTCCCCTCTTTTAGCCTCAAACTATTCCCCTTGTCCCCTTTGTGTAAAAAGTCAGTCTCCATGTTGGGGATCTTCCTTTAAGTACTAGAAGGCCTCAATGAGGTCTCCACAGAGCCTTCTTTTCTCCTGGCTGAACAAGTTCAACTTCTTTGGACTTTCTTTATAGAAATTTATTTTAGACCTCTAATCATCTTCATGGCCTCTTCTGGACTAACTCCAACAGCTCCATTGTCTTTTTTGTGCTGGGGGCCCTAGGCCTGTATGCAGTACTCCAGGTAGGGCCTCATGAGGGCAGAGCAGAGGGAAACAATCATCTCCCTGACCTCCTGGCATCTCTTTTGATGCAGCCCAGGATGCAAGTTGGGACCTTGAACTTCAGAAGGAATACTTTAATCACTATTTTTTTTTAAATGCCTTATTTAATCACAATATTCTTGTTTGTTTGTTTGTTTTGTGTGCATGTGGTTTTTATTGTTTGTTTTTTTTTTGTTTGGTTGGTTTTTTCTGTCTAATCTGGAAAAAAGTTACTTTAATACAGAGTGATCCTGGAAGCAGACCTCATTGTTCCAATATGTGTACTGAAAGAGCGTAGGAAAGCTAAATCAGTTTCTGTGCCTCACTCACATATGTTACAGCCTGAATATGTATTAGAGCTCTTTATGATCTTATACATGTTTCTACTATGAACTATCATTTCATATGTTTCCTTAATTCTTCTTTGTACTTTATTTTCTATTGAACCCAAGATTTTCCTTTTTTATTCCTTTTCCTTCCNTTTTTTTTTTTTTTTTTTTTTTGAATAAAAGACATAAGTTTGTAGGACTTCTCAGCAAGTCTCTACTTTATTTGAATTTCTGCATTTTAGTAGTGCGCAGCAGGATGAATACACGAGGAGTTTGTTTCACCTTTTAAATAATGGAGGTTGGGAGACTGGAAAAAATATGTATATCCATGAATAGTGTATTTTTCTGTTCCTCTAGTTAAGCAGGTCAGTAGCACTGCAGAGCAGCAGCTGATAACACCTGTGATGACAGTAACATACAGTGTGGATGTATGTCTTTTTCTCACACGGTTGCTGAGTCTAAAGGTGACAATTTACTGCAGCCACCAGTGACTGGAACCAAAGAGTAGACTCAGACAGTAGAGGAATCTTTAAAAAGCCCTTCTCAGACTAGCACTTTTTTTCCCCCAACAAAAACAAAATCCTAATCCTCAGACTACATTTAATTTACTATTATTTTGTGGTTTATTTTTTATATATATTTCACATTATCATCAATGAATACTGAGGGTTAAGTGTCATAAAGTATTCATGTGAGAAAACTTGTATGTTACATAGAGAGTTTTATTCTCTTTAGATTATCTTTTACATTCTCTAAAATTTTGGAGTATCTTTTTATGTTCCAGTGGTCTACAGCAGAAATTCTGAATCTTGTGCACGGGTGTATTATCATAGCAACATAAAATGGCGAAAGGCAAAACTGTGATTGCAGTGAGAGTTTGGCTGAGAAATAGAAGAAAAACAAAGGAAAGATAGGATCTAATTAGTATAGAATACAGTAAAATGTTGCTCTCACATAAAATATTCGAAGTTTTAAGGCATTTTATGGTTTTCAATTCACATATCAAGCAAAGCCTGACTAGCACACGCTATTCATTCTGTACTGAAACTGATCCCTCAAATTATTGCTAGTAACATAGGACTCTAACATGTTTAATACACTTTTGTTCTAATTCACTCTTGCAAGGGAAAATCAGCAATTCATAATATTTTTTAATAAATCATTTCACCACATATTTTTTTTTTCTGAAAAAACACAGTGTATTACTTGGCATAAGTAGTAGGATATTGTGCAATACACAACAGAGTTTATACTTTCAGTCCATTGCAGTGTTCCAGCACAGCTTCACTGAAGTCAGTGCTGCTGCAAGGAATTACATTAGCCAAGGATCTGCTATTGAACTGAACTGTAAATTTAGTGTGTAACATACAGAGACAAAAANTAATTAATCATTGCTTAGAGATCCTAATCTATTTTTTTATAAGGAGCCTATATGATAAGAAACCTTCTCCGTAGGAAATAAATCTATTTGCAAATACAAATGCATTAGTATTTGCAAATACTTATTTGATGACAAAGCCTAGCACCCATACACCAGTCAACTGATCTGCTTGTGTAGAGAAGCAATCAGTGCAATATTAATCACTGTATTTAGTGTGAAATATACACTAGGAACAACAGATATTTCCTTTGGCTAGAAAGTCAGCAGTCTAAAGGACATCCAACTTAAAGAACATGCATGCTATAGTAGAACTAAATCCGGATGAAGCTATGATGTGAATGAGAGTAGTATGTGAGAAGGGTGATCCACAATTTTCATGAATTGAAGCCTGTCTACATTAGAAATTATGAGGTGAACTTCAAGCTCAGAGTCCTTTTCCTTCAAACTCATTGCACAGGTACATCATGAAAGGATTTAAACAGAATATTAACATAGAACATGTAAAAAAATGTACTATACAAATTCACTGTATTCATCCTTCTGACAGTGCTGATAACTCTCAAGTTTCAGATGAATTTTATAGTGACTTGGCCAGTAGTATATTATTTTAAGCTGCTAACAAAAGTCTGTCCTTACTGGCCAAGTTATCAAAAATAAAATGATTACAGTTTAAGGGAGAAAAAAATTAATACAATCAAAATATTATTTATTGAGTACAGTGAACATGAGTCGACATAATGTACATTGTAAATCATTATGGCATTTGGTTCCATTTAATGCTATTTTGCTTGCAAAGTGATCATCTACTGTTAAGATTTGCTCTAAAATGAATAGGAAAAAAATCCAAGAATAAATAATAAATAGGGGGTGTTTTGGAGAAAGCTATGTTTTAAAGCCAGAGAGAACATTTCTATCTATAGAACTTTTGCTTGGATGTTTGTCTTCTTTAACCACAAGTACATATTTTCAGTAGAAAAAAATAACTTTTGGGCATTCACAACGATTTGTTCATGCTAAGGATAAACAGAACTAGATACCCCATGTTCTGAGATAAGAAAATACATAGAATCTTTTCTTGTAATAGCACTCATGTTTTATTAAAATGAAGGGATATTTTATTATTGCTACAGACATTGCTGAGGGGAACTGGAATTCTCTGGACACAGCTCAGAGCTGAATTTATTCCTACTCTTCCCTGCTTGAAGCTGAAGCCAATAAATCAAAAGAGCAGTTGTTGCCATTCAGTGAAAGTGGGATAAGGCCTTAAAGCAATCAGTTCAACCACTAGTTTCACTAGGAGTAGAGACAGGAGATAGAAATGCCCTCCCATAGAAATATGGGAGAAATATAATTTTCCTAAAGAGGGAAAATGAGTTTCAGTTAATTTTTCATGGAAATGAATTTCTTGTCTGACTCATAAAATACATAGCGCTGCAGGATCTCAGAAGGCACTTTCCAACCCAGAACATGTGGAAATACAGCAACCCTTTGTTTAGTCATAGTATTTATTTTGCAGAAACTAGATCCCAGCCATGATCTGTAGACAAGATTTTTATTCTTCCCACCATATTTGGACCAGATCTCACCTTCACTGTACAGCAAAGCTTGGACTGGAGTTGATGAAGATGGCTGCAGATCTTTGGAGGACAGAGGCTAAACACTGAGAAGAAGTTACCTCTGATGAGACATTATTAAATTTCTACCTAGGCCTGCCGACCTAAGTTAAATACAGTGAACTCCAATGGAGTTTAAACATGTTCAGTAATTCAAGAACAGACCCTCTGTGACTAAATTTTGATAATTAGCCAAGAACTCGGTAGCAAGACAAAACGGGATATTCTGCTTTTACCTAATTATTTCAGGAAGGTTTTGTCTGCTTTTATGTGACATCTTAGACTTGTCTCTATACCTTTTATAACCGTTTCCCTTTGCCTCTTTCATTCTTGGTACAACTCAGTGACTCTGGATTATCTTTTACATCTTATAGCAACGAACCAGGTGAGATCTGCTCTCATTTGGAAACTTCAGGGCTCAGAGATGCCTTCCTTCATCCATTCTTACTCCAACTAGGATTTCTCCTGATATAACCTATCCTGCCTGCTGAGCTTCTTCACAGAACTGTTAAGGCTGAAAGAGTCTTGACCTCTCTCTGCTCTGACTGCTTCTTGTTCTCAATGCTTTGGAGGCAGAACTTGAGATGACCTGGTGGAAACAAACAAACAACAACAAAAATAGAATGGGGGTGGTAAGGAGCTTACAGAAGCACTGCTCTGCCAGTGCAGGTTAGCATGTTTAGCCACTTTACAACTTGACATAATAAAGATGCCGCTTTTCAGATGGTTTTCTGTGATGACCTGTGTATAGAAAAAAAAAGAAAAAGAAAAAATATATTTAAAAATAAATGGTGCTAAGAACAAATCAGTTTACAACTACAATATCAAGGCTCCGTCAAATCTATATTAAAAAGAAAAAAAAGGAGCAGATCTTGACTCTGGCTTTAAGGCCTGATAGGGTGGGAGAAGACCTGAAATTCACGTGGAGAGCTATGCAGGTGATGCATTATTTTTACCAACACTAAAAAAACAAACATATTATCCTCCTCCCAAATCCTGTGAGAAGGAGTGTGCTGGGAGCCTGGTCTTTCTCTAGGGTTCCCACAGCAGTCAGCCTAGATGAACAAGCACAGGCCAACAAGCAAACTCTAAGTAATCCTGTTCAGATAAGACAAAATTCTGAGTTGCAAAAAAAGAAGAAAAACAGCCTTTACTTTCTGACAAACTGTAAGGTGATAATTCAGCACCTTGCTAATACTATTCTGCTTCTTATTAATTCTCTTTAAAACCCTTAGCTTTTAGTAACTTTATTCTCTCTATATATAAACTTCACATACTCCTCCATCAATGAGTACAGGATCCACTGCTGTCAGTGGAGATGTGTCTGCTATCTTCAAAGACTGCTGACCCAGATTCTTGGACAGTGTTGGAGTCTGAATCTGACTGGATTGAAAGTGTTGGACCCAGTCTGACAAAATGCCTGAAGAGCAGAGGGAGGTGTTCAGTGGCTCTGTCCTTCTCAAAGGTCTGGCGTCTGAGTCACAAATATAGGCACTCAAAGTTGAGTGGAGAGGTAGTTTCCACCTTCATCTGATTGCCCCCCCCCCAGCCCCTCCTTCCAGAGGCTTCTCTATTTGCGCATGAGTTGACCTTCATATGAAGCAGCTCTTTCACTGCATGAATTCATAATCTGGGTAAGGAACAAGCCAAGTAAAGAAGCTGCTCCATGTTTGGTACTTTCATCTCTGCTGCTTGGGCTGAAAACACTCTTCAGGCCATCCACGTTTCAGTCACAATTTGCAGAACGATTAATGGCACTCAGCATAAAAATAAATGCCTATAGTGTGGCAACTTGATGCTGCATCATTTTTCTACTGTAACCTTCACTAAGAGACGAGCTATCTGCCTTGGCAATTTATCTTAGATGAAAATATTTTTCTCTGCAGTATGCCAGTTTGGCATGGCCGTAACTGGACAGCGTTCAGACTTAAGATCAAGCAGAAAAGTAAGGGAATAGAAAGTAACAAAATCAACTTACCTCTCTTCACAGTTTTATTTGTTTGCTAAAGATCTGTTTGGTCATTTGATTCATGCTTGCGGGAGGAAAAAGAAAGCAGATACCTGATGTTCAACTTCTGCTCTTTTATGAGCCACTCAGCATTACAGGAAATCTGAACAGTTGCCCAAGGCACTGGGTGTGGACTTCGGTTTTAGGGAAGAATCAAATAGGCTGTAAAAGTGAAAAATAATAAAAAAAAAAGGAGATAACAGATTTTTCAACTTTGTAAGAATGTGCTGATTATATCTTCCACCCAACAGTTTCCCTTCTGCAGGAAAAACAAAGTCATCATCATCACCCTCACTATAATCATCACATCTTCACAATGTTGAAAAGAACTCCTCCTATTAAAACTTCGGCCAATTTTTGTAAATTTGGCAGAAATTCCTGTAACATTTGGGGTGCTTCTAAAACCCTGTGAGGAGCAAACACGGCTGTGATCAAAAAAAGTCACTCAGAAAGGCAGCTGATGCCGTGAGAAAGGTAAATTTTCTTCTAATGACTCCCAGTAAAGCTGTACTTACATACACTTGTGATTTTCTGAACAGTGGTTTAAAATGCAGTGCTATAACCAATTATTTAAAATGACACTGTGCAGATGGTGAATGTTTCCTCTGCCTGTGTCCATGGCATGACCTCGGGTAACCCTGTTGTACGACCTTGGTGATAGAACAAGAAGTTCATTCTGTACTCTCTGCGCTGAAATTCTATGAACTTTCTCTGTTTAAATTCGGCAAATAGCCACTAGAGGGCATCTTTTTTCTTGGTTTCTTCCACTTCAATAAATAATGAGCTTCATTATTTCTCAAATTCTTTTGTATAATTCTTAAAAGATGAATTTTCTGTTATTTTTTTCCACCAAGAATATGTGTTCTCATGATCTGCAAGAAGAAAAAGCACCTCCTAAAATAAAATCACTTTCAAAAAGGTTTTCTTTTACACTTCACTGACTGCACAAACGGGCAAAGAGGACATTCACACTGATTTCTTTTTCATTTGAGTCTGAAATATCTCCAGCACACGAAGCAAGTGGTACTTTCCAGCATTTTTTTTTTCTTTTTACCAGGACTCGTGCTTTCAAAATACATCAAATTATGTAGTTCCAATGAATGCTTCAAAATTCACCAGGGATTTTCCTTCCATCAACCTGCTCCTCATTTTCTCCTTGCTGAGCTCCTTTGGGTCCAAAAAACAGTTCCTAACAAAGTGTCTGTGATGCTCAGTCAGGATCTAGGAACAAGGTGAAGTGCAAGAATTACTTTACAGGAAACAAAAATGTAAACTGGGCTCTAATCTGCATCATACCCATCCCAATGGTAACTGTGTTAAATCCAGAGATTAAAGCATTGGAAAATTTTATTGATGATAATGAAATAAATATGGAAAATCAGATATAAAATCCCCCTTTGAAGGCCTTGGAACAGTCAAAGGCAACTATGGAATAACCTGTCTGAGAACTGCTCTGTTTATTTTGTGGGAGCATGAGGCACATGTAGACAAGCAGAGTCTGTGTATCTCTGTGTACAGAACTTCTAAAAACAACATCAGGCTGGTACTGTTTAAAAAAAATAAATTAAAAAGTGTAAAGTGTAAGGCTGGCTTCTGATGAAATTTTCTTTAAAAAACATATTTAGATTCTAAGCTGTACACCCAGCCCACCCATCTGGATGGGACATGGATGATAGGTGAGGGTGAAGTTCTGCTGAAGTGAGTAACATGATGGAAACTCCAACATATTCCTCTGGACTTCTTTGGTTCTGCTGTTATTTCATGGGAGCGACTGTTGAGGTCTGTTGTGCAACCATGCCGCCAGCTGAAGGCTTTCAATCTGAGCTCTTCATTGAGGGAAACACCATTTTTGAAAGAGCACCAGTGTGCCCCATCTGGAAGTGTCTGATGCTATCTGTGCCATGTGTTCAGTGGCTCTCAGCCTTGTGGGCAGGAAGGCTCTTCCTTGGGCAGCCGCAGAAGGAAATATGTTGGAGAGAAGGGTTGGTGTGGGAGTGGGTTGGTCCAGGAGAGAAATTCTCCCTTAGGAAGTGGTCTGCAACATGCGAAAGCTGGAGAACCACCGATGTAACACATTCCATGGGCAAAAAATAAATGCAAAGGCAGATAGATGTAACCCTGGCAGCTACAGCTTTGCACATGAGCTTCCGTCCAGGGAGATGGCGGAGTCACCGTACCACGTTCAAAAAATGTGTAGATGGCACAGAGGGACGTGGTTTTGTGGGCAGTATTGGTGGTAGATGGACGGTTGGACTAGGTGATCTTTTCCAATCTTAATGTCTTAATAATTCTATGATTCTCTTAAACATGCACCAACTCCTATAGCCCTATGCCTGCTGCCCAGCTGTTTTCTCCTTATCAGAAAGTATGCTGAGCTTTTTTTTTTTCCCCCACTCCATCTGCCACTCAATAAGCTGCATTTCAGCTCTAACAGCATTGTGCCATGGGAATAATGTGCGAGGACCTTTAAATATTATGATCTGGACCAGCATCTGTGCAGGATGATCACAAGATCAGGGTGAGATACTCCTGCGCCAACCCAGAGGGCTCTGATTCTATGAACACAAGGGGAGTTTTGCGGTCGAAGGGAAAGTGCCATGAGTGCAGGGTCTCTGCGTGCCCGATCGCAGCATGCTGCTGCTGCAAACCACATGTGTGTGCACTGTGCTGCTCCATGGAGCAATTGCTTCGCGGTGGCCGCGGCTGGGACAAACTCCGGGAGCAGCAATAGTGGGTGTGCGCCTGGGCTGGCGGACGCACGCACACACA
Organism: Pavo muticus; assembly: GCA_016647715.1. Lineage (NCBI taxonomy): Eukaryota > Metazoa > Chordata > Aves > Galliformes > Phasianidae > Pavo > Pavo muticus. The sequence goes on along the minus strand of JACDJE010000573.1, from coordinate 280,530 downwards.
CACGCGCGAGCAGCTCATTTGCTGGAGGGGTGTGCATGTGCGTGCGAGGGTGTGGAAAGGGGTGGCGGGGATGGAGGAAGGGAAGCCAGGGGAAAGTCTGACACTTCGCGCAGAAGGAGCGAGACCCTCCGCCGCCGCAGCCGCCGCCGCCGCCGGGGAGGAGCTCGCCTGGCTCGCAACGCCTCCCGATCCCGATCCCGGCACCGGCCTCAGCCCCGCACCGCGCTTAGTCCGCACCGCGCCACCGCTCCGCTTCCCGCAGGTACCACGCAGCCCCACCGCCCCGCGCCGCGCCCCGCAGCACTCTTCCTCCCATAGGAAGGTGCAGGTGGGGGAGAAAGTGCATGAGGTCCCTTCCTTCTTGCTTATCCCGGAGCCTCCGCCCGGCTCGGGACGCTTGGCACCTGGCCGCGGTCTTGGCCCACCTGCCCCGCTGTCAGCATGGAGGTGGGAGCCGCGCTGAGGGCCGCTGCCTGCGGGCAGTTCCTGCGCTCTGCCCTGGGCGGGGTGGGGGTGAGGGGTCGGGGAGAAGGAGTTGGGAGTTTCGGGGTTAAAGGCTGCGATGCGGAGTGAGAGGGGTTTGATTCCGCAGAACCGGCATCCGCTTCTGCTTTGCATAGGTGTCTCAGGGTGATGCAAAGGGCAGAGTTAGCCCCCATCCATCAAGGAAACTGTTGCGTGCTGAGTGGTGGCAGAATTCCTTCTATCCCACATAGTCCTCCGGCACTGCCATGAGTGCAACTCTGCCGGACGTGTCCATCACTTGGAGCAATAGAGCACCTGGTGGTCTGGGCTGCTCAATTGAACGAGATTGTTTCTCTTCGGGCACTGACAACCCCTCCTTTGCTTTGTGCAATAACACAGAGAGTGGTAAAGCTCCTTGTTTTGCAGCATTACAAAACGAAAGTTGTTGCTTCTAGAGAGGAGACATTACTGAGTGTGTTAGGTAACTGGTGGCTGTGTATCGAGGAAGCACAAAGCAGCCACTTATGTTTCCTTAGAAAACACTTCACTTTGCTTTGAAATGGAAAAACTTGTGCAAGAACAATAGAGATCGATGGGGCAGTCTGACCATGAGCAGAGTACACCCTGCTGAGAAAGCAGCAGCTCCCCTGTATCTGTGGCTCTGGCAGAGGCCATGAAGATGCAGGCTACACCTTTTGCAAGCTTTTAGCATGCTGCTTTTGCTTTTTTTTCCTACTAACATGTAGATCTAGGCAATAGGTTAAAGTGAGTTGATTTTGCTGTTAGCCACTGGTGTATGATATGGCATAATATTTTACTACTGTTTTCAAAGCCCTCATTAGTATAGTTGATGTGATTTTTATCTGCCTTTTAGTTAGCTTATTATGGGCCTGATCCTGAAAGGCACTGGTCGTCATCTCCTGCAAAGGTTCTAACAACCAAAATCTTTCCTAATTCAGTGAAAGTTGGGTGCCTGAATATATTTCGAAGGAGGAATTTGAGTATTCTAAACTGTAATTATCAACCTGCTGCCGGACAGAGGTACCCAAATTCTGCAGGTGTCACTCTTTCTTAAAATTTCCAAGACACATCCTGCTCTGAGATGCTTCATATATAGCAGCATTTCAGCCTTGATCAGGCAGAGCAGCTTGGCTTCACTTCTGTTTGAACTTTATTTTGGCTTCAAAATCCAGACTAGCCTGAGATCCAGGAACTAAATTTACTTTCCCTCTTCTTACCACTGGATCAGTCCAGCGGGGGTTCTCAGAGTTAGGTGAACTGAACGGACTCCCCATTAGGTGTGGTGCTGAAGCATAGAAATGTGCTCCAAATCAGGCAGGATTCTCCCACAGTTGGTATGAGGGCTCTGCACATGGCATGCTTTAACCAGAAATGGAAATAGAATCTTCACCAGTACCCTCTGCCACATGTCTGCGGTTACAAGAGCTGATATAAGATGCTCTCAGGACAATAATAGCAGGAAAAGAGAAGTATCCACAGTAGTTCTGAATAAAATGAGTAAATATCAGAAAGGTGTAATTGGCTTGGTGGGTTGCTGCAGTCAGAGTCCCTTGAAGAGCAATACCTGTGTTGGAGGCCATTCTCCAATACCAACATTCACCTGCTTCTCTCCAGCTGCTGCGCTATGAACAGAGCAAAACACTCTTCATAGTAGCTCTGATCTCATCCTACTTCTCAGTGGTTTTTTTTTTTCTGTTATTTGCTCTTTTTGGGGGGGGACGGGGAGGGTGTTGATGTTTTCATTATGTTCGTTATGCAAGTTATACTGCACGCTTGCAAATCTATTTAGATTTTGCAATTGAATTAAATGAAAAGAGTCCCTAGGAAAAAAATATTTTAATTAACCTAGAATATTAAATGGGAATTGATGTTGTTCATGGGGAAAGAATCCTTTAAAGTGTTTGAGGATGCTGCATCGTTATTACACAGAGATTCAATACTGATAATTAAGCAAATCAGCACTTTTATAAAAAGCCAAGCCAAAGCATGAAACAATCCCAGCAAATCCTATCCCTATTTTGGTCCTATCAGTAGTGGTACACTCAGCATCTCCTTCCCTGTTCCATCACACAACAGGTGGAGGTGTAACTGCTTCACAAAGTCAGAATCTTTATGGTTTATTCTGCAAAAAGTCATAATCCTGGAGAGCTGCTCTGTAAGAATGCTGTCAGCTTAAGGTGGTAAAAATAATTACATATTTCTGGTTTCTTTTTGAATCCTTGTTTTATGGTTTCTCTTTTCATTTTGTTGCTACAGAAATTTGAAATCCTAGATGTTTCTTCACCATTTAGCACTGCAATGTAGACATACTGGTTACCTGTGGCTCTGGAGGGGCTGGTTCATCAGTTGGGAATCAGCTGAATTCCCAGCACATACCAGCATGTCTTTGGCTAAAACCCCTAGCGCTGGAATTGGCCACCGAGCCACCTCTGTAGTCTTTGAGGTTTCCTACATGAGGGAATCCTTCACTGCTGGTTAAGCAGGCTTTCCCACCGCGCTCTCCTGGCAGGGCAGCCTGTGGGACAGCCAGGGTTATATTTGGCCCATTGTCTTTTTAACCCAGGGAAAATGCTTAAGGTGCAACCTGAGTGTCCTTAAATTGGTGCAATGAATGTGTGATGTCTTTGCTTTCCTTGACTTCTGGACTTTCTCCAGCTGCAAACAAGCAACAGAGAGGCTCAGAGCAGAGCAATGCCTGAGAGACATGGAGCATGGTGGCTGTATTTAAGCTATGTGTGAAGCAATTTTTTTCTCCATGGGTGTGCTATTTATATCTTTTTTATAGTGCTGCCCCTCTGTCACATGTAACAATCTCCCCTCCTGCCCCAATATTTCTGTCTGGGTTTCATGTATTTCATAAACTGAACAATGGCAATGAGTCAGTGCTTAAATTATCTCTATATAAATCTTTAGCCCTTTTATTTTCCCCTGTCTATTCAGAAAGGCATCTCTCTGGCATTGTTATTTTTCACATCCTAGGGGCACGCTGCATGGATATCCACGTGTTATCTGACAGTGAGTGATAAAAAAAAAAAAAAAGAAAAAAGAAAAAAAAGCCCTTATTTTTGACTCTGCCCAGCTTAAATGGAGTCAACGTCACATGGAGCGAATCCAGGATGAGTCAGAGAGCAGTGTTGCGCTCCAAAATTCCAGTTTGCGTTACAGCTGGGAGGCAGCGTTTAGCATCATGTGGATTTATTTTCTGTTAACGGGAACTCCAAAATAATTTATGGAAATCATATAGCCTAATGGACAGAACAGATAACAGTTAGCCAAGAAGAACCTGGATTCCCATCTGGGTTGAATCATTGACTCAACTTGACTATCAGAGTAGTGGGTGTGGTATTCAGGCTTAGAACATTATACTGACCTTAATTAAATCTTTGCATTTCCCTGCAGCATAACTGGAAAATGCGATTAAGGTTCAGAGCTCTACTGGTACCTAACAGTTTATCAATAGTCACCTTTACTGGTCGGACTGAGTGCAGTACACAACAGACAGCCTTAATTTGCAGGGGGAATCCTGAATTGGTTCAGGGTACATGTGGCTGAAGATAAATTTCTGCTGTAGAGCTTCTGTGTACATGGAGACCTGTAACTCGTGAGGACATTCTGCATTGCGTGGGTTTGCACTGTATATGTTACTCAGCTTTCAGTAACATATACCCTTTTTGTACATCTATGCATTTTTTTCCTTGCTGTGTTACTGTAAACACAGAGTCATGTGAGTTTTTCCTTTTGATGTGGTCAGTCTAAAAGCTAAATAAATATCCCAAATTAAACAGTTTCCAATCTTGCTGGTCAGTGAATCAGGAGCCTTGCTGGAAGCAGATGTGATGCAAGAGAAAGGAGACTAAAAAGTCCCGTAACCTGTGAGCATACCCAATAATATACAGCTCTCCTTGTTGTTGTTTTGTTATTTATTTTTTTCTGAGAGGGAGGAGGGAAGTTATCCATTTTCCTGGAATGTCTCCTTCTAAAAATCCTGAAGACACTGCAGCCATTCCTCTGATCTCATCTTGCGTCAGCATAACTCAGGACTAAATGCACTGGGAATAGAAGGCCTGGGATTAACTGAAAATTATACAAAACTAAGGCTGTCATGAAGTGAAAGACTTGCACCTGTTCGCAGTTGCTCTGTTTTTAGTGACTTCAAGGGATTTAAGCACATGTTTGAAGACAGACTGCTGTGCGAATGCTCTTTTGAAAGAGGCATTTTCCTGGAGTCTAAATCTAGAGTGAGATCAAGTCTTTTAAAAGTTAAGTGCAGTCCTGAGGGCTGATGTGGCCAAATATTCCAGCATAATCTTGGCCAGAGCTTTAACAGTTAGAACAGTTAGATCTAATGGTATGTGCCTACCTAGCTCGTTATATTCCCCTGGAATTTATCAATGACACACTGCATGTAATTGTGGTTACTTTTTGTCCGTCTAAAATCCTTTTTTGGTTTCGTAAGGGAAAGATTGCAAAGAGGGAGAATGTAAAAAATTCTTTCTCAACCCAAAGCAAAAAAGTTGCTTTTTTTTTTTTTCCACAATGAAGAATTAAAACAATGTCTGTTGCTCTCATGCTTAACGTCAAAATCTCCACTAAAAAATAGTAAGAAGAAATATGATGTATTTTTCATATGGAACTTATTCCCTGTAATTTTATAATGCACATATGTGAGGTTTTATGAAGACTTATACTAAAAGGCTTTGGGAGAGTGTAATAGAGGAAAACTGTGTTCATAACATCCTTTGGAATCAAAAGGGCTAAACAGTTACATTTCAAGAGAGTAAATAAATAAAATGAAGGGGCACTAACAGATAGTGACAGACTCTTTCAGTCTTTCAGTCTTTTCTCCAACATTTGCAGAAAGAACCAGCCTGGACTATAAGGTTACCCTCCTACATTTCTGACTTTCTTCACATTCTGTGTTGTTTCAAGGTGTAACATTCCAATGTCCAATCTATGACTTCTGAAATATATGTTCCACCTGTGTATAAAATGCAAATCATTTATTTAATTTCAGCACTTCTTTTTTTAATAGCAGGTGCCTGAGTGCCTTTGTTAGAGCTGTAAACACATCTTCAAAGCTACTGTAGTATGTTCTACTAACAGTGCAAATGTGTGTTACACCTTTGAAGATCTGTTGTTTAATAACAATCAGAGACACAGTTAAGGGTATTATTAGCATCTGTTTTCCAAATTTCATACAGTCCTGTGTTTACTAGGAAGTGTACATGAAGTATGGCTATCCATTATTGCTTTTGTTTACATAATCTGCAGAGTCTGTTGCAAAGCAATGTATCTTTTCTCATTCAGAGAACTTCATATTAATTTATTATTGATATTGTTCAGTGATATTAGTCCCAGTCTGTCATGGTGTTTCCAGTCAGTAATGAAATTTCTCTTGTTTTGAGCACTGGTGATGTATCTAAACAAACAAACAAAACCCACTTACAGCCATAATGTATAGCAAGAGTCAGCGAGCACAAAAGACTATAAGAGATGTAGGTTCCTCGAGAAGACAAGTAACAAAACCAGTTTTATTTGGTAGAATAAACAGAGATCTCAGCCTATTCTTCTGTTGTTGAATGGTAGGAGCATCAGGGCTAAGTTGAATTTGTAATGGCATTATGAGATCCCCTATTGTGAAAGATAAATAGCAAATTTGACCTAATGCCCCAGTAGAATAATTACATTGAATTAACTTGACTTTTGGTTCAAGCAACCTCAATTTAGCAAATTAATTTCTGATCAATGTAGCTTCAAAGAGTCACTTTATTCTGGGGAGGACGTTCTAGAGGTACAAAGTCTGCACATGAACAAATCTGGAATTTTTTAATCCATTGAGCCATGTAATACTCTGAGTTAGAGATGTAGCCTTAGTGTTTCAACTGGAACAGAACTCTTGTCTTCAACAGGAAAAGAAGTCTGCTATAAGAAATATTGTGCAGAAACAGAAGTTTACCAAGAAAGAGAAAACATAATCAGTTTTATGCATCTTTGGAGCAGACACAACAATTTTTACCTGATCTTTGTGTACCTCAGCACATTAAAAGTAAAGGCATTACTATCATCTAATTTGCTATATGCATAATACTGTAAGTCATTAATCTGTTGGAACAAGACAATTCAAAGAACAGAAATCCAAGCATAAAGGGTAGTTAATAAAAGCCAGATATTTTTATTATGTCTATTCCCTTCCTAAAATTGAAATATAAAATCATTTTTGGTAATGAGTTTTCTTGTCAATGTATATTTAAATCTGTATATTTCCATTTCAGAGTTGTAACCTATTAAAGTAGACTTCTTGAAGAAGATCTTCAAAAGTAGTCCTGAATAAGGAGTTCCACAGTGATCATGTTTATTACAGGAAACCTACTCACAGACTGAATATGCCCCATTAATATAATGTACTCTGGAGCTGAGGGTCAAACATCTGCTATGGCTCGGAGATAAAAATGCTGCACTGAGGAAATGGAGAATGTCCATTGGAAAGATGGCAGCACAGAGAAGTCACTGTGTTGCAAAAAATAGTGATATAACAAGCTTCGTCTTCAGCTGGTGTAAGTTAGAGATGCGTAACTGAAATTAGTGAAATGATATGTAATAGCTAAGGGCAGTCATATATCTTCAGAAGGATTGAGTAGCTCTGAAAGCTGAAAGAAGAAATCAAACTGTATACACTGAAAGCATTTGTGGGAGTAGAGTTGTAAAGAGAAGCCAGAGACTGAAGTTCTGAGCAGAGATGCTGCTTCTTGTGCAATGACTGGGTGATTGTGATGGGATTCCGAAAAGCCAGAGACCTGGAGGGAAGGCTATGGAAGCCAGTTTGTGGAAAGTTAGGAAGAATGGTTAAGCCTTAAGCTGTGGATTTAAATGTGGAAGAGATGGGTAGGTCTTCTGTTTTCAATCTGAGGGAGAACTGGGCATACTTGGAGCCATGTCTGGGTTTGCAATTAAGGTGGGCAGAACAGTGCTTCTTCTCAAACACCACAAGCACTGAGCAGCTTGGGATAACCACAGATTTGTTGTACATGCACCCAGTAGGCCAGGTTCCACAGGGGATGTGTTGTTAAGCAGATTTAAGGTTACATACAAAGCCTTGGTACAGCAAAAGGTAGTTTTTGTATTGATCTCCATCACTGTAGCTGAGTGGCTGAAGAGGTCATAAATATTTATTATGAATCGAATCTTTTGGCTAAAATAATTTTAATAGACAGTGATGTTTTACACTACTGCCTGAGTCATTGTGGTCTCTCAATCTGTTGTTTTATATAATATGTAATGTTCTCAGAACAGAGGTTTTCTCAGACCTGATGAAATCCAAGGTGTTTATTTTAGGACTCAAGTTATTGTGCTTTTTTTTTTTTTTTTTTTTTTTTTTTTTTTTTTTTTTTTTTTTTTTTTTTTTTAATTGATTTTTTACATTGAACTCAAAGTTTTAAAGCTTTGGGGAAAAGCTGACTAGAAGTAATTTTTGGAAGGTCAGTCCTGCCTAATTGAGGAAGAAGTGAGAGAATTAATGCTTCTAAGAGAATTACTGACACTATCCAGGCTTAAGGGTCTTGTAGGCCCTCTTTCTAGAAGAAAAATGCATTTAAATATGGTGCACTGTGCTGTCTGTCTTTTAAAGATGAGTATCTTGGGTAATACTGTTTGCAGTGTTCAGATTTATTCGGGAGTTATAACTCTATGGTTATAGTCCCATAGTGACATCTACAAAAAGCAGACATATATTATCTCATAAACCTGCCTCAGCTTGAATTTTATTTTAAAAAAGTGTCTATGGTAAAGGAATATCCTTCCCAATATGACACCCAGACAATGTGTACATCTTTGAGTGAGTTTCCACATGGGAAGAATTTGTACCTTCAGATCAAATCTGTATAGACTGCTCATGCTGAAGGCTGATTAAGCTCACAAAATAAAATATATGTGATGGAGGAAATGATACACTAGTATTATGGTATCCCTCTGAAAATCACTACATCTGCTTTTATTTTTTTGCCCCCTAAATATTTATACTGTTAACTTACAGATAACTATTATGCTGTGCTCATGAGCCTGAAGCTCCATGAAGATGAAGTCTTCCTGTGCATTTTCCATAGCTCATTGCTTTCCAAAAAGGCAACACAAGCACTGATATACAACTGATAACACAGAGACTGACTTTCCCAGCCATGCTTAAAGTCAAATACTTGCTGTATGGATAAATTGTTGTGCTTTGGCTCTTAATAGCAACAACTTTTCTTTTTTCTTTATTTGTTGCTGTTGTGCATTGCTGTGTAAGGATGAAAAACAAATACACATGAAACATTACAAAAAATTCAAATGCCAATTTCTGCACTTTTTCAGTCTGACAGAAAAGCGGGAGATGCGTGCAGCAAGCAGTGCAGGGAGCTTGTTCCTCTTAATTCCAAACATCCGGCTTCAAAGCCAAAAAATACAAATAAAAAAGAAAAACAGAACAAAATGGTCATATTCAGTTTAATACCTGAGGTCAGATTCTGCTTGGTTTGCCAAGCTTTGAGCCAGGGCTTTTCCATTGCCCTGGACCAGTGCTGGCTGCCAGAGTGTCCTGTGGCACAGTGGCTTGGTCCCTCTTTGCTGGAATTGCCCATCCTTGCCTCTTCCCTGCAGTATGTCTGCAGGTGGTTTCCAGGCACAGGACTCTGCTCCAGTCTCCAAATTCTTTTCCTCTCTGCAGTTTAATCTCTTTCCTACTACAGTTTAAATCTGTTTTGAGCTTTAGTGAAAAATCCGAGTGCATTTATGGTGTATCCTGTTAATTCCCAGAAATGATTCCTACAGGATGAAAAGTACTTCATTCCTCAAGAGTACCTCTGCTCAGCAGCAGTCTTGCTTGTGTAGTGTTAACTCAGACAGATTTCAGGTTTTGTGTCAGATTTTCATGACAATGGTGAGAACGCTTTTGTTTGTGATAGCAGTTATGCCACTGTTATCATAGGCATGGCTGTTCTGCACTTGATGCAAGCTGTATGTCTATTTTTATTCTTGGTTATCAGCCTGTTTTAACGATAATAAAATCTGCCTTAATGAGTGACATTAAAAAAAAAAAAAAGAAACTTCATTTATTTTGTCCTTACATTCCTCCCTTCCCTTCCCTGTAAACAAGGTAAATGCCACTTAAGTGATGTGAGAACATTTTGGAAAGTGTTCGGATTCATTATGCTTTATTTTCCATGCAGGAATTTACATGACACAAAGGAAGGTGGGATCTGACACCTCCAAGATAAACTGTTAGACTGTCTATGAAGTTCTGCACTGATATTTATAAGTGAAATGGCATGTTATGCCAGAATAACCGGGACACAGTGACTTCAAATAAAAGTAATGTTGCTATCTTTGGTGCAAGTGTCAGCAGCGGATGCCATGGTCCTTTGTGATGTCCTTGGGGGACCCTCACAAGGCTTTTCAGTAGGCATTATAATATTCCTACGGTCTGTTTTCATTCTTTTCTCAACACAATAGAAGTTTGCGTCTTGGAAGGCTTGACACTGTTTAGGTTGTTCTGTCTCTCTTAATTCATCTTTGAGCCACATGGGAGAAGAGGTGTGAGCACAAGTAGTTAGAGGTTGAAAATGTGCTTCTGGAGGATGAAGAAATCAATGACAGTGGAAACAAAGGTTGTTCAGTAGATACACCAGAGGCCGTATAGATGTTATGTTCAGAAGGATCCAGAGATCCTCAATTAGTGTCTCTCATATTTTCTCCTAGATCTGTACCTTTTTTTTTCAAATAGTTTTATTAGATCCCACTAATGGCATGTAGTCTGAGCTTCAAATACGTTATGGAAACCTTTCCAGTCTTAACCTGTGTATGTGCCACTACTCAGAAAGAAAACCCACTTAACTTCGGAAGCAACAGCAATTTCTCATTCCCCTTTTTTCACATACTCCAGATGAAGATGTGGCTGCAGTCCTGTGGTTTTCTTTTCTTGTGTAGCTGTCATTTCCACCTCCTGCCCTTCTGTTGGGCTGGCAGACAGTTCCAAAATAGGCATTTGAGGTTTTGGTAGTGTTTGCTGCTGGAGGACATATTCTTCATTCCCTGCAGAGATACAGTGGTGTGTGAGATTCTCTGATTTGTGTACAATTTTGAAGTAGAGAGTTCCTCTTGTGGTTCACATAGCGTAGTTTGGGAACCCTGAAGCAGAACAAATATGTTTCCGTGTTCTAAAGCTAGGTGGTTAGGCAAAACTTTCTTATTTTTGCATAGGATGTTTATCTGTTTCAATTTCAGAAGACAAATATGGAAATACAATAGAATTGCAGAATCTCATGTTCTTGATGTCTCCAGATACTTACCTCTTATCTGCACAACAAGCACTGGTCTTTAAACAAGCTACTGGATTCAGTGTGTGGGTAAATTTAAAAGGTTCTGTGATCTGTTTAATACTTGTTGGTCAAATGTCCCCATAGTAATCTGGACTGGAAAACCATTCACAGTTATTCAAACATCTTATTTAAAAGGGGTGTGATTCTTTACCTGTATGTTTTCAACAAGCTGTCCATACCCTCTGCTTACAGTTTCTGAGAAAAAAATATGGGTTTGATGATAATTTGAATTTGATTTATGATTGCTTTGATTAGCTGGAGCTCAAGCCTGCTGTTCTGGAAGGGGAGAACCACACATGCATAGTACAGAAGCTTTTTGTCATGTCGTTTGTTTGGATAATATGAGAATGTCACCTCTCTTTACCTACCTAGAAGTTTGCTTTTCTTTTTCAGCATAATGAAATCATTAAAAAAAAAAATTGTCAGCACAGATAAATAAATAGAACCTACTTTACAAATCAACATTTTACCCAAGTGCGAGTCCCAGGAAGGTTAGGGACTTAGCGTTCAGTTTTCCCCAGAGTTATTCTGAGAAGCAAGTATCACCCAGTACTGAAGTCTGCTCTGGTCTGATAAGGTTAGTCTACATGCGGAAGTCAACATACTGTTAAGCTAGAATAACTGTACAGAGTGGTATCTTCTCCACTCTCTCTGCATGATCAGTCACAGGGTATATGTGCTAAGTCTGGTTTCAAAGTGAAGTAAGCTGCTTTCTAATTAAAAGGCTTAAAATATACACTTCTATATGACATGACAACAGAGTAGTTGGTATGCTGCTGATCAGACCCTTATTCTACCAGACTCTTGTTGACAAGGCCTAAATGTTTCATTTTTAAGGTCTTGACGAGTTGCAAGTGCAACAAACAACATTTGTGCCTGTAGTGTGATAGAGAGTGCCTAGATGCTACTTATTAGTACTGTGCTCATTGAAATGAATGTACTATTTTCACCGATTTTAGCGAATGCTCTAACATTATGTTCATGTATTAACTTGTTTCACAATGATGCCTAAAAATCCAACCTAGATTTTTTTCTCATTCTGCTATTACTGATATTAACATCCAAAGAGTTTAGAGAAGAGCAGTAAATTGAGAAAGGAGGCTTTGAGTCAGGTTTGATTTATGGGGAAATGTTAAAGGATTTGAGCATGCTTAGCTTGTTTGAGTTTGACAAAGAAGAAGACATGACTGTAAATACTTCAATTCCAAAACCAGCAGAGGATTTGCTTAACGTTAAGGACATTCCAAAGGTTAGGATAGAAGCTCAGGAGACCTGGGGTTAATTCCATGACACATGTCCTTGGGCAAGTCATTTCAGCTCAGATCCTAGCAAATTCCTCAAGGCACCCAACTGCCACTTCTTTGTCTACATCTTTGAGTGTTAGTCCAGTGATGCTGAAAAGTACCTAATTTAGACAGCTAACTTGCTAAATACCTTTGTAGGTCTGGATCTTAGCCTCTACCTCCATATGTCTGTAAATGGGTAAAAACTACCATATGTCATAAAAAGAGTGTGAGAATAATGGATTTGGAAAATATGGGTATTCAGATGTAGTAACAATGGGAGCCATGCAAGTATACCAAGTAGAAAAACTAATTAAGATCGGGTTTATTTCACTTCTCTGTATTCAGTACAGAGTTGAGGTGCTTCTAAGGGCCATGCACCGTGTTTGGCAACAGTATCTGAGGCGTAAGAAGAATTCACCCCAACAGTGCTTGTCTCCACCCTCTCTGAGGGGAGCCAAGACAATGCATGAATTTTAGACAGATGAAATGAGGCAAGATGAATGAATAAAAGGATCAAATAGAATCAACCAAGCCTGATCTTAAGAGGAAAAATGCCTTTAATGAGTGTATTTGCTGAAATGTTCTTTTACAAGAACTGCAGAAACCACCTCAAAGAACTTCTGTTTTCCCTCTGTTACATCTAATAAAATAATCCAGGAAGTCTTTTATTAAAAAGTAACTACATGATAGATCTCCCACATCTCCAGTTTCTAGGACACAGTTCTTACTCAGGCCAGCAACAGCCCCAAAGTGCTGTGGTGCACATGCTACTACTGAATATTGTATCCAATAAGGTCTATGTGCCCCAGGTTACCTAATACTACATTTGAAATTCTAAGCCTTTATAACTGAAAAGGGACTGAGCTCTTCAGGAAATCTACCCTCAGTGTCTCTTGTTTTAGTGTATCTTCCTCATGCTAGCTGAAAATAGCTCTAGGTGGTAGCTACATATTAGAAAATGACTGATCCTCAAAGAAAATACAGTTATGGGCACCATAAACTGAAAGAAAAAGAAACATGTAGAAAAATGAAAATTATTCAGAGTAGAGTTAAAAAATTTATGGGGGCTTCTATTAGAGCTGCTGGAGGTCCATTTGCAAAGCAGCTGTAAGATGCTGGGGCTCTGAGGAAAGCTGGAGCAATAAATACTCAAGAAGATTGAAATGACCCAACTAGGCCCCTGCTAGCCCATGCAATTGCACCAATTTCCATTTCAAAGAAAGATGAGCTTAATTATTTTACCCTGCTATTGGCAGGACTCTGCGATAGAATCCTCCCTTGTATTATTGCATTCGTTACCCTGTAGGACAGCAACATCTCTTTGTGACTTGTTTACTTTTTGGTTTGCACTCCTCAAAGAAAAGGTCTGCTTTCATGCTTTGTCCCTCTTGTTTTGGTAGCACCCACCTCCAGTCTTGCTAGAGCTCATCCTCACACAGCTGGACTTATTTCCTTCACAACTGCTGGTCACTTGCCTGCTTTACTGGCTCTGCAGGGAAGGGAAGGAGAGCATTCCCTTGCTATTCAACCCTTTGTTTTCTGGATCGTCTATTACAAGAGACATTGCTGAAGTGAGCAATCAGACCCTTCAAGGACAGGGGTCTGGTGCTGAAGATCCTGTGGTTATTTCCAATACTGGGATAGACTCATGGTAGGAAAAATCTAAAATATGCTAAATTCAGAAGAGCAAAATACACTTGCAGGAGTTTGTAGTACTTTTTCCTGACCTTGCTGACCCAGTACCTATTCCTTTGGGAAATCAGAGATGGGCTGTTCTAAAGACTTAGAAGTGAGTTTCAGTTTCACACAGGGGATCTAAACACTGTGAGGATCCTGTCTGGGTGTGAAGCAATCCTGGCTCAGATCAGGATGTGAAATAAGAACTCCCTCATTGAAGAAGAGTAATGGAAACATGAGACTCTGAGCTTAAACACCACTGAAGATGTCTATGGTCATATTCAGCTTCAGCATGAATCAGCCAGTGGCGGAGGTGCACCTATCTGTGGTTCCCTGGGAGCCTGGAGATGAGCTAGGCACAATTATTGGACTCTTTAAGGACTCCTGTGTGTTTCACCTGCAGAAATGCATATGCATGAGGCATTTACATTCTGGACTGTTAATGCAGAAGGAAATAAAGGTGAAATTGATGTGAATTGCACTGAAATCAGTGAGTTTCCCCAACACTCGAATATCCTGATCCTTCATATGAATGACTTCAAGTCTGTGAATTCCCATCTTTTGCTTTATGCCATAATTCTGGGAGTCTAAATCATACCTTCCAGGTGCCTACCTCTTTTCTCTTACTTTTCTCCTCTGAATCTCATCCAGATGCCTGATGTGGGCAGTGAAAGATATTTAAAAGTGTCTTGTGCTTCAGACACAAAAAAGACATTTCTGTACATGAATCCTCACAGGATACAGCCCTATACATCTACAGGTTGTTTTAAAACGTTAAACAGAGAAGCAGAGACAAAATAGAAAACACTGACAGAATTACCATGTTGCCTGTATATTGCAAAGAGGCTGTTATGCCCTGCTTGTTACTTTTATTATTAATAACTACCTCATCTTTTGCTCCCTCTTTTTAATCCATCCGTTGTTATTCATTATGCAGCTGGACTATAAGCTGCAAGCAGGAAGAGTTCTTGTATCCCTTTCACAGAATCTGTACCACTATAGGGTCCTGCCCCTGTCTGGGGCCTCTAGGCACTATCCCAATATAAATAATACATAAAAATAGATCAGCAATGTAACATCTATCAGGAAAACCACGCAAAGACGTAAACAGAGTTTGTGTATGGAATTACTCTATTGTCTCCTGTGTAATTCATGCAATAGCTTGCTTTAGTTTTCTGAGTTAGAAGACAGATCATAAAAAGCCTTGTATCAGTGGACTATGTGCAGTGAACTCTGAGGAGATCTATAATTACTAAAAAAGGGAAGTATGCCAAAGACGATTTACAAGTATAGGGAAGAATGCATCTTTTGTGATGTTCAGGACTTTATCAGGTTTATTTTGGAGGTTTTCCAAAATGAATAGCAGAAAACAGCCAAAAAATGTTAAAGTAAAGCAGTCAAACCAAACTTCAGCTGCAGCAATAACTGCAATAGCCCAAGGGTTTGCAGCAGCTTCCTATCTTGACATGGTGTTGATTGTTCATGAGGAACCAGGTAAGATCACCTTAACCAAATCAATTTATCTCAGTGATGCAGACAGCTTTTGATGTGTATAATGGCATTACCTAGCAGAAACAGCTATTAGTAATACTACCAGTTGTCTTACAACCATTGTTGAAAAGCTCATTCACTCTCAGAACATCAGTTGTCTATACACTATCTCCAAAAATCATGAGTTTAAACTCTAAAAAAAGTTGTCAGGTATGTTAGAGAACAAAAATATACCACAGGAATGATGCCTTAATATCCGCATTTGGCTTTGAATCATAAAGATGCAATGACTTTCTCTTGTACATCTTTAGATAATTGTTCCTTGCAGTAAATTTGATGAGATTGCTGAGGGAGGTTTTGGGAGGTAGAAATCAAAGAATCATCAAGGTTGGAAAAGACCTTCAAGATCATCCAGTCCAGCCATCCACCTACCACCACCATTTCCCCACTAAACCATGTCCCTTAGTACAACATCTAAACATTTCTTGAACACCTCCAGGGACGGTGACTCAACCACCTCCCTGTTCCAGTGCCTGACCAAATGATGTGAAATGCCTTTCATAAGTCCATGTACTGGAGATTTGTTTATTATGACAGCAAGACTTTGGACCTATAGCACGAGTTCTCAGATACTTTTTGAGATAAATTGATTCCACTGTCACTTTCCACTTTCAGTATAAACATGCTTTGCTACAATGACTTTTTTACTGGACTCCAGCTGTTGGAGCTCCATTTCTGTTTGATAACCAATTGAGGGCTCCAAGAAGTAAGGTGGGAGCATGTAAACTGAGATAGTCATTTAGGTTCTCCGTGTAATCAGCAGAGAGGGAGACACCTCAAATTCCCATCCAATGAGTGGTTAGGAGGATTCAGCCCCTGAAGGGCTTTTTCCCTCTAATAACTATAAATGGAGACTAGATGAACTTACACTTAGTTTTTAGAAGACTATATTTAGGATGGAGAAATCACAGTATTCATTAAATTAATGTAACTGCTTTTGTAGGTATTGGGAAGACACTGGAATATTACTAGAAGCCAGAGCTTGGAAAGCAGCATCTCTGAGAGAAAACAGAGAGTCCAAAAATTGTGATCCATTTAGATTCCAGTGCTTTAAGCCAGTGAGCTTGGATGAATCTCTTAATTGTCAATACAGAAGCCAGTCTCAGGGCCAGAGGATTTGGACGCATAACCTCTGCACTATGGTGGTGGTGGTGTTTTCTTTTTTTTACCTTTCCCCCTCATCTTTGGAGAAGCATGCTTTTACAGACTTGGAGCAGTGATTGCATCTCTTGCTGAACCATGACAGGCTTGTACGTTGTTGTCTGCTGAAGCTGTTGCTCACCAACAATGCTGCAGGAGTGTATGGTATTTAGTGTAGGAGAAATCACACAGAGTTTGATTTTGGAGTCATCACTGCCATGGCTGTTGACATTTGCATCTGAAGGGAGCATAACAGCTTTCTGGGTTCTTTCACGTGTCATCACAAATAGCATTAATAAATAAATCAAAGAGACTGAAGCATTTTCCTTGACTTCAAAGAGTTAGATAGAGTCTATTAAATCCAGAACTGTGTCCACAGGCACAATATACATACATATGAAAACAAAGAGTTGCTTTCTTTTTTACCTGCTTTCTGTAGCATCTCTGTTAGGCTTCTGTGGCTTAGCTGAATCCATGGTAGCAATTTTCCTGCTGTACTGTTGGAAAAGTGGCATCACATCATTTATTTATGTTAGCATTTTGAAGGTCCATCAGCCCTAGAGGTGTAAGCACTGAGAACTGTACAAATCAGGTTCCCAGATCTTCCTATAAAATCAGGCAGACATGTGGATCATGATTTCAGAGTGTCTTACTTCTTACGGTTGTGTAGAATTTGTAAATGAATGTAGAGTAACTACAAGTAATTTGTTTGCACGGATCCAGACAAACCTATAGAGAGAAAAGAAAACAGTTTCCTTTGCTAGTCTTATGAAGAGTTAGGCATATAACTTGAGCAGCAAGAAAAGAGGTAAGCAGTTGCATAATCTTCATTCATATCATTCACTCAGACATTGGGAAAAGAATTCACAGCATGAGAGTGGGCTCAAAATTAAAAGAGAAACATCCCCAAGGCTTTTGGAATAGGAAAGAGAAAAGAAGCTGCAGAAGCTTCGCTCTCATGATTGTTAAAACAAAACAAACAGCTGAATGGCAGAGGACTGATCTTTGCCATGAAACATTTCCTGAAACTCCTTCTTCCAAGATCCATTCTGATTATTTATTTGTTGTAGTTTTTTTTTTTCCTCATGAAAAAATATAAAAATTAGCCATCTCATATTCTGAATACATCAAGAGGATTCTAGCAAAATTTTGCAGGTTTCTTAGTGATCAGTTATTAATCCCTTCTTAGTAGAATGAACTTGGGTTGAAAAGGACCTCAAAGATCATTAGTACATGGTGGAAGAGAATAAGGAACTTATCCTTTATCCTTTGTTGTAGCCCTACTATCTAAAAAGGTTAATAACCTATTTATGTTGTCAGAATCACAGAATCCCAACAGCTGAGGTTGTCAGGGAACTCTGGGTCCCTCTGTTCCAACCTCTGCTCAATTAGGGGCAAGGTGCCCAGAGCCATATTCTGGTAGCTTTTAGGAGGTCTCTAAGAAGGAAGACTCCATGGCCTCTCCATTATTTGATCACTGTGAGCCTTTCATCTTCAGTCCCGCAAATCTATTTCCAGCAAGTACAGGAGCACTGCTCCTAAAGTGTTTAAAAGAAACTAGCCAATGGGACCGTGATGGAGAGGTCACAGTCTCTAGCAGGTCTTCTGGTAGAAGAGAAGAGGTGGTGACATGGAATGACAAGAGCTAGATGCCAACAGTACACCTGTGTCACAACAGTGTATGCATGGCTTTTATCTCCTTTTTCTCATTTTTGAAGTCCATTTAACATGAAAGGTGAACTAAGGGCAACTGTGTATAAGATAGTGGACTTTTGCTGTAAAAGGTGGCCACTGGCAGGATCCTTTAAGACACTTGTATGCACTGTAGTGGGTATCAGCTATTTGCTGCTTTTTTTTCTCCAAGTTTGTCAAAGCCCCTCTGAAAAAAGAGATTTTAGTGATTATAAAAGGCAACTGATATTTTAGCCTAACATTTCCTTTTTTAAAACCAGAGTTATATTTCAAATATTTTATCTGTAATTTAGCACTGCCTTACAAAACCTAGAGCCCATTTCCCTTTTTAATTTCTATTTGATGGTCATGTTCACCTGATTCTGATGTCTGCACTTACAGTGAGGGATTTTTTGCAATGTATTGCCATGCCTTGTGTTCTTCCACAGAAATTGCACATTGAACGGCAGTATTTTTTAAGTACCAGAACTTGACGAGATCCTTTGCTGGCTCTATCACTTACTGACTATCTCTGCTGATGGCTTTAGTGGCATGTTTCCCTTGTGGGAACAGGGACTGCAAGAGAGACAGATGGGTTGCATCTGTATTTGCAGGTTAAACAATGCCAAAATACAATGTTTGCTAGCAATAGCCTGTGATGTTAGTGTGCTCTGTTGTTTTCACTTTTGTCAACTAGCCCTTTTCCAAACTGCTCTGGGATAAGCTGAGGGAGTATGGAAGGCTCCCAGGAAGAAGTATTTGAGATACATCTGTCCTGAAGGGAACAAAAGTTTAGCTATATGGACAGAAACTGTACCAGGCTGTTCTGGCTCAGGACCTGTAAATAGTGTCTGTCATATTTTGTTTATTGTTACGTTCTTAGACTTGGGATCTGGATTCTCAAGTCAGAGCTGCACTGGCTTGACTGTACCATACTCTTGTAATTACATTCACTTTTTCTCCACTCATCTTTTGTTTGTTTTGTCTTTGTAGATGTAAGCCCATTAGGGAAGGTATTGACACTTGCTATTTATTTGTAGGGTATTTAGTACCATGTGGTCCTGATTGCCATAGATTTCACTGGAAATAAAGGCAATTGAATCTCATCTTGCATGTTTGCTTCCAGCTTACTGTGTTTTCTCTGTCTGTAACTATTCTGTTAAGGATGGAACAAAGGGTAGCTACTTAAAAACTGTAAAACCTGCCTCATTTCAGTCTGGCTATTTAATTTTGTAGGCTTATGTCAGGCCCTTAAGGTTAAAAATGTTTTTCTTCTTGTCTTGGCATGAGCAGCAAATGGAATGTTTCAAAGATTTAAAAAAAAAAAAAAAAAAAAAAAGTCCATACAACAAAAGCCAGAATTATGCAGCCTTGCCTGTTTTTCTTGATCTGAAACACTTTAGCACTTTAGCTGGAGCATGGTATGGCCTGGCCATCCCAGTTTCCATTGCATTTTTTGATGGAAATTTGCACACCGAGTAGGCTATGAGGCAACCATTTGTCCACAAATGGGTGGATGTTTGCTTGTGTTCTTTGCATTGTAACATTTACTTAGTTAGACATTTCTTATCCCTTTCTCCTCCACAAACGTCCCCAAAACCTGCAGGGTAAATCATTTTTGATGCATAGTGAGCAAAACTCTGAGATGCTACTGGGAAGCAGTGACTAAACTTTCCATGTCTTACATGATACAGACTTGAACTCTCCTGAAGGGGCCTTATCCAGCAAGGTCAGGACTGTGACGAAGTATAAGTTTGAAAGAGGAATCTGCTAGAGAGATAGTATAACCCACTGAGTGATAAGTGCTGACAGACTGGCACCCTGATGTTTGAAGTGCTTTCCCTTGCAGCAGAAGTATGTCTCTGATCCTGTTGTGTTATGGCCAGACTCAGTCTGTTTTGAAAGCCTATACTTTCTTCACACGGAGACCCAGAAGGATTCCGGCTGAATGTACTTAACAGAACCCTGAATTTTGGGCCACAGTTAAAGAAGATAAATTTTAAATATTCTATATGGCTTTCTTAAAAGACACTTGTAACAATAATCATGAACATATGTCAGTCTGTTTACATTATAATTATTACATTTTCACATTAATGTTTTTCTAATGCCTCACCATTAAGTTATTGTGCTTAGTGCACTAGTTCATAGATAATAAAAGCACTAAGTTATGATTTCAAAGGAATGATAAAAAAATAACACCAGAAAAGTTCAGTCCTCTTCTAGTGATTAACAGATTGGTGACGTTCAGTCTGTCCAGGTAGGCTCCTGTATGTTCCTGTTCTCCTCTATTTCTTTCCTGCAGGTTTCCTGCAGCTTGTGCGTGCTTCCAGTATGGCCACACAGGGAGAGAAACTGAAATATATGAGAGACACCCAGAGTGGAAGAATAAAGATTAAGCGAAATGTCCTGGGACTTTCCAGGAGAAAACTGATCTACTCTTTGCCAAAAACTTGGATACAGAAGAATTATCAGAAGCTAGTCATGGATGGTTTGACTAATATGAGCTCTTAAGACAAAGTAGTGATATGTTTTCAGTTCCTTGAATCAGTCTGCTTCAGTTACTGCTGCAAATTTATATATATGTACATATATATATACACACATATAAAAAAAATATATATACAAACTTTGTAAAAGACAAAACAAAACAAAAACTCTTGGGAGAAAGAAAATTAAGAGATTTTTCTTTTTATCCTTTTATTTCTAGCTTAGGACTTGGGCAAGTTTCCTGTGCCTGACATGGTAATTCTGTCATCTAGTCTGGTAGCTCAACAACCATTGATCAGAGCATCTGCTTTTGAAGATAAGAGGAGGCAGGGGTATAACTCTTCATTATATACAGGACTAATCAAGCTTCTCTGTAACTACTTGAATACAGTGGGTGTACCTGCATAGATAATAGAAGAAAATACTCTTTTATTTTCAATTAATAATAATTAAATACTGACAGGCATTTACATATATTCTAGCTTTCTGTGATTTGCAGCCATGCTCCCCTGCACTGGCAACAATGAGAAATGACTTGAAAAGTCCTATCATTACCGGCATCCCAAAGGATTACTGTCTGCAGTTCCATTCCTGCCCACTCTCTAATGTGGGCTGCATTCTTTAACCATGCAATCATATATCATGCGTTGCTCAAGACCTCTGGAGTGTTCGTGCAGAAGGTGGACACTGAATGAGGGAGACACCACGGAAGTCAAAATATTGCCTTGTTATTTTTGGAAGAGTTCATTAGAATGTTGCCTTTATTTTCCTTCTGCTTCGTGAACTTGTCCTGAGAGGCAGGATCATGTTATTTGCCGTTACATTCCAGCTGTTCTCACGTTTACAACTTTTGAGTTCTTGGCCTTGCAATCTTGTTTCATTTATAATGGAATCCCTTTTGTTCAGCATGATGTTTTCTTCCATTTCCTCTCAAGTGACAATACTATCACTGTAAGGATGTGTAAACCTAACATGGCAAATATGTGGCTAATATCCATAATTTTTAGTAAAAGGAGGGTAAGGGTCTGTTATATCATCATCAGGAGGATTCATTCCTTTACCTCCTACAGAGGACCATGCTTAGGCATGCCAAGGGTTTATGAGGTTTCAGCAAATAATTCACAGTGAAGGGCATCATGTATGGAGCAACTAGACATAAATCTGTAACTGAAGAAACAAAACTAATTGTTCTAGTTATGTTTCTTTTGGCTTTGGAAGTATTTATTTTGCTCTGTCAAATTGATAAACAAGTAAAAGCATAGGTCCCTTTTATGCTCCTTCCATATAGTATCTGGTACTTCACTAGAATCAACAAAAGGAGCTAAGTAGCTCAGGCTGCTGGTTCATACGATTCATTTTCTGGTCGTTGCTGTTTCTCTCTGTTGGTTATGCAAATAGCTTTGATTGACCAGGCTGCCAGCTTCTGCTCCATGGGTACCTACATTGAATGAAGGTGTTCCTCAGAGATGTCATCAACTATTTTTACACTAAATTCAGTAATGGTGAGCTCTACTTTCATTCAAATGATTTGAATTAATGTGCTTGGTAATTATTCTGTCAAAAGAATTCAGAACCGAAACTATGATTGTAAATTTAATATTTTTGTACTGATAAACACAAATGTCGCCAATGTTATAAGGCCAGGACATTCATGATTCTTTTATAGCAAATTAATGCAGCTTCATTAGTCAGTGGGCACAAACCATTGTATTGTTTACTGATTGCTTCTTACATTACTCTGATGCAGTTCCACAGTGGAAATTTTATTATAAACCTTTATTATAAATCTCTGCTACTTTCATAAAGAATGTGAGGGCATTCACTAAAGTATAAGAAGGATAATTGCTGGGAAAATAATGAAGGTGGGAAATGAGTATGATTCAGATAATCTCTATTTGCAACTGGCATTTCTTTATTTTTATAAGTTATTGTATTACCTCTGTTGAGAAGGAAATTCCTATCACTTTGTATATTGGATCCAAATGGAAATGTATCTTCTTAGAAAGATAGATTAGCAGGCATCTTTAGTTCCATCTTTGAATTTAGAAGAGTGGAATTTTCAGTATTTGCCTAAATTAAATTCACTACAAAAATTTCATCTTGTGTAATGTATTTCTTCAGGAGATGGACATCTCTCATATTATGAGACAGATATATGCCTATCTAGAGATCCAGTTCACTTCTGTATAAACAGAATCAGGCTATCAGTATGCAGCAGTTTAAAATAAGCTCCATGCTTTACCAGTGTGTGAGTAGTAGGATGACTTAGTTTACAGATCAACACAAGATTTTAGAAGGAATTCATAGGAATTCCTTTGAGACTTGACCTTGTTGATGGTGTCATTGACATTACTCAATTTCTTCTCTATTACACAATGGAAATACTAAATGAAGCCTTATTGAATAGCCTTACTGGGGTGTAGGAAGGCTGTAAGTTCTTTCAACATTTATTTATTTGTTTATTAAATAAATTTTTCTGTGTTGGGGGAATTTTCTGTGTTTTGATATTTACAGAAATGATTAAAAAACATTTGATGTGTCATGTGATTAAAAATATTTAAAACTAAGGATTGTAGAAAAAAATCCTAGCTTTTTTTGGTGAGCTATTTTTCACTAAGATGCTTCTGCTGTGACAACTGATATAATAATCATTAAAAAAACAACCCTGTAAGAGCTGAATTAAAGTGAAAACTGGATTACAGTGGTGATATTGTTGTGCACAGTCATTCTTATTTAATACTTTTCAGCAATTTTCAGCATAGTACAGAACAAATTTAGTCCTCAGTTTAACAAACAGTGGACTGTTGATTAGTGAGACTGCTTCTGTTTTTCTGTCCTTGTGAGCGCTTCTGGAGAATCACTAATTGTCTTATGAAGATCATTTTGCATCAATATTTGTGCCTCTGTAGTTGAGCACTATTTTTCTGACTTTTTGCACCATGAAAGAACCTTGGCCCTGCACTCGAAAAAAAAAATACATTTCAGATTGTATTGGCATAGTGTATTGAATGTGTTCCCAGAGGTATGTCCGGGATCTATCTTGTTTTTCAATGATAGTTTATAATTATACTTCTTGTTCCCTTGAGGGCCCTTGTTTTGGCTTTCTAAGAGCACAAATACAACGTGATAGCTGTGTCTTTCTTTTTTTTTTTCCACCTCAGATGAATGGAACAAATGTCCAGATTTGCCTAAATTACTGCCAACATGTAATCTTCTTTTTTTTTTTTTTAAAGAGTTGTTTGTTTATTGGAAGGAAGTCTGCCAGCATTTAGAAGCAACATAAATGCAAGAACAAATGGTTATTTAATTATTTAAAAGCACTAGTATTGTATTTATTGGCCTATTGCTTGTGCTAAATTGAGCTGTTGTCATGGCATTAGTCTTCTTAAGACAACACACAAATATGCAGTTAATATACTGAGGATTTTTAAAACGTGATTGCCTTGTCAAATGTTGCCTTTCAGAACTGGCTGGGTTGTAACTGTTGTATTAGACTGACTTTTGTCTCGACAGCTATTGTCCCTATAATCAGTTCACACAGGGTAATTGGCTCAGCCTTACCCATGTCCAGCTCTTGCAGTTCCACCTGACCTTCCTCCCTCCTCCCCCTCCCTCCTTGCTGCATGTTCTCTCACAGTGATGCTCTGCAGCTTCCTGGCACTGGGCAAAGTTCAGCCCAGCAAAGCTGAACGGAGCTGTCAGGCAGATAAATCAAGGTCCATGGTTTGGTTGATTGAGTGGAATGTTTTTGTGAAGACATGACAGCTCCCTACCTCACTAATGCTTGAGTTCTCAAGTTTGGCTATGGCTGATGGCATGTTAGCATCAGGGAGGAAACACTGCCTTTTGGTTCCCCTCAAAATGCTCTGGTTTTATTTCGAATGCTTCAATTATTGGAATTAATACATAAGGGTTTTACAGGCAACATCCTGCCTGAAACCATATGTTGGAGAAGGATGAAGTAGAAGATAGATACACTCGAGGTTAGTATGACACGCAGGAAAGAAGGAAAAGAGTTGTTGCCAGCTTTTGAGGCTTTTCTGTCTTCCAGCTTGGATATCAGATATCAGGCTTGGGCCAGATCCCACTGCATCCTCCAGTTCACTACTTGCATCCATTGAATTCTAAAAATTGTTAAAGAACAAGCTTTTGAGAAGAACAAAGCTCCTTCCTTTTTTTGTTTCTGTGTCTGCCACTGAATTTACCAGGGTATCATAGCTAACTACCTTGCAGCAGAAGCTTTCTAAATTAAACATCAGCTTAGAATTAGGTGTTCAGCATGAGCCTAGGTGTTCTGGGTGTCCTTTGATTGCATTTGATGGCTCTGAGTTTGACAGTCTGCCAGCTGTGGGTATGCACGTTCAGGTTCAACTTTTGCTGTATGGAATGTGAATAATTTATGTTGCGGATAGGTATGCCTATCTCCACAGGGTCTGGGGCCAAGACTAGCCCCAGTTCTGCTTGGCACAGCCCCATTTCAAACACAGTGATGGGTTGGGGCAGGACCTGGGGGAACAAATACTGGCCCTCAGTTTTCTCAACAGGCCTCATCCTTTCTTGCTCTTATCCCTCCAAATACCACCGTTAAACCTCCCAAGATATCCAGATGTTGGAGTTTGTCCTTTGTGATGGTGTACTGCCACCTTACAGACATCTTCAGGTTCACATTGTTCTTTCTGCCTTCATTGCTCCACCGAGCTTGTCCTTGAGAAGCGATGTCATTGCTTCCCCAATATTTTTGGGAGATTTCTCTTTGTGCCTCCTGCGCCCAGAGTTAAGCACTTGCTGTTGCACGGGGGTTGAACTCTGCATGGTCAGTGCGAGGGATTTCTCAGCATTGGCATCTTTCTGTACTGCACCAGAGCCTGCTGCCAATTAGCTTGGGAGAGCAGTTCCAGACACATGCATTGGGTTCAGCAAACAATGTTTGCTGAGTGATTAAATTTTTCTGAGTTTATGCTTTATTTGTGGCAAGAGTGACATTTATGCAAACAATGGTGATGTGTCTCTGATTTTTTTTTTCTTCTGATTTTGTAGATGTACATAAACAGCTATAGCAGTGTAGATTAGTTTAGTTTTGTGTAAATAAAAGCACAGTGTTAACCAGGGACTTACAAATTAAATTAAATAGATATAGCCACTAGGTTTTTAAAACAATATGTCTTCACAATGGTGAAATAAATCATTTTGATTTTCTTGGTCCTTCATGGGCATGGATAGTATAGATCTCATTTAAAAATTTAATATTAGATCACTACTAATCCAACAGTAA
The DNA here is from genome assembly GCA_016647715.1 of Pavo muticus. Taxonomy (NCBI): domain Eukaryota; kingdom Metazoa; phylum Chordata; class Aves; order Galliformes; family Phasianidae; genus Pavo; species Pavo muticus. The sequence goes on along the minus strand of JACDJE010000573.1, from coordinate 254,608 downwards.
TCCAACAAGGATAATCACTTCCTTGTAATTAGCATGGTTGAATTACTCACGGGATTAAATATGTTTAAAAAAAATAATATATGAATTTTTAAACAGTTCAGTTCACGATCAGTATATACAATGTCAGCTAGTCTACAAGACAATTTCATTCTTGCTTTGATCCTCTTTGATCCCAGACAGACTGCAACTAGCTTTCAGGAATTCATAATGTTTCTCTTTCAATATTTGTATACCTAGGACTAAATTACTTCTTTTGAAGATGTTCAGTGGCCCAAATATCAGTGAATTCAGAAGTTGTTGGATTTCTCATCCTGTGTTCTTGGTCTTTTTTGGTTTGTTTTCAAATTAATAATGGAAGAGTAGATAAGCTTAAGGAAAAAAATCATATATTATAATCTTATATTATAATCTTATATTTCATCATATTAGTCCTCAAAAAGCTATTATGCAGCATCAAAAGAATAAAATTGTTTCTGTAGTGCTCTAAGAAGAATACCTTTTTTTAAACCCTTGCTTCACAGATTTATATTCCTGTGGGAATGTAAGTAAGTGATACCAAGGGCAGTAGCTTTTTCAGTGCAGCTGTGGTTATCATTAAAAGAGATAAGTATTTGAAGGAATTTTGATATTTCAGCCGCGCTTTGATATCATAGGTCTCCTGTGTGAAATATAAGACTATGCCAAGAAAAATATAAATGACCATTGATTGGTGCTTTCTGTTTTCTAAAAAATAAACAAACACACAAAGAAAACAACAGTAAAATTTATTCTGTTTTTAATGATTAAGAAATAAGATTATAATAAGCTAGAAGCTCATATGTAGTTGCTGTGAAAAACAATAATTTCCCCTGGAATTAAACGCAAAGATACATACCATGCACACTTACATCTGAGAATGCACAAGTTACTTTTCTCTGAATATTGCATCATTTATATCCTTAGTCTATTTTGGCTATAACAACATTAGAAACCACCATAAAACTGCTTTTGCATTGGCAGCAAGAAATTTGGATCAAATACATTGAAAGAAATGTGCCAATTTGAGATTGTGTGTATTCATATATTGCAAAGCAATATAGTGTATATTCTCTGTCTAACTTTTCTTCCTTAGTAACATGAAATAATGGAAAAATAGGATTTTTGCACATAACCTAAGAGCCTAGAAAACTACTGAATAATAAGCCTTCAGCTTTCGCTGATTTTAGTGAGAAGTGAAAAAAATGAAAAAAAGTTACATTGAAAAAGCTGCTCAATAGCCTCTACCAACTGACTGAAACAATGAAATCTGCATTCTGCATAAGAGATAAAACATTAAAATGTAGCTGAAATTGTGTTAATGTGATACTGAAACATTCCATGCTCATTGTAGCTCCTTGTTTATCTGTTAGATTTGTGCTTTTTATAATTTCATCTGGTGCTTAGCCAAAATTAAGGCTCAAAACTTCACTACTTCGCACTTTGACAAGAGACAGCAGTGCAAAAAATAGAAGGAAATGGAGCCTTACCAAGATTTCTTCCTTTGCCATTCTCCCAAAGAAAAATCTGGAGACTCTCTGAAGTGATTTGCCAGCGTTTGTTTTTAATCCATAGACTATGTCTAGCATTCCTTCTTTTTCTTTTTTTTTCTTTTTTTTCTTTTTTTTAGTTGTATTCAATCAATTGGTCATATTAATAAATCTGCCATCAATTCTCTATTATTCACCAAAGAAACAATACAGTTTAACTGCATTATTGCATTGCTATTGCAAAATTTTTTCTTTTCTCTTTTCTCTTTCCTCTTTCTTTTCTTTTCTTTTCTTTTCTTTTCTTTTCTTTTCTTTTCTTTTCTTTTCTTTTCTTTTCTTTTCTTTTCTTTTCTTTTCTTTTCTTTTCTTTTCTTTTCTTTTCTTTTCTTTTCTTTTCTTTTCTTTTCTTTTCTTTTCTTTTCCTTTCTTTTCCTCAGGGTAGGGTGGATTCAGACAATGTACCTGCCAAACTTGGAGAGGTTTTGACCAATTCTATTGATTTGGGATCCGGATTTAGGCATTCTAGCTTTGGGAATGCTTACTTTTTCTTAAGTATTTAATATTTGAGACATGCTGTGTATAAGCTTGTGGAATAATGTGGTCTCATTACAGATGCTTAACAAGTTATTGCACATCAGACGAAGTACTGTAATAGTCTGTCCATGCACTTGAGCTTGCCCAGAGTGAGGTAAACATCCATATGCTCCGGAGATTACTCGTTAAATGAAGCATTATGTTCTAGTACTGAGCAGTCTCTGCTGTCATTCCATTATTTGCTGCTTTAAAGAGAAATTTACTCTTCGTAAGAGTAATTTTAACAACGTGGTTTTCTCTGTGTATATTTTGGACATTTTTCAATTGCTCACACACAGATTGTAGACAAACACATACGTATATGTGCACACAACATTTTCCTACTATAATTAGGTATTTTTGGCACTTTCCAATAGCAGAATCAAATCCAAATTGTAGCTACCTTTGGAAAATCTTAAAAGTAGCTGTAATTGAAAAAGGAGGTGTGACATTTCTGTATTAAAACTTAATGAGGATTTTTTTTTCCAAAAAGTGTAATGTTTTCCATCGCTGTTTTAATATTAATTTTTGATGAAAATGTCACAGGTCTTTTTAATATGTGAGATTTTTTAAACATCTCTGCAAACCAATAGGCAAACACAGAAATGTCATCTGCAGTCACTAACTTACTTGAAAAGTGATGTTTTTCTAGAGAAAATCAAAATAACTACAGATATTTTAATTATAAATAAGTAGATGTAACTTATTTGATTTTTTAGCATAATTACAACTTATGTTATTGAGATTATATTTTTTTATAATTTTTTTTTTTTGGTAGAAGGAAAAGAATCCTTTTTAGGATTCATTGTAGCATTTCTATGAGATTTGGACAGTGCATCTGGACATTTAGTACTTGTCATGATTCACTGTGTAGGATATCACTAAAGTTCTGACAGACCCTTAAATTAATGTCAGTGTATGTGAGTAATATAAGCATAAAGTATATAATGGGCAATTGTTCCTCAGTATTTAGATTTGTCTACTGGTCCACTAGAGTGTAACACACACAACTGAGGAATCTCTTTCATGAGCTGTAAATTTCAAGTTTTGACCTACTGACTTCATGAAAGCAAAAATTCTCCAGTGGGAATAAGATGTTCATCACATTTTAACCTAATGTCCAAGAGTAGAGGAAACGCCTGGCTGGAATAAAGAATTAGCTCATCCAGTCTGCTGTTCTGGCACCAAGATTGGGTAAGAGCAGATGTTTCAATGGAAAACACAAATCTTCACAATTTTACTGTTCTCAGCTGTATGTTGTTGTTTCTTACAATGCTCACACCTTGAGATGCAGAGATTAGCAAAACTTTTAACTGCATATCCAATATGTTTATAGCATATGTCTTAAAATACTTTTTTTTTTTTTTTAAATTATTTACCCTAAAATCTTTACCTATTTTGAGAAAAGAAGATTTTAAAAGTGTATTCTCAACTCGTACAAAAGTAACACCATTCTCTCATCCCCTTTACTTCCTTTATAATGAGGTTGAAAGTTATGGATGTGGGGAAAAAAAGAAAAAATAAAGAAAAAAAAAGAACATTTCAGTTCAGTAAAATTTATTTTTACTGCAATGTGAGAGATTCAGAGGGCCTTGTGAGGGAAAGAGATGACAGAACTAGTCCAGTGGAGGGTTCTGGGATTTTTTTCCATCCTACTGCCTGAAGGTGTTCACTAAGAAGAAAGCATGGGAGCTTTTCTGCTAGTGGTGTTGAGACACTGTTGGCAGTGAAACTCTCTGATTTTCCCAACCATATACTTGCCAAGTTTGGTAAAAACTATTTTTGGTTCAATGTTAGAAGCTTGTCCTGAGTTCTGAGCAAAGATTCAGTTATGAAACCTTACATTTCATCTTGTGCAATAGCAATAGCAAGATATTTTTCTCTGGCAGCAAACACTCACTGAAATTGACCACTACTATCACCTTAATTTTCTGTAATCAATTTTCTCTTAATTTCCCAGCCAATCTATGCATCTATTGCATAATGAAATATAGTATGCATAATGCCTCCAATGCCTCCAATCCAGCTCAGCTGGATGATCTTCACTTTAAAATCAGAATCATCCTAAAATAGTAAATTTATATATACATGTATATAAATTTTGTTGATCTACTTTATGAAGGTGGTGATATAAATGTAAGAAAAATAATATGTTGTCACATCGTGATGTTGGTACTGGAGGTGTCTCCTCGTACATTTGGTAGTAGACATGCAGATGCAAGAATTTTAAAAGGGCTCAAAGGGAGGCTGGATAAGTACTGGATAAGTGATATCCAGTGGGGGGGTTAAAAATAGTCAAGCTACAGTAGGCTCAGGAAATCTCCTGAGCTGAAAATAGATGTAGAGAAGGGAGAGTGCTAAGGGAAGGGCAATATCATATACAAATGCTCCATTCTTATTCTTCCTTACATTTACTTACTGCTGAAAACAGACTTCTAGACTGGATGAACCTTGGGCCTGATCCATTAAAACACATTCACAGTCTTATTTAAGTAAGGAATTGTTGTCTGAGAGGGTTTTTCTGGAATAAGAAATGAACATTGAAGCACAGTTTGAATGTAGAAAGTCAGTAATGTGTTTAGTGATCCATATTGATAAGGAAAGCAAACAGAGGCAACAATAATGTTGTCAAAAGCTTAAATGTGATTACTTTCTCAATTATTGAGTGTATACATTTACAGTCCTGTTTTTTTAGCTTTTCCACATTATCTTCTATTTCTGTGAGGAATAGATTTGCAATTTTTTCCTGAAGATTTCGCCTGGTAATTATCCAAGTATATACAGAAGATATTTACTGATCTACCTGTGCATCTTCTGTGTGCTGCTTTGTAAACATGTAGCCAGACTTCAGTAACTCGTATATCATTGACCAACAAAAAACAGTCAGCTGTAGCAAATATGTTCATCTTTTTCAGAATGGAGATTGTTTTGTGGAGTAATTAAAAGGGGCACAATTAATTCATAGGTCATGAGTCAGTTCAGTGACTCATAATATTGAATTTTTTTATGCACCTAAAGCATTTATTTTAATTTTGTTTGCTTTGTTGGACTCATCCTTTGTTGGGATTGGCCTTGAGTGCTGGATTCTTATCTTTTTAAAAATTATTTTTATGTTTATACAAGCACTTCTGAAAAACAAGAATGTGGCTGAGGTGTCTATAAAGAAACAGACATGCTAACATTTGAGTGGGCTTTTTGAGTTGACTCATTCCGTATATCCTGACTGCCAAAAGACAACTTTCTTATCATCCACAAAATTTAAATTTGCCTCTGACAGAATTGTTGCATAAAGAAACTATAAAACATGTTATGAGCGCTGTTATTGTTGTTCTTATTATGATGAGTATTAATGGTGATGGTGAAAATTATAACTATCTTTACTCTCAAAATTGCTCTACTTAATAGTAAGAAGCAAAAAATATTCTGCTGCAGTGTTTTTCTTTGTACTCTACAGTTTTGGCAGACGGTATCTGCCACATTTTTGTATCAGCCATCTGAAGTAACAGCTTGCTGATTGCTAGAATGATTACAACATAGATGCTTTGGAGCTTTTTGGAGCTTGTCAAGAAAAATGCCACAAAAAAGTATTTTTCCATGAAGTAAACTGTTTCTTACCTCCACCCAATCTATTAATGGTGTGACATAATAGCAGTTTGGCGATATTTTTTTTTTTTTTCTGTACAAATTTAAAGGCATCTTTGTTGTTTCAAGATGATACTTCCAGTGGTTTGTTTGTTTGTTTGTTTGTTTTGTTTTTTGTTTTGGTAATTAACGGCACTTCTGTCACTATTTGTCTCAAACACAGATTACCAGACTAACAAAACTCAAACATTGCATGCATGTGACTATGATTTTTCTGGTTTCCATGAATGTGGAATGTGACTATTCTGTGTGTCCTAGGAAGAGAGTTGTGAGATCTCACCCTGCATTATGCATTACTCAGGAAGAATTAGCAAAGAGCTCTTTCTGTGCCTCTGGAGAAACACAAAGCAGCTGTAGTAGGGCTAAGGGTCTAGACAGCTGATCTCACTGAGGATGGAGGATGGTCAGCACAACAGAGGAAATGTTCGATAGCTTGTCAATTCGTGACCCTAAGGTCTAAGAGGCTTCCATTTCCTCAGACAAATGCTGATCCCATTAATATGAATGGTTGAACTTCACTTGACATCAGCTAGTCCTGAGTTTGAGTGCAAGTACATTATTCCCTGTGCCATTAATGCAAGTCACATACTCCAGCTGAGCAGACAAGGGAAAAAGTTTCCAGTAGTCATTGCTGTTTTGCTTTTGCAATGTGTGTGAAAATGAATAACTGGTTTATTCCTCTGTAACTGTTTACTATGCTTTAGTATCCTTCAAGATATCTGATTCCACTTTTTACTCACTTCAAGTCCACCTAAAATTGTGACTAAGTACATCTAGCAACAGCTTTCCTAGCTTTGATATTTAATGATAATCGTAGTATCACAGAATCATTTGATTTGGAAGGCACCTTTTAAGGTCATCCAGTCCAACTCCCCTGCAATGAACAGGGACACCTACATCTAGATCAGGTTGCTCAGAGTCCCATCCAGCCTGACCTTGAATGTCCCCGGGGATGGGGCATCTGCCACCTCTTTGGACAACATGTTCCAGTGCTTCAACACCCTTACTGTAAAAACTTTTTCTTACATCCAATCTAAATCTCCCCTGTTCTAGTTGGAAACCATTTCCCTTTGTCTTGCTAATGAGTCTGTCTTCTTCTTTCCTGTATCTCCCCTTCAGATATTGAAAGGCCGGTTATCAGGTCTCGCCAGAGCCTTCTTTTCTCCAGGCTGAACAACCTCAGCTTTCTCAGCCTGTTCTAATAGGAGATCCGTTCCATCACTTGGATCGTTTTTGTGTCACTCCTCTGAACATGCTCCAGCAAGTCCATGTTTCTCCTGTGCTGAGGGCTCCACATTTACAAAGACTCAATGGCATATGTGCTAGTTATTGCATATTTAGTATTGAACAGAAGAAAGGTATTATATACACTTTATAAACTGCATCTTACAATTATTTTATATGTCTCCAGGCACAGGGATTTCAGTTGTGCATTGCAGTTCCAAAAGGAGATTAAGGAATAATTTCTCAAACAGGCTATCATTGTCCTTATTGTCGAGGTGGCTGCCACTTAGATTGCTGAAGGATCCATGGACCAGATTTCCTTTTGAATAGTCTATATCTAGGTTTTATGATGTTTTATTCTTACTCATCCTGGTTTTTTGTTTTGTTTTGTTTTGTTTTTTGTTTTTATTTTTGTTTTTTGTTTGTTTGTTGGTTGTTTTTTTAATGAAGAAATTGCCTTTCATAAGACAAGTCTATGTATGGTTTTTGTGTAACGCATGTTAGTTCACAGTTATATCTGCATGCTCCAGATGCAGCCATTGCTCTTTAAATCTGTCATTGAAGGATTTTGCTTTAAACTGTGCCTGGCTTTGTTTTCAGATGCCTCTGAATTCCACTCCGTGTTGAATCACAGCTGTGAAAAGAGAAATCTACTTCTTTAATTCAAAGGGTCAGCGGTTTAAAAGCACTAAAGCCTGGTGGGGAATAGTTTAAGATAGTTAATCATGATGATCCCAAGAGATTTAGTAAACATGCGTAGAGCTCATCTGAGATAAAGAGTCCTGGATATCCTCAAGTTTTGGTTTCTCTGCTAAGTGCCTATTTTACCGGGGAATGGGATCCTCTATTGAACAAGCACCTGTGGTGGATGTTTTCCACCTGCTCAGCTGTGGCTATGGAAACACAACTTAATCTTCACCACATCCCCTTTCTAGCTAAGCTGGCATGGATGCCAAATCCTTTCTAGTCATTTTTCTCCCCACACCCTTAACAAGCATTTGGAATACTACCTACAGTGGCCTCCCCTTCTTGATCCATCTGGCAGATAACAGACTGACAGGAAGGATTTGCTGATGTGAACAGGAAAAAAAGATCAGGCTGGAATACATAGTTGATTTTCTCTTCTCTTTGGTTTTGTTTGGGTGTCACCAGTCTGTCCAGTGTTATTTCTCAATTAGCTTCTTCTAGTTCCAGAGGGAATATAAGAAGAAATCCCCCTCTTATTTGTTCAGGGTGGTCAAAAGCATTAAATCAAATACAGTGTCTCTTATTGTGACACTTGATTATGGTGGATAATTCTCATGGGATAAGCAAGACAAGACTGTTTGGGTGCACTATATCTGGCACTCCTGGATTAAGTTATACTGCTAATATGGTTTCTATACTCATTCTGTGTGCATACTTTACTCATCCTGTGCACATTTTGGACTGGTACACTCTTTGCTGGGTGAAGAATTGTCTGAAGGGCTGGGCCCAGAGAGTGATGACAAAAGGAGTTAAATCTAACTGTCAGCTGGGCATGAGTGGTGTTCCCCAGGGGTCGGTACTGGGGCCTGTCCTGTTCAGTATCTTTATTGATGACCTGGATGAGAGCACTGAGTGCACCCTCAGTAAGTTCGCAAATGGTACCAAGCTGGGAGGAAGTGTCACTCTCGCTGGGAGTGGGAAGGCGCTACAGAGCTATCTGGGCAAGCTGGATTATTGGGCTGACCACAGTGGGATGAAGTTCAGCAAGACGAGGTACCAGGGAGCGGCCACAACCCCAGGTAACACTAAAGGCTTGGGACAGAGTGGCTGGAAGACTGTGCAAAATAAACGGACCTGGGGGTGTTGGTTGATGCTTTGCTAAACATGAGCCAGCAGTGTGTCCAGGTGGCCAAGAAGACCAATGGCATCCTGGCTTGTATCAGAAATAGTGTTGCTAGCAGGAGCAGGGAAGCAATCATCTCTCTGTACTCAGCACTGGTGAGGCCTCACCTTGGGTACTGTGTTCAGTTTTGGGCCCCTCACTACAGGAAAAACATTGAGGCCCTGGAGCATGTGTAGAGAAGGACAACAAAGCTGTGAGGGTTCTGGAGTACAAGTCTTATGAGGAGCCGCTGAGGGAACTGTGATGGTTTAGTCTGGAGAGGAGGAGGCTCAGGGGAGACCTTATTGCTCTCTACAGCTGCCTGAATGGAGGCTGTGACAAGGTGGGGGTTCTTCCCCATGTAACTAGCAATAGGACGAGAGGGAATGGCCTCACGTTGCTCCAGGGGGGATTTAATGGTTGTACTGAGGGACACGTTTTAGTGGGAAATATTGGTGATAGGAGGACGGTTGGACTGGAAGATCTTAGAGGTCTTTTTCAACTTTGGTGATTCTATGATTCTGTGATTCTATGGCTTGTGAGTGGATCAGGTAGGTGATGCCCTCAGCATGGAAGACCTTGGTAAGATAAGAGTGATCGATAGTAACAGCCATTTGATGACTGTCAGAGCCTTACATTGGTCAGTGCAAAGGTGTTGAATGCTGCTGAAGATTTGCAGTGAATGATCCAGTTCAGTTATTACTCTGTCAACTAGCTGTTAAAAAAAATGAGTAGAAAAATGTAGTTTGGAAGAGACATTAGGAGATCATATGGTCCCATCCACAACTTGAAGAAGCTTTGGATCGGATCACTCAGAGCTCTCCAGTCAAGTCATGTGTGCAAGAACTGAGAGCCCACAACTTCTCTGGGCTCTCTGTTCCAGTGTTTCAATCCTCGTAGAGAATGAAACCTCAGAATTCTCTTGAGGAAAAGGAGATTAAGAGGCAGTGTTTTACACTCTATCTCTTTTCATATTAGTCTTTTGGTTTTGACACCTCCCCTGTAAACAACCAGTTAACTTTCTAAAAGCATCTAGACATTTAAACAGCATTACTGTTTTTCAGTTAAGTATTGATTAATCTATGCTGTCTGTGTCCTCACTTTGTCCTCACGAGACAAAGGAAAGTTATTGTGGTTTAAAACCAAAGTGGAAATAGTTTTGTGTTGAATGGAGGTGGTGATGCCTGAATTCTTGTTTTCTTTCTTTGTATGGCTGCTTCAGATTCCAGGAACTGTTGTGCTAGAACACTTCACAAAGCAGCTTAAAAAGAGACCACTAAAACAACTCTCTTGAACAAAGTATAAATTGATTTCTGGTGCAGTACAAGCAGAAAGTTCTCTGAGGGTCTGGTAGCAGTATGTTCTAACGCTTGAAAATGGTCGGGTTGGTTAGCAGTGAACACATAGGGTTGTTAAATCTTTGATAATGATGTCAGGACTCACGCTGATGTGTCTTCGTCCTTACTCTTCCTCTTCTGTGAAGTTCTTGTTTGTGGAAAATGAAAGTGTGATTGCTTGTCATTTTCTGCAGTTTGCACAAGGGCTTAAATCAAGAATGAAACACTGGAAGTGGTATATGAGTCACTGATCTCGCCACAGGAATCACAGCCAGCAGTGTGTAGTCCCTGGTGAGAAGGGTGGCTGAGTGACTAAGGCACTGCCTGGATGTCCGAGGGGATGTGGTACTGGTACTAACTGCCAGTGTGACCTTCTGCAAATGATGTCATCTCCTATCATACCATTAAAGAAAAATCAATTATCTCATAATGGCAAGGATAGAGGAGAGACAATAGAGACATTAAAGCTTTTAAACCACTCAGGTGCTGTGGTGATGAGCACTCAGGGGAGACACATCAAGAGGAACAGGTCCACATTAAATTAGGACACAATTAATTGTGTAAGCCTGCAAATGGGATGTGTTATAGTAGCTCTGCTACCTGTCTGTCACATAATCTCCAAACGTAAATGAGATAAAACATTTAAAAGTTAAAAAAAAAAAACAACAAAAAAAAAAAAACAAGAAAGCAAATACATTCAGCCTACCAGTATAATAACTAGGTTAATATGCCAACACAGACCACTGCACAGCCATGTACACATTCAGCTGAATATTGTTTTACACATTGGCTGCACAAAGTGTTGATACAAAATTAGTTGGACAAGCAGCATAAAAAAGATTCTTCCAAAAGAGTTCAAGTGTATGACCATGAATTATTAAATCAAAATCTGTTGGAAATGTAAATTAAAATCCTTCCGGCGTGTCTCTCTCTGTACTGCAGTTTATATATTAAAGCTCTGCAAACTATGCTGTACAAAGTTCACTGACAGTGCATCAAGTAATGAGGCCATACGTTGATGAAAGGAATTGTATGAAAATATGCCATTAGAAAACATATTTGATCAAAGGCCAGCTGTCACATGAAATGCACATTTTTTTTAACCATCGATAAACTGTAATAACTGGAATTCTTTTCAAAACTACCTGATTAGACAGCTGACAGTGACCTAAGTAATACTGGCAAATCATCCTATCAGAATTAATACGGCAAAAACAATTCTGAAAATGGATAACTGCATTGAGGCAAAAGCAGTTACCTATCTTTAATATTTGTAATGTTCTAGTTTTCTCTAAGTCTCCTATGGGCTGCTTTTAGATACAGCTGGGATGTCTGTGACTGCCTACAAACATTTAAGCAAAATTCCAACAATAATTGGCAGTAAATTTCTGCTTACATCAGATAAATCTAGCTACAATTTTAGCACAGTATTTCCTGTGACATGAAATAAACATTATAAATTTATATATTTTTAATGTGTTTTTTTTTATTACTTTCAACTTTTTTGTTTTTGTTTTTAGTAGATTCTGTGGGGTTGTGATTGCATGAATCTGCTAAGTGTCTGCAGGCAGGGCAAGTAACGTACTGTTGTATAACATGCAGCTAATGGAGACATTTAAAAGCTGGAGCTGGCTTAGATCTGAAGTGCTTGAATCAAGGACAGAAAAGCCCTACATACCTACATCTAAATATATATCCATGTAGTCAGCCCATGGTCTATACAGTTCCAGAGTATGGACTGTTTGCTGCTGTATGACACCTAGAATTGAGTCTGAATTTGTTTCATAACAAGTTTCACTGGTGTGCTTTTTTATCTTCCTGTCAATCTGGGCTTTTCACAATCATGCAAAATGTATGGTAGGGCAAGTTCCCAAGCAAGTAAATAATTTGTAAAATAACCCAGTGCCCCTAATTACTGATGACTCCCAGAATATCAGCAAGCCCAGACCTCCAGCAACTGAACCGTCATTGCTGGAGGACTCCTGCTCCACCCCTGCAGACATTGGCAGGTCTCCTGTGAAAGGAGGTACAGAGACAGTTTTTCCATAGGAAAACACTCTAAGAAGGATTTCTGGAGGTGAAAAAGAGACTGTAATCCTTTCCTTTGAGTTGGCTATTGTAGATGTATGTTTCTTCCAGCAAAATAATGGTAGTTGCAGGTCAGTGGTTTCGCTGGCTTGACATTGCTGCCTGGGGTTAATTCAGGTTTTCACAGTACAAATGCAATCTGTTAGTGTTTAAATGTTCAGGCGGGCCTCCCTGAAATGAGCATTGCTTTTCTCTGATGGACACTGTGACACTTTTCTGGCTTTTCAGTATTTTCTCAATAGCAGGCCAAGGCTGTTCCACAGGCAAAGCTTTCTGTATGCCCACTCTCCCTGTCTACTTCATTCAGAGCCAATCCACCCCAAGTGCTGTAGGTGGTGACAGACATTTTAGAGGAAAATTCTCTGGGCTTCTTCAAAAACCTGCAAACATCACGGTACTTGGCAGGATGTGGCTTCCATCTAGTCTACCTTTTTGTTAAATGTCTCAAGGAATTTTCGTCATACCGCCTTTTCCTTTTCTTGGATACCCAAATTACAAAACCCATCACATAAATGCTTTTCATGGTGTGAGAGGTTTTTAGGTCTGCTGGGGAAGCATGCTGCACTTAAAATAACGTAACACTGAGGTTTGGCGAAGGGTTCCTTTTGATTTTTATGTATGTTGCTAAATCGTGCTGTACACTGCTTTCTTCTTTGGCTTGTGTTTTTGTTTTTTTTTTTAATGATGATATGTGTAGGGTGTTCTCTTGATGTTCCAAAAAAAGAGCCCATGGGAAGCTATTATTATAGACGTCATATTTGAAGTCACAGCTCTTTACACACACACACACACACACACACACACACACACAAAAAAAAAAAAAAAAAAAAAAAAAAGAAAGAAAGAAAGAAATGCATCTGAGATATAAATGCAGCTACCATTAGAGTGAATGGCATATATGGAGGCATCACTTGCACACCCTTCTGGACACTTTGTTCTAATCTGCTTATCTTCTCATTGCAATATTGCAGTATTATTATCAGATGACAAGTTGCTTTCCATCCCACTCCCTCTACTAGATAACAGAATAGAATGTGAAATAATATATCTGATTTTCTATTTTTTTTTTTTTTGAAGAAGAAGACACAATATACAAAGAATTAGGGTTAGAGAGTAGCATTTGTTTTATTGTCAATTCATTATCTGTCCAGAAGACACAATGCCTGAGATAATACTTCTCAAAATCACTGTTTTAAGTGATATATGACATATCTATGTGCATTGCTATCTATCAGTCTCATTCTGAAAGGATTACTTCTATGTCTACATGAAGTCTTTGGGTGTAATCATGACCCCACTGACACTGACCTGCAAAATATTCCTATATTTTCTGAGGTAAAGTTCTCATTTCCTATACATATAATTTTAAGTGCCTATAGTAAAGTTCAGGGTCAGATGAACCCTTCGAAGCAGAGTGACACAAACCACTGTATTAAGGTTGCCCATTCTTAGCAGTTTTTATCTCCTAACAGCCTACATGGCTTTTGTAAATGCTTCCATCAGCAGACTAGCTTCACTGAGCCCTGTATTCAGAATAATGAAGAAAATAATAACAACAACAAAAAAAAAGATTACCTTCAATCTTTGTCACTTTTTTAGTTTCCATTTTTAATCTAGCTTCAGATTATTTTTGTCTTAATGAATTAAAAATTTAACACAATCCTCAGACATATTTTCCACCCATTGGAGAAATTTATGTATTGTCACAATTTTGAGCAATTAAAATAGGGTGGTGTTTTTGGTTTTGTTTTTGCCACCTCTTCATTCCCTCACTTGCATCCTCCTTGTTTCTCAGTCCCTTAATGGTATTTGGCATTACTTGGCTCTTGTTGTGTGAGAATGAGAGCAGTGATTTTTCTTGTTTTCTGAATTACTAGCGTTGAATGGATAGGGTATAAATCCTGTGAGGAACCCAGTAAAGATAAAGCCTGTAAAGATTTGTAAAAACTCATTATAATCTGGATTGTACAGTTGGACTAGATGATCTTAGAGGTCTTTTCCAGCCTTAACTGTTGTATGTTTCTGTGGTCGTTACTATTCACTGGGTATTTAACATTATCAAGGTCTACTTTATGACAAAACCTTATCTAAACCAGGTATACTAAAAACCATGATTAAAAAAAAAAAATCACCCACTAGGCTTTTTTTTTTTTTTTTTTTTTTGATTGTACAAATGTCTTTTTATTCAAGAATTCTTGCTATTTTGAGGAAGTGATGTGATGTCGATCTGTTTTTTGTAAAAGGTATTTTTCTAAATCCTGGAAGAGAACATTCACTGCACTATAAGCAGCACAAAAGCTACTTAATAAATGAGAGAATAGTGATGAATAACGCTGTTTACCAGTTATTGGATGGAGTTAGCTTTAAGCTGAGTTTTCACAATGAAGAGAAAAGCCTCTTCTGCCAAATAATATATCAACAGTCTATCTAAAGGGTACAAGAGCATAGTTACATTGTGTTCTGGATCAATGTCATCTTTGTTATTTAAAAAGCGAGTTAAGGATTTTAAGTCAGTCTGGAGATGTACTTTTTGTCTCTTTTATTTTGTGAATTATTAATCTGACTCATGTATGCTTCTAGTTTTCTGCCTTACTAACACAGAATGCTCAATATCCAGCCCATAATTATAGTATAGTTTTGAAGTACATGGTACATAGCCATAGTAATATTCTTCCTGCAAACGTGCAATAACTTATAGGTGAGATGTATGCAAGAAAATTCATGGGAAGGAACTCTATATATTTGTAGTTAAAATTTGTAGTCAAATATGCATTCATGCAATCAGATAATATATCTTTCAATGCATTTGAATTGAGGATGGAATTCTTTTTGTTTCTTTTTGCAGCAAATAAGCTTTAAATCCTTTAAAGCAATACGTCTAACAGTGCACTCATGCTATGTGGTTAATGGTGACAAGGAACATCTTTCAGTCTCTTCTCACTCCATAAAGAAAGAAAATAAAATGCAAAAATCTTGGACAAAGATAGCTGAGGAGAAGAAAGAAAAGCATGAGTATCAAGGGTAATACGTAAGTCACTCCAGAAGTAACGCCTCCTATTTATGTCAATGGAAATTACAACAGATACAAAGAGCACAATAGCACCATTTGATAGAGCAAATTCTCAGCTACAAAACACTACTTTTCAACACAGTCATCACCGTTAGCTGTGCATTTTTGCTAGCTATAAACAACAGCCTTCCTGTTGCACCTGTAAAAATCAGCACCAGCAGAGGTAACCTACTATTGCTGTTGCTGCTGCAGAAATGCACCACCCACTGCCTCACTGTGTTCACATCCATTGTTCGGTCTCCATAAACATTTAGCAAGTGGTGATAAATGTCAATGGGTGCAATTTTTTCCGCATGGAGGGATTCAGTGGCACACCTTTGCTTCATACACGCTGCCTCTCTGCTGCCATCTGTCACACAGCAATAAAATGTAACAGAATTTTGTTGGGAAGGTTCAAGCTCTACTGCCATACCACCAACATCCACTTCTGACATTGTGGGTCCACATAATAAAATAGGAGGCATTACTTTGGGAGTAGCGTTTGCGGTTTACATATTTGAATTAAATCACCTTTGTGACTTACTCAGCCTAGTGATTATCAGACGTATTTCTATTCTATTCTTGCTTTTTATAAACAACATGAGCCAACTCAAAGTCTAAATTTTCAGTGGTTATTTGCCACTGAAAACTAAGCAACTAACGTTGCTCTTAGATCCAGCATACAATTTGATTAATTGTATTTGCTGCAGGCTGTTTTCATCGTTCTCTTCAGTGGACTACAAAATGCCAAATTTTAAAATGGCCATGGAAAACTAGTACTAGAAACAGGTTTTAAATAATCCTCCAGTCCAGGAGAGGTTTTTGTTACAGAATTCAACTGAGTTACAAAAACTACTGTTAAAAAAAGGTGTGTATTTGAGAATAGGTCACAATCCTTTCAGTTCTGGACTTCATGATGCCATGGGAGGTCAAACATCTTCCCAGTATTTGTGAATACAAGATTTTGCATTCAGATAGGTTTAGCTGAACAAAAAAACTCCCATGAATACAGAGCTTCCTACTGGTTTTGTATTTGAGAAGTCTGAAGAGCTCTGTTTATTGTATCAAAGGGCCTGGAATAAATTATGTTTAGTAAATTGGCTCCAGGTTTTCCTCTTTCAGACAGTAGCTTCAGAGCAATCTGTTTTATAGGCTCCACTAAATCTGACCAATTGCAAGGAGGTGACACCTCATTTCGGGGACGTGACATCACATGTGCCAGTTACGTCCAGCTGCCTCTCTCTGGCAAAGATGGCAGATCCACATTTTGTCTTTTTGGCAGTTTTCACCCATGCTTGATGTGAATTAATGGGTTCCACAGGGAGGTCCAGGCAGGATGGAGCCTGGCCCTTGGCCCTTTTCAACCAGGCACCTCCCAGCCATACATGGGGCAAATAATAGCTCCTTTCTTCTGGTGGAAATACCCCAGTCCCACAAGATGTGTACATAGCTTTCTTCCTTAGCTGGTCTTGCAGGTGATAATTAACACAGTGAAGAAATTTCCTAGCTGAAGCCAAGGTGGGAAAGCAGCTTTGGCTTCAGACTTTTTCTCTGAGTTCATTTGCCTTATTTATTTTGGGTCTGATCATTTTGAGGAAGTTTTGCAGCATGTTGGTGCTTAGCAGAAATATTGAACTAAAGGAAACAATTTTTTGTCCTCGGACAAAACTCTTACTTTCTGAGCAGAGGAAAAGAAGGAATTTAGATTAGCTTTAAGCTTTTGTATTTTATTTCTGTTCACAGGCCTGATTATTTTGGAGCAGTGTGATCATAGCTCTTTTGAGCTCTGAGTACTGATTGACATTACATATGTTACAGTGTGGAAGGGTACTTCCTGAAGATTAGTGGCCAGTTAGTTGTTCTGAAGTTCATTAACCTGAGCTAGTCATTAGACTGTTTGAAGGATTCTGTGTGGAAGCTGGAATTGTATTAGAAGATCATCATAAACTAAAAATATATGTGACAATCTGGCTGGATTGCCAGAAGATGGTTGGCTCAAGCTCACAGAGCAGCTGCCTTTAGTGTAAACTAAACGCCATGTGTCAGGAATTAAAGCAAATGTTTCTTCACGGACACTGTTCAACTAAAAAGAGGAAAAAAAAAAAAAAAAAAGATTTCCATTAGCAGAACACTGCATGAAAAAGGCCAAATGCGATACTGGTCTCCAGTCTCCAACTAAACAGTATGGTGTGTTTGGTCAACAACTTTTTTCTACCAATGGCAATTCTTTTTTCTTATTCTTCATTGTACTTCATCTTGAAAAGATGAGCTCCAAATTCTCTGGTGCGATTCCTGTTGGCTGAGGCCCAGGCCCCCAAGCCACAACATCTCAGCATACCTGCAGTGACATTGACTCCCTGTTAATTGCTTATTTTTGAAGTGCATTTTGTCTCTGTCATTCCACAGAAGATGAATAGGACTGGTGTGTCTTGTCTTAATACGACCCTTTCCCTTCCTCCTCTCCTTCTTTCCCCCTTTTCACCCTTTTCACCAAACGACCCTGCAAGAGTTAATGTTCTTTTTAGTCCCACCACAGAAAAGTGTACCAGCATGGAATAAGTAAGGGCTATCACCTTTCAGGATTCTATAGTCTAGTAGAAAGAATAGAAAGATAAAAAATGGAGACATTTCAAATTTGTTTTGCTTTCTTTTTGTGCCATCTCATGAATGTGTGGTGGCACTTGGCCAAAAGTATTGCATTCAGACACAGAATGTAAATGTTGAGGAAGGGATTGAGAAGAAAGAGGCTTAATGTTCTGTGTAGGAAGGATGCTTTGGGCGTTTTTCAACTCTGTTCCCCTCTCTCTTTCCCCATCACACCCTTCCTGTACACTCCCTTGTCCTTTAGCATTGGCAGAAGTGCTGGAAGCTCAGAAAGCCCCAGCTTCATCTGTGAGAGGTTTCCTTTGGCAGAGAGAACTAAAGGAGTCTTCTTTCTGGTCCCTTTGTGCAAGGAAGGAGGTACTACCTGCCTCATAAGGTACTGAATTGATTCTGGATGCCTCTGCAGCACACAGAGGGGCTCTGCAGTGCTGCAGCTAGATGAAGTGCAAGATGTTTGGGGTTACCTGGAGGGGCTGAACTGTGCTGGGTCCCTCATGGGCTCACAAGGAGTCTTTCCACTTATGTCTGTGCAAAGGCTTTGGTATCTTTCAGAATATAATTCTGATGAAAAATCATGAGCCATTGTTACTAGCCATGACATGTCCTTATACTTTGATTTACAGCATCACTCAAACACTGACGTGTCTTTTCACTGTATGTCTTCCCCGACTTCTGGTATTGTTCACTTGCAGGTGGAGGAATCTGCCCTCACAAATATTTTCATGTTCTGACCTCTGTGATTTATTAACCATCAACTTCTGCCTTGAGAAATCAAGATGTAATTTCCCTAATATTTCCCTAGGAAAAAATGGATTTATTGGGCAAAAAGGGATGCCCCGCAATCAGGTACCAAATAGGACTCTAGAAGAACTGTTGCTGCTTTCTGTGCAGCTACTGAGGTGGCTGTGTGACCTGTAGGAAATAGGTTTGTTACAGTTTTATGGTTGCAGTCTTGTCTAGGGAAAATAAAGACAGTGATAATTGCTTTATTTTGTAAAACACTTTAAGATTTATGGAATTTGAATGACTGTTATTAAGTGAAAAGTGTTGCAAAGCTGGTTTAGTTGTGCACTGTATTAACACAGTCCCATATCAGCCTATTGACCTCAGCATGAACTACTCGTTAAAGTTTATAGTACATTTTGTGGGTGAACTGATGCAGTTATTCTACTGAAAATATCGTACTGAAAAACACATTTAAGTCCATCAGCTGCACTGACTTTTTTCTCTCTTAAAACTAAACACCACTGCTTGCTCTATCCAATTTTCTTAGTTTATTTATAAAAATTTATGATGGGTATGTCCTCACTGTTAACTCAGTTTGTTCTCTCTTGGTATCTGCAATACAGCAGCTTATTCTAGCCATAGGATAAACATACAATAGCTGTTATACTGAGATAAGGAGTGAGGTATAAAACAGCAAGATATCCAATGGAGCTGTATAAACTAATGAGATGCACAATCATATTTAAATTGCAAATATTCTTTTCATTGATACTGAATTAATTTAATTTTTGCTTGGACTATAGCTATGTTAGACATTGTTCTTTAAAAATCTTACATTTTTTCCCAACCTAAAGTAAGTGTGGTATTAAAGAAACAGATTTTGATTTATACTAGAGAAAAATGAAACAATAAACTTTTGTAGCAAATGTGTTAAATGAGTTACTTAAGCCAGCTAGGTCTGGCTTGTTTTCAGAAATATTATTTATATGATAATGAAAAAGATCTACAGATGTTTTATTTTTGCTTCCAGATTAAACTTGGATTGTTTGAAGAGTGGGGAGATATTTCTCCATAGTCCAAAAAGTGAATAAGAAGAGAGCAGAATGAGAGCTTCCCAAGTACCGAATGCCTGCAGCCTGTTATCGTTAGCAATGCTGTTCCTTCCCGTCACTGGAACATCAAAACAAAATATCCCAAGACTCAAACTTTCCTATAAAGGTAAACTTTTCAGCATTTTTTTTCTGACTATGCCACTTTTGTTTTTATGTGTTATTGCCAGCAGTTCATTACTGTTACTAACCGGGCAAATGAAACACATTTGTCACAGTTTCCTGAAATACATGGCAAAAGCCTTGGGGATGGATGAATTCTACCCATTTCAGTTTGCTCCTAAAGGATATTCATATACTGTACATAAATTATGGGAGAGTCATTGTCTAAGCATAGGCTTCTAGTGCTACCTGAAACAGGATGAGACCCATTGGCGTCCCACGTTGGGGACCTGGAGAACATAAGCACTTTTCTAGAGCACCAGGGAAAGTACCTCAAGTGGCACCTAACTTGTAATCATTTTTTCTCTATTCTTCAATCAGTATGTGAAACTCATTAAGTGTTTTCTGTCTTTTGACCTCTTTGGATCACAAATGCTTGTTTTTCTGAGGAATTTCTTAATCTTATCTATGTTGCTTGTTGAGAATGTTGAGAAGATTGAGGAGTTTAAACACATATTTAAAGAAAATTCCTTAATGGTCATATTCTTACAGAAAGGAGATTTCTTGTTGCTTTGATTGTATAGTACATTTCCACAGCTTTCAAAAGACATTTATCACTTTTATATTGATATTCTTTAGCTAATGCAGATGCTCTCCAGATAGCCATTTTTTAGCTATGTCAGCACCCTGACCTTATGGGAGCTCATTCTGTTCTCAGTTTTTCAAACATAGGTCTTTGTATGCATTGTGGTATCACATTTGGGATGGTCTGACTGTACAGGAGGCTGTAAAGCCTTCATCAGTGGTTATGATATGCTTATCATGAGCTCTAATACTCTTAAGAATTTATTGCGTTAGCATAATGAAATACTATTTATTTACAAGCTTCTCTTTTTTTAGATGTGTATACCACTACGTATAGAATTACACTGGGCATATCTGTGTTTGAACATGTTTTTGAGAGAGAGACAGAGGAAGAGAGATCAAGAGATCTTGACAACATTTTTATAAATTCAGGAAACAGTTACACTCACTTAAGCCAATGAATACAAAAACTGAAAGACCTGACATGAGTTATGAATGCTAGCAGTAAAAAAGCCCCTATCATATTGCCAGACTTTTCACAGCTAGGGCTTTTTGAGATAATTCCCAATAGCAGCATATACCATAAGGCGATGGCATTTATTGTGGATTTGACACTCATGATTAGTGAATTCCTCTTGACTTCAAAAGCAGATTGCCTTTGGCAATATCCTGATGGATGCATTTGGCAGGTAAGGAGAGAGGGAGAGAAAAATTATTGAGTTCAACACAGGGGAAAAAAATTTAAAAAATAGAACCTGAAATCTTAGTTTAAAACAGTGGCAGAGACGTGCTGGGAGTGGCTGTGAAAATGCCTGAGCTCATTGAAAAAGACAATGAATGAATGATTGATATTTAGGCCCTGACCCAAACTTTTATTAGCAACTTTATAAACTTTTCAGTTTGGCTTGAGGGTTACAGTTTCCTATCCAAACTTATCCACCTATATCCCTATAGGGGGAAGGAAACCAACAGATACAAACCGGCGCATAAATCTTAATTTGGAAAGCTGCAGTGTAACTGAAAAGCCAAAGGAGAGAGAATTACCAGATTTTATCATTGCTTCTTTTAGGAGGGAGGGTGTATTTTTCTTTTTCCACAAGGAACAGGAAAAAAATTACTGTTTTTTTTCACACTTGGAAGTGTTAAATTAAGAATGAGAGGAAGAGTCTTAAAATATTTGTTTTATTCACTTGATATTATACTTCTGGATAATGTATGGATTAAAGAGAGAGAGAAGAAGTAGAGGAAAACACGGAGTTGCTGCTCATTGTGAAGGAAAATATTACTCTACCCAGGAGAGTTAAATGCATCATTCCTGATTTTTTTCAAGATATCAAGTTTTGTTTCCAGAAATATTGCATGTCTTTCTTAGCCATGACATGAAGAGTTCAGTGCTGTGGCCACCCACTTCAGAAGAAATGTGGTTCAGGCTTATTTAATCTGCAGATGATATTAGGTTGCTTATAAGTCTGTTCAAATAGCCACTATGCACCCAGGTGTCTCAGTTTTAAAGAATAATTCTGAAATTCTTCGTTCATTCTTGTCAGTGGATGATGGACTTTGCATTGTACGTAGTGGGGGTTTGTGTCATAACTAAATTAAGGTTTGGTTGATGACAGCTGTTTGTCAGATGTTCTATTTAATATAGTCTTCAGAACTAAGCTCACTATTCTATTTATTTTTTTTCCCTAAGCATTCTCGCCAAAATAACTCCAAGGTTTCTGAGAATAAGATGTAGGAGAAATTAACTGTCTTGCCAATTCTCATAAAATTGTTAGAGTCATGTCATTGACAAGTCCTGGCATCTCCATCCTTTGGAGTTTGAATATCATGAGGAGGATGATATGAAGACCTTTTCCATCTTTATGGAAAACTGACCAAACTTGGTCACACCAGGCAGTGCTGAAGACCTAATCACACATTCGTGTTCATTGCACTGCTAAAAATATTGTCTTCCAAGAGAAAGTTTCATCCTCTTCCAAAGGCGATGTGTTTACAAATTGGCATAGCTCTATCTTCCCAGAATGGCTGAGTATTTACTAAGGCTGGAAATGAGCAGGACTTTTCCCTGCAGTTGCTTCATCTCACAGCTGTAGCTACTGAAGAGGAGGAGAGCACACTTCAGCTGAGGGCTAGGAAACTGCTCCTTCCCATGCCCTGACAGTGAAGAGAAGGAGGAGCATGCCAAGGGCTGAGTGCTGAGAGCCCCTTACCCTGGTAAGGGACAGGAAGAGAGGAGGAAAAAGAAGGAACTGTATTAAAGTAACACAGAGAAAGAGAAAATCGAGTGAGAAGTTGGGGCAGATAGAAGAAGAGGAAGAAGAAGAACGGTGGAGTAGCTAAAAAAGTTTCTAGAACCACAAAGGGGCTCCAATAATCCTCTGTGCATCACAAGACCTCTGTGTTCAGATGGTAATTAAAACTTTAGGGCTTGTTGGCATGGCAGTTATGAGTTTTTGTCTTCTGAGAAGTAGCTTAAGGCATTGAAGTCTCTGCTGGGAAAGTTAAGGTGCAGATATTTCAGTGAATCATGGGTATCAACATGATGCTTTATGGTGGATTTCCTTCATTCTTTGCCCCAGTTCTAAAATTACATGTTTAAAAAATCATACATCCATAAAATGGCAAGCATGGACTAAAGTCATTTAAAATATCTTTTAATAGAGTTGCAAAATCAAGAATATATTCTCAAGTTGTATTGATATAACACATTATGATGTTTAATTACATTCCTCATCCTGTATTCCCACTTTTTCTCTGATTCATTAGTCCAATAATTCTTCAGTATTTATCTTCTCAGCTTAGACTGTAGCTATTAGAGATTGGTGCATGTTATTCCTACTCTGGAAATTATTACTGCTTTCATGATAATTCCAGGATGCTTTCAGTACATAGGCCTCAATTAATATTTCTCCTAGCTATTTTTCACAAGGTTATGAGGTATTTTAATTATTATATCTGTAAAATTACAGCAAGGTAAACAAATTTTCTATCGATGGAGGACTACTACTAGGATCTGAATTTTTAGTAATACTCTGTATTTTAATAGTGTTTGTATTACACTATAGTCACTGTCACAGTAAAGGTATGTATTTATCATTCGTTCTGATGTACCTGGAGTTACCCTATGACTATCACCCAAATTGCAGAACTCCTCAAACACGGAAGTGGATTTCAGTTCCCCTAAGCAGCACATACTTGCTGTCTACTACCACATGTAACATCCTCATTTCAACAAGTGCAAAAAGTCACAATATTATCATTCATAGAATGGCATCATTTCTGTTACTTAGGCTAGGAGGAGCCTGTGTCGTAATTCATTCATACAAATATCTTTAATTCATTTTGTGTAGACAGTATATCTTTTGGTAATGGTCTTTGCCAATTTATTGTCAGATACTTTTACAAAGATTTTGTTATGAGTGTATTTCTGGGTTTTACTTTCTAGGAAGAACTGAAAACAGAAGAAAACAAAACATTTTTTTCAACCATTTTCAATTTTTGATCTTCCTAAAATTTTTTCCAATAGAAATGCAGACTCCTGGTTGCAAATTGAAACCTATGAGTTTGCTTTATTTCATTGTTTTTTTTTTTCATGGATCTTTTAACAGTAGTCTGGATGCTGAAGGAATATATTTATATTACAATGCCCTTGGTCATGGGGCATGCCTCAGCCTAGATTTGTACACTATCACCAATGACATATCCATAGTTATATCCGTGAACATGTATCATTCCTGTGCAGAGGAAATACAGGCGTGCAGCAGGAGCAAGCCATGTTTGCTGTGACCAGTGCTAATTTGGGTGATCAGGGGATCAGGATCCTACACTGTGACACAGCAAGCAGAAAAAGGCAAGACTAAATGCAAACTTTGGCTTTTGAAACAGAATTTACTTAACACTTAAAATAGATATATTAGTAATTTAAATTTATTACACAGGAACATTATTCTGAGCTGGCTTCTTCAAAATGAATGCATTTAGATGCTGTCTCACCCCCATTAAAGTCATGGCAAGGAGTTTGTCACAGAAGTAAACTAGAGCAGGATTAAATATCCATGCCTTGCCTTTTTTCATCTTAAGTAAGCTAAGGACATGAAATTCTGCATCCTCTGTTTAAGGATGACAATGCTAAATCAACAGCCTCAGTGGAAATTAGCCACGTTTAAGAAATGTTTAGCTTCATGCAGTGTTTCTTGTACATGTTTTTCTTCCCCCTAAGAGCGATTCTTGTGACATGGTGAAAAAGAAAGCAGAGGATTACATTTTTGTGCCAGGAATTCTTTTGAAAATTTTACTGGATTAGTGCATTTCCTTAATTTTCTAAAAATGATCCATAGGACATAATACATTACAATGTCAAGCGTCTTGTTTTCTAAATTATTTCTGCTCTAAATGTGCTTCATTTTAGAACTAAAGGATTGCTTAACTGTTGTATCAGGGCAGTTAGTTTGTTCTGTTTCAGTAAAGTTGGCTTGCTTCCATGGCATGCATTGTTTAATTACACGTGTAAAATATAGTTCCAGTTGTATAGCTTTGAAATCCTCATTTAAACTGCTTGCAACAATGTGGGTAATCCCAGTATCACAAAGCAGGTGTTGCACCACTATGAATGACTGGAACGTGATAAAGTGATGATGTACAAAAAAAGCCTAGAAATGAGCTTGCACTTCTACAGCTGTGCTTGCTCTACAAGAAGAGGAAGAAAGATCAGTAAAAAACATGCTTTTATGGTAATATCAGCTGCTGTAATTTTTAATACCCATGATGATCAAAGAAAATCTGCTCAGAGAGGAAGTGTTGCTTTTCTTGGATTATTTATTTTATTTGTTAATAAATTAATTTTTGATTATTTATTGTTTATAGGGAAAAAATATCTGAGATTTCTTTGTAAAGTAAAGATCTGTATGTGAGAGTTAAGATCCTACCATTACGTGATTTTCAGGTCATGAAATGGAGTTTTCCAGTTTGGTCTCAGAAATGCTTTCTGGAGGTAGTTTGCATTGACACTGCAAGTGTCCCTTGGGATGAAGGCAGATGGGCCTTGCTGTCCGTCTGAGCTAGGAGTCCTGAATATACTGTAGACTAAGTATAAATTTAAGGGGATTTATGATGTTTTAGTAACAGGAAAACCAGCAACTTTCTTACATTTTTTCCCTTTTTAAACAAGTGGACTTGGAGGACAGATCCAACTATATGTTGCATTTTCTGTCATATAATTATCACATATATAATGTCCTGGAGAGCAGCCTCCAGTCAGTGACATCAACAGTTTACATAGCAGTTGAACTAAGAATAACCTTAGAGAACTGACCCGTATCAACCTCTTAACAGTGTAAACAGCCTGTAGCTCATAGCAGTTTTCTTTTTTCATGATCACAAAAGGCCCCGAATTGGATGAAAAAAGAGCTGTGTTCGCAAAATACCGAACTGTTCTGCTGAATGTTCACTTGACTTAATCTCAGAAGATGAGAGAAAAACAAAAGAATAAGTCTTTGGGAACAGTGATTGTTGTCTTGTAAAAAGTAGGATGAGATAACACCAAAAATTGGTTCACAAGAAGAAAAATATGGGGAAGGTACATGATCAATGGCATCAACTTTGAAGAGGGTACTTTCAAAAATACTTCTCTAATCGCCCTTTTACTCAAGACAGTTGCAAACCAAAACTAATCCTGAGTAGCTCTGGAGATCCCAACCTTGTTCTCTTTCTGTGCAGTAATTTGAGGGCATGATCCTCTTGACGTCACTGTGTAATAGCGGTAGACATCTGTGGCTGCAGAGCAGGTTCTCAAGTCACATCCTATTTCCTTTTCCTCCCTCCCCATTTCTGCTGCTCCATATATAGACATGTTCCTCCAAGAAGGGCTGAAGGATGCAAGGGACGTCTGTTCTGAAGTCAGTCATTTGGAGTTAAATAAACACACAAAGAGACAGCAGAAAGAGATAGAGACAGAATTTCGTGTTTCGTACTGGAGCATCAGCAGAGAAAGGATTGGCTAGCTGTGGTTAAGAGAGGCATTTGGATAAGTTTGCGAGTAACAAAGGTGCCTTATCCAGGCTTTCTTCTTTGTGGTCCAAATCCTGGCTGTCCCAGCAAAATATGCTGAGATGTACCATAGAGTTTCGTGATTAAGACATTACTGAAGACACCAAAGTTTTATGTCCAGCTTATCTGGCTTCTTTGGGAATCCATGCGACCTGGATTTATTTGAAAAAGTTTTCTTTTTAAATACGTTACATAACATCTGTCTATATGACATCTATTGGTGCCCCAAGGAGGAGAAATAACTGTAAATAATACAAATAAAAAAGGTAAACACCCTTACATTCCAATATTAAGTGGCTTTTGCCTCTATACTAATAACTGAAAGAAGCAATTGGACAGTGCACACAGCCTGTGCAAACAGACATCCTTTGCTCTGTAATTTGTGGTTAGTGTGGTCCTGTCTCGGTGTTGCCTAAGAAGCCTGTAAAACAGATATTGGGTCTACCTGCGTTTCTGTACATGAGACTCTGAATCTGATAGAGACTTCTAGGCAAAATTCCAGCATAAATAAGGGAATTAATGCAGAAATTCAGTGACCTCTTGTTTTAATGGTTTCATAAGAACTTAACTCCTGCCAGTATCAGGAAAAAATAACTGATAATTACATTTCACTGTGCCATGATGGAGCATTATGCTAGTCCAAACTATTATCATGTGAGCTGTTTTCATTTTCACTGCTGGAAATGGTCCTTTCATACTGCCAGTGCAAGACTATTTTGAAAATCTACCTCTGCATTAGCTAATTGAATTACTATGCTACACTTGCTTTTTAATCAAATAAAATGTATCTGGAAAATTGGAAAAAAAGCAAATGTTTTCCTAAATATTTTAAGTTTCCTGAAAATAATCATTTTCTACATTTAAACCACATTTGTTCTAAAGTATGTCCATCCTGTGTAGTTACCACAGATAATGACTACGTGGCTTAAACAGTGCTTCCCAGCAACAATTGCATTTCTGTACTGCACTCCTACAGGAATTTAGAACAGGGCCATTATTTTTGCCCTGTGAGATCAACCGGATGTCATGATGGAAAAGGTGAAATATTAATGCTCCAACTGTCATTTGCAAATGTTCACTTTCCTCATTCAAAGCATATGAAAAGAGAAATAAAAAATCTCTGGCTTGTGTCAGATAGGGAACCCCTCTGTGGGGACAGGAACTAACAGTTACTTGTGGGGAGAGCAAGCAGGAACCTCCAAAAGTGGGTTTGCTGCCAACAGAGGAAGTATCTATTCCACTGGCAGGTAAATCTGCTTACAGAGGTCCCTGCCCTTCCCCTTCCTTCCTGAGCAGGCACATCTTGCACCATTCCCCTCAGCCCTGCCCAGTACTGCTCACCAGTTCACGCTAATCACCTCCTTGACTGCATCAGCACTGTGTGCTCATCCAACTGTATCTTTCCCAGCCCAGTCAAGAAACCAGAAGAACTTTTTGAAGCTGTTGATGAGTAATTTTGCTTGTCCTCAGGGGACTGTGGGGAGGGCATTGAAGGACCATTCAGTGCTTAAGAGATGTTACAGGCCCTCAGACAGTGGTTTCATGGCAGCTGAGCCAAAATAATGCTGTGCTGCTTCTGGAAGGAGGATGCCTCCCTCTCCACTCTATCGCCCCAAACACATATATGCACTTCTCTCCCTTCTCATCCACTCCCAGGCACATGGACCTGCCTTTTCTCTTGCACCAGCTCCGTCTCTCATCAGCTCCTTTGACAAGGATCTGTTAGTAGTTAGGACTTTATATCTTCCTTGGCTTTACAGTCTGATCATCCAGTTTTTCAGGGCTCTGGTCCAATGCTTGGCTTCAGAAAATAGCCCCTATGTCTTCTTGCTATACGCTCAGAGCTAGATCCTCAGCAGATAAAATTATTGCAGGTCCCAGCAGCTAAACCAAGGGTCTGGCTCTAAGTCCTGATGAGAGTGCAAGCGGGGCATACGTCTGTGTGCGTGAAGCATGTAGAGGGTGGGGAAGGTGGGACATACAGCTATTTAGTGCTTCTATAAAAATCTGCATTGCTCACAGGCACTAGCGACAACTGGCATATGTAATAGTAGTACAAAAATTGCAAATAGGTTTCAATGATAGCAACAATAGGCAAAAAATCTGGATTTTTTTTTTTTCTGTTTGCTCTTCTTTTAAATCTTAAAAACAGAGGCACAATGAAGTAACAAACAGAGTAAGTAAAACTGATTGGCATTAGCTCTCCTTTGCACTGTCGTTTCTTCGGGAACAGCTTGTGCTGCTCTCTATCTCTCCTGAGCCTGTTACTGTTAATATTAATATGTTTTCCAGTTGCATACCATCTGACACTTTTACTACAACTGAGTTATTCATGCCTCTGCAGTTCAAGTTCTCTCATCTCGGCTACTTTATTATTTTAATGTGACTATTACTCTCATTAGGAAGCTGATAAATAGATTTGATGAAAAAAGTATTATTAGGATCTGTGACCTTTAATAAACTAATTGCTTTTGTACACAACAGATGTAGGCCCAATGGAGCAAGTCCTGGCATCAGATGTGCAGCCTGAGAACACAGGTCTGAGCAAAAGGAATTGGGCTCCCCAACAGAGCTGTCAGCACCCATCTGTAGTGCCAGACCAGCTGAGCCAAATCCAGTCTTCATGGCTGATTAGACCTTGGGTTTACATGAGCTGCAGTTTCAAATCCTGGGGATAAAAATCCACACCGCAATCTCATTTGCTAGAAGCGTGAAACAAAATCCACTACTTTAATCTCTTCAGGATGGCATTTATTCTACAAAGCAAAAACTGAGCAAAGATTTAAACCCGTGTCAAGTTCTGTACAGCTGATATCAGGCAGTATGGGCAGGAGAAACAGCACAGCCTGCTGTTTTTTCATGAACCCACAGATATATGGGCTCTGAGAGTCTGCATGCATCTTCAGAGAACTTCTTGTTTTCAGAAGTTTCTCTGAAGATGAAGTTATGTGAAAATTGAAGTTGCAGGTGCTTCAAAATACTTTAGACATTTTTGTGCCACTCTGAAGAAAATAAAATCAGAAATGAAAGGGGCTTTTTTGAAGGTAAGTGCAATATAATGACAGTTATTTGTTTTGAAAGAGTGGAGAGCACTGCATATAATTTTATGTAATATGCTTTAACAAAGGAAGAGCCTTGTGCCTTAAAGTGTGATCACTATGATACATTTTTAACACCTGGACATGCTTGCAAAGGGCAATACACATCTTCATCCAAGCAGGAAAGAATGAGTCTACTGCTGTAGAGTGGTTGCATTCATCCATGCAAGTTAACGCAAGTCACAAATTCCCATGAGGATTTTGATGCCAGATATCTACCAAGAGCAACCTTGATGATCCTTGGGGTCCTTTCCAACCCAAGCCATTCTGTAATTCTACTGTCAGTGCAATTTTTTTGTGTTGTGTGTTTCTCAGTAGGCAAGTCTCCATATATAATGCCTTTTAGCTATGTCACTCATAAGATTCACACCTTCCTAATTACAGGTCATATAATTAGCCACCTAGAGGTAGATGGAAGTTTTATAGTATGACATGAGATGGGAAACTGGTTGGAACAGTAAAATTGATTCACAATCAATGAGTGAGGCCTCTTTGGATAAATCAGTTGAGGATTTTGCGATTATTTCTGCCTGAAGCATATCACTGATCTCCTACTTTCTGCATATTTGATTGGCTGAGGGCATGATGCTTGGAAATGGTTAACCACAGCAAAAACTGAAATTCTAATTAGAGTCGACGTGGGTAGCAGAATTCAACTGAAGCTGTTGTTCCCTCAGGTTCAGTGAATTTATAGTTTATTTGTTACTCTGGCTCTAGTGAAGGGGTTTTTCACAATGCCTATGGGAATAGGTGAACCTATGGGCCGCTCCCTTAGCATAAATGATAGGTTTTCTTTCAGCTGCTTGATGCTTGGGTTGCTGGAAAGTGATTTTAAAAGATAGGGCTAATGCTTGGTCTCCAGTCAAGTTAACAATTCCTCTTCTATGAGGTCAAGAAGAAAACAGGCCTCTGATTTCAATAATAGTCTAAAAATTTCTGGTATATATAAGGAAAAAAATTGCATGTTCTTAGAGAAAAATATTCTCTCACCATTGCGATGCTTTCAATAGAATTGAAAATAAGATTGAAGTGGAAGAAGCAGATTTTAGTCAAGTAACTCAGATTATTTACCCTTTATGCAAAATACTGACAGCCAGGCTGAGGATCTGTGTGAGAGAAAGGAAAAACAGATAAGTGCAGCCCTTACAATTGAAACTAAAGGAACAGAAGTGATGGGCCTGTTTTTTGCGTGGTGTGCTTTTCCCTTAGAGAGGAGATTTGTTGTCCTTTAAGCCCATTAGTGTTACTTCTGTAGAGGTATGTGTGGTGAGATGCCAACAATTATCTACACAGTACCAAAGCTCTAATGCTTGCCAGTCATTTATATTGAGTTATATTTGTAGTGCTTATTCTATGTCTACAGGATTGTTTAAAATAAGAAAAGAAAGTTGATTTAATTTTGCATTGGAAACAACAGTGAGTTTGCTTTCCTTGGCAGTATTTCAAGAAAGATAAACTACTTAGAAAAAGAACCCTATGCTAATCCACTGGCTTAGGCCTTCTTCACAAAACCAAATGTTTCACTCAGATGCATTTTCGTTTGTGCTTTGTAAAAAAACCAATTATTTTGTTTGGCTCTTTGAAGGTTATGAATCAGTCCTTTGCGTTTCTTTTCACCAACAACAAGAAATCACAAAACAGCTTTTAATCATCTCTGCAATAATAACATTTTACAAATTATTTGTGCAGCTGTCTCTCTAGTCAAATTTATTTGCAGTTAAAGCACAGCATTTAAATTCAGGGTGCTTCAAGGGTTTAATTAGATGTAGTCGTTTTGAAACAGGTTGAGGAGTTCCTTTTCTTCCAGTTTAGTCATAGCCTGTCATTACAAAAATGTCTGGCCACAAAGACCGTTCTGAGTCTCTATGAAATGTTTCCAGATTTCCTGAGTGCTCACACCATGCTGGAGTGAGGAACAACAGCATGATCACGGAATATATGTCTCGAAGCTAAGAAGTCTAAATATGCTGTATAAATGTAAATATGTATTATCGGAATAGGATAGCACTTTTTTTATTAGAAAGCCTTACATGTGGCACTGATGCTGTAGATAGCCTAAGTAAGCAATGATCAAGCTGTTGTGAACGAAGTCCACTGAGACAGCTTTCTAAATGAATAAGAAACACTTATTAATCTAACTCCTACCACTCCATAGTGAAATATTAACCCAAAAGGGATTTTGCTGTATATTCATTTAATGGCCAGACTGGAGTCTGTGAAGAAAAAAAATATTTAATTTTCCATAAAATGCCATATACACACTGTAAATTGAACGGTGAATATGCAGGCATACAAGAGCGTCTCTGTAACTAACTTTGCTTTTTGCACTTTGAGAAAGCTATTTTATATTAGACTGGCTTCAGATACAGTGATTTCAATCAACTGCTTTTTTAGATAGAGCGTATGCTCCTGAATGTGAATGGTCAAGTATGCTTTTCGTGGTGAATTTTTCTAATGTGATATCCTAGGTCATATTTAAGATATCTTGCTGAAAATGGCAATGTTAACTGATAAAGCTGGATTGTTTTGTTTTTGTCAAGTGAGAACAGTGATTAATTTGGCTGTAATTTAATCAATTTGCTGTTAATGTTTACTTGTCAACTTTTATTGGTCATGGTTTAATTTCAATCTTATCAGTGGCAATCTTCTTATTTCCAAGCTCTTTTCAATAGTTAGTAAATAACTGACCAAACCTGATTCTTCACCACTTTGCAGCTTGTGTTGTCACTTACATCAGTAAGAAATCAGTTTGCAGTGTAGTCATTTTAATCTGGAACATTTTACAAATGCTTTTCTTATGATGTGATGGAACAAATGGCTTTACAAGGCACCAGGCAGGGCTCATTCCCATTTGGGCGTTTCAGCCATGAGAAAACTTTATCCCTCCCCACTGTAGCTGTCCTAGGTGGTTCTTTACTGAGAAATACTGTAAGTTTTTAGCAATAGATGATGACTGTGCTTGTGGGATGGTCACTACAGAGACCTTTCCTTCCAAATAAGAAAGAAATAGGAAGTGGAAAGCTGTCTCAGTGATCTTCCATGTATGTGGAGAATCAGGTCAAGGTATTTGGGAATGTGATATACTTGCAAAGCACAATGGATTGCATGACTGCATACAGTGAAACCAAGTGTTATATATGTTTGTGCAAACGCTCTCATTTATCCTTACTGAGATCAAATTTCTAGAGCTGGAGATGAAAATGAATTTATAAGGAATTTGTTAGTGTATGCAGTGGATTGGATAAGTTAGTAATGCAGCCAGCTCTTACATCATGGGTGGAGAAGAGAAAGACATTTACTCAGAAATGCTCAAATGATAAACAGTATTTTAGAGATCAACCAAGAAGAATCTGAGTAGCCCAGGGGAGCTAAGCCCTCCAGTTTTGCTGTGGTCAGCATGAGAGTATCCCTTCCCAGTAAACATCTCCATCACGCCTAGTACCAAGAATTTCCAGTCTGAAAACAAGGGAGGAGTTTTGTACAGAGTATGGTATCTAATGAAGACACATGTACATCATACAAAAATTAAGAGTTTAACTCAAGGCACCTGTCCTATAACAGACACCCCAACAACAACAAAATGTCAGGAGTCATAAATGCTTGTTTCTTACAGGGTTAAAATGNAAAAAAAACAACATCCATGCTCAGCATGATGCTTGGAAGAATTTATATTTAATTTATCCTTTGAACTTAATAGAATCTCAAAATATTAATAACCAATTTTGACTGCTTAATGGAAATCAATGAACCAGAACCTGAGCAGTTGTTCTTTGACATTTCTTCTCTATTATTGAGGTTACAGTAACAGACAGTGATTTGTCATCTGGCTCCATCATTTACACTAAAAACTAATTTACAGAATTGTACAGATGAAAGAAGAAAGAAAAGCAGTAATATTTTATGGTGAAAATTATGTAAGGTATTTGATTCTTTTTTAAGCTTACGTATGCCATTTTCAAAATCTGTATGCTTTACTCAGTATGCTTGGTTATTGTTGAAGAGTAATATTTTTGTGTGCTATTAATTTCTGTCATGCACTTCTTGTTCTGAGAATTTCCCTTCACCTACCTTTAGTTTTTCGAACAAAACCTCTTTTCATTTGGACACTGGTAGTAACAGCTAACTATTTTTCTAAAATTGCTTTGCCATGTTCACTGGACCAAATTCATTACAAAGTGAATTGCATAGTTCTGCAGTCAGTTTAATTTCTAGATATTTTGGCTCATCTTATCTTTGAGAAAAACATGCTATTCATGATACTTTCAAGGTGTTCTAGCTGGATTAACCGAGTACTTATTAAAAGTAGATATGCACAATGA
The DNA here is from genome assembly GCA_016647715.1 of Pavo muticus. Taxonomy (NCBI): domain Eukaryota; kingdom Metazoa; phylum Chordata; class Aves; order Galliformes; family Phasianidae; genus Pavo; species Pavo muticus. Next base: position 220,750 of record JACDJE010000573.1, on the reverse strand, counting down.
AGAAATGAACAAAGAACAGGGAGTTTGCTTTAAAGCCTTGATACTTGTGATGGAAGACTGTTTTCAAAGCCAGGTTCACTTCTACTCATATGTAAATTCCTTCAACATGCATGTTTTAACTGTTCATTCAAGGAGGTAGTTAAAACTATAAGTAGTCACAGGACTATTTATATTATTCATAATCTCTGTCTTATTTCAACTATCTTCCAGATTTACTGGTCTGCAGCAAAAGAAAAGTTGGAATTATGCAAGCTAGCTGGGAAAGATGCCCATGTAAGTATAGTCTCAATATTTTTGTTATTGCTGGTAATATTGCACATCTGTATATTTGTTTCCAAATGCACTAAATATGTTAATAAGTGTTTTTTTTCCTGAACTAATTGGAAAAANTATATATATATTTATAAAATTGGTTTGGCTATTCATCAGCCAGTTCTCATGTAAGCAGTTTGGATGAGATTTAAGCGTTTGTAGTACAGTGCTATTCACAACTTATTCCTATGTGATCTTGCTGTCAATTAATAAGCTGGTCTTTTAAAGAGTTACTAATGTGCAGAGTAGTGAAAACATCTTTGTCTTTGCAAAAGATAGGCAAAAGAGGATACTAAAGGAATATAAAGTTTAAATTGTGATTTTCAATATGATGTAAGATTTTTTCAGAGTACTGCCAAATAAATCCCACCTAGGGGAATAGGAGCTGCCCTACAAGACAATTTGTTTTCAGACTACATTGTAACTGTGTTCAGCAGTGTGCCAGACAAAACCACACAAGCTTAAGTAAAAGTGACATAGCCAAAAAAAAAAATATTAATTGTACACCGGATAGTCATATGAATAATGTTAAAATATTTTTTTTCTCCCATAGTGCTGGTTATTAGCTATCAACAGGACTTAATCTTTGCTTTGCCTATTGCAGGTTTTGTGAGAAACTTTGGAGAAAAATGTTTTTTCACTCTATTTTGTTCAGGAGTTACTCTGCAGAGCACTGGTAATGATTTTCATCATGATCAGGAAGCGTAAATAACTCGTGCTATAAATCTAACATCTCTATCAGGAAAGATACATTGTCCATACAGTACTAAGAAGGTGGAAATATCTTTACTTTTATTTTCAGTTAAACATAGGATATGCTTTTCTGTCCCAAGGTTTCTGAGTGGTTTATCTTGGAGAGATTGCTTGTGGAAGAACAGTTTCATGTGTTTATTTTTGTTCTCCCCAGATTAGTAACTGCCCAACATTACTGTACTCTCATTGTGCTCTTTTCTATACGTTGTTTGTGTCCTCATCCAAAATTACATCCGCAGGAGGCTTCAAGCTCTACTTTAGGGCCCTTTAGCTTTTCATGGGGAAAGCATAGATTCTTTCATTAGTTTCATGGAGTAACATGTTTTTTTCTTAATTACCTTTGAGGGAGATTGGAACCCACTATGAAATTACAGGAAAATTGAGCTCTTAATAGGGAAAGGGTTTGATGTTAAATTACAAGCCACAGTCAGAGCTGTGCCCTAACTTTCCCTGCAGGGAGGGCAATGATACAGTGACAGCCACGCAGCACCACCTCTTTAAGGAAAATACTGACCCCAGGACTTCAGAGGCATTGTACTCAATACTCCCCTTAATATGCCTCTATATTGCCCTCTATTTGAGATTTCAATTTTCAATTACACTTGTAGTAACTGGAAATTTAATTATAGCAATTTTCTGTACTGACATAAAAAAATGAATGTTAGACAATGGGCAAACTGAACCTTATGCCAAACTATCTATTCATAGAGTGCCTACAGTACTTGAAGGGGAATACGGGAAAGATGGAGAGGTACTGTTTATCAGAGAATGTGGTGATAGGATGAGGGATAATATTTTTAATCCAAAGGAGAGATTTTAGGAAGAAACTCTATACTACGAGGCTGGTGAGGCTGTTTTTTTCATTTTCATAGCTCTTCTCATCCTTACATAACTGCCACATCTATCTTCTGTTTTCAGCTCCTTGATGTTTAGTTTTCATGTGCCTTCCTTGCTTCTTTATATGTAGAGCAGCAAATATGGTAAAATATTGATTCTTCACCACATGTATCCATGAACATGATGATATAAATGCAGGTTGGTTTTCTTTCAATGCAATAAGATATAGCACATTTTTTTTCCAAGTGCTGCTGAAGAATGTGATTCCTTTATGTCATAGAGATAACTTATTAAGAAAGTTTCATACAGAAGAGTCTTTACAAGAGTAAACATTACCCAATTAGGAATTATACCATTCCCCACCCTCCAAGAAGACTAAGGTTAACAGGAATAATACTATGACCTTGAAAAGACATGCTTCAGGACTGCTGTTATCTTACCAACATGCTCCATGCTGGTTGCATACATTTATAAAAGACACCAATGAGTCATATGTAAACATTTTGATTATAAAGATTTTCTTCATTTTCCCACAGACTTGCTGCTTTCAAACAGCTGCATCCCATTCCTGGGCTCTACAGAGGGGCTAGATTTTCGAACCCTGCTGCTAGATGAGGAGAGGGGCCGGCTGCTCGTTGGGGCAAAAGACCACATCTTCCTGCTCAACTTGGTTGATTTAAACAAAAATGTAAAAAAGGTCAGTTTATTTTCCACAGAATTCAATTCATCGCATAATTTCAATTTTGTACCTTTTTTTTTTTCTCCTTCTTTTCTTCTTCTTTCACTTCACTGGGTAATTGTCAGATTTGCTGTATCATGCTTTGTACCAGGATTTAATAATCTCACCTCCCATAGGTACATGGGTTATCTTTAATGAGTTGATTTTTCTGATGGTATGTAAGCCCCTGTAAGATTTAAATCCTACAAAAGAAGTCTCCTACTTGGAACCAAGATATCAGCACCTCTGAGAGCTTGCTTCTGTCATGTCCCATTTCTTTTGTCATGCTCATCCCCCTCACATAAAAGCATTTTGAAGATGGCAATTAAAGACAGATCTTTCCTTTCTTCTTGGTGTCACTGGGATTACTTTACTCAAATATTGAACAGAGCTGAGGCAATTTGAATGTTTTAAATTGTTAAAATTGCCCCTAACATTGCAGTAATTTTTAAATTAATATCTGGAATTGCTAATGATAGGAAAAACTTCCACTGGGATCCGTTGTATGCCCTGGCCCATGCCCTGTGACAGTGTTAATTCCAGATAATAAAAAGGCAGTTTAGCCCTCAATATTTGTAGTAGACATGATGAAACAGAGATTTTCTAAGCACAATTAACTATGAAGTATAAAAAACAGATGCTTGCACAGGAACATGCATGAAAACTTCTTTCCTGTTTGTTCCAGGCATTCTCCTTACTAAAGAAAATTCAAATTCTCAGCTGTTTGATATTTTCCTTAAGCAGCAGCAGGAGGTTTTAGATGACTGTATTCTGCTGTCAGCTCTGAAGTGGGAACTGACCCTGAATTAATATGGTGGCAGCACAGGGCTTAACAGGTGTAACGGGAGACGAATTTGCCCCTTGTCTGAGTACAACACTTGCTGTCACTATATACAAGAGTTTCTACTACTCAGCTGAATATCTTATTTCAAATTCTACAGTGCTCCACACACTGCTTTCTTTAAAACTCAGATTGTTTCAGATTTCTTCCCTGGGATGCCTTATGAGAAATCTCATATGCATCTTCCATCTCAGTATTTTGCTCGAGAATCATCACCTCTTCAGGCCATTGTAGTGAAAACAGCATCATTCATATCGCAGATTTTGACACCATAGATTGATTTTTAGCAAAGGCTTTCTATAGCCATCATTATTTGTGTCTAAAGCAGAATCCTGTTACTGTGTGATGCCAGTAGCCTCCTGAGAGATGCTGAGTGCTGTCACTTCCCATTATGCTCAGTGGCGATTGATTAATTCAGAGCTTTCTGGAGGCATTCACACCCCTCTGCCCAAACTGGTAATATTTTCACCTTAGCCAAACCACCATTGATAATTATGGATGTTGAGCTTTCTTAGAAGCGCAGAATGCAGACTAAGCTAAGAGGATTTGTTGGTGATCAGAGTGCCATTTGGTAGAGAGCTGAACAGATGTGTGCCTATGTATCTGTGGTAACTTGAAAACAGGGAATAAAATTCAAAACCAGGAGGATATCTGGAGTAAGGAAAATATTATGTGTGAATTCAAATACTTCTCTGTTTAACTATTCAGGTTGTCTCAAACCTTTCAGACAAAACACTGAGGCAAAGTGTATTTAAATAGCTAAAAGTGACACAAAAGCTTTGCAAAGCACCCTGGTGTGCTCATTTCCAAGATCTCCATGGGTGTCCAGCAACTTTATAAACATGCCTACTTGGGTGCATGCCCGTGAGGTGATGTTGCCCAAACCTTTCTCCTCAGTTCCTCAGTGCTGGGCTGTTTGAAATGTGTGAGGGGAGAGCAAAGATGAGGGAAGTCGTTACTGTATAAATCTCAGTCACTGACGAGGTTTCAGCTCAAGGATACTCTCCAGTAGCAGGGAAGTGTCAGAAAGCAGCGTTTGCTGGCGCTGTGTTTAGACTGACTGTGGTTTGGGTTGGCGTGGGGCCAGGCGGCCGGCTGCCAGGCTCTCCTGGTGCGAGGAAACCACACATGTAGGGGCTGTGAGGGGCTGAAGCGTGCCCTTTGTCCTCTCCTGGAGCAGGAGCTGCCTGACAAGGCAGCCTCTCCAATGACAGTAATTCATTAGAATATTAAGTGTCTTCTGGTTCAGATTACATTAAAAAAAAAAGAAAAAAAAAAAAGAAAAAAGCTCTCAGTTTCAGATATTTGTTGCATTAGTAACTATTGATACACCCAAAAGGCAAGTCAGTGTCCCAAACAGTCTACTCTCAGAAAATTCCATCTGTGGACATAACTACTTGGAAAGATTATATTGCAGAATCTGAGGCTCTATATTCATGCATGTGGGACAGTAATCAAATAAACATCCAAAGCATTGTATTATGTTCCCCTCTCTAATGTATACGTAGATCATTTAATAACTTCCTTTTTGCAACCTAATTATTTACCTAAATTAGTTAATTTAAATATATTAAGTTAGGGCTTTATTTCCTGGTGTATATATACATATTTTTCTCCTGGTGCAATAAATCAGTTGTTCTTCTGGAGTTCCAATTTCTTGAATCATTGTAGGTTTTATTCGATTTATTGTGTAATTGGTTGAAAACTTCCTTAGCTGGTAGCTTAAAAAAATCAACCCAGTTTCTAGTGCTTGCAAACCTTATTATGAAACATCAGTAGCTACTGTAGTATAACAGACAAGTACCCCAGAATGAGAAAAATGCAGAAAACTAAAATGGTAGCAATCTACAAGTAAATAAGGGAAACATGTCCTTTTTTTAGTGGGGATATAATTTCTATGAACTTGTCCTGAATAGAAGCTTAGACCTTCTTTTGCAGAAGTATCATTATCTGTGCCGTAGTCTTTTCTTGAAAGAACTGAGATGCCTTAGAGATATTGCAAGCTATTTATATAGTGTAAAATAAATAAAAGAAGCTGCATCCTATATTTACCAGGACCCAGGAAATGCAGACAATAAACCTGAAGACAACTATTCTATAACCAATAGAAGTATGGTGTAAAACAAATCAAAACATAATTCTTTACTAGCACAAGAGAGTGGAAAGCTGGAAAAGAATTTGCTAATAATCCTAAACTCTGGGATACAGTTGAAAAGATTATTTTGGCCAATGCAATTTTCTTGTGAGTTAGCCTAAAACCTTTGTTATTTTACTCTTTGTTATTTTACTTCTTAAAAAAATAAATGAAGAAGAAATACAAAACATAACAAACTGGGCAAACACTTATTAACTAGCTGCAGAGAAATTCTGCATGTTTCTGTAACTCCCATGCTTGCTACCAGTGCAAGCGGAGTTATATGTCAGCACTATTATCGCTGTGTAATCTGCAGCACGACCCCACCCATCTCTGCAGGAATAGGAATGCTATCAAGGCCTGACAAGCTTTTGAAAAGCTGCCAACCTGCAGGAGCTGTCAGTGCTAGAAGACACAGTCACATGTGGGCCAAATAGATAAACATGTCAGGTTTTTTTTTCATCTGCTCCAGTGTGTATTGGCACTGGGTCACAAATTGTTGCTTGGAGCATCCTCGGTTTGTGTTTGTTGTTGGTTTTTTCTTTCTTTCTTTCTTTCTTTCTTTTTTTTTTTTGTCATTGCCAGGTGCAGCTGTCTTGTGTCTTATCCTTCAATCTCCTTTTCTATTGATTTTATCTGTGTGCAGTTCACAGTAAAGAATACACATGCATATATATGTATATACATATCAGATGGCTAAACACTTATGAAATACTTACAAAGCAATTATTTGCCTTTCCACAGCTCTGGAGCTTATTAACTGCAAAAATGGGACTGTATGTCAGCACTATTATCACTATGTGATATCTGCAGTGTGGCCCACCTATCTCTGCAATAGGGTGGTTATGTATGAAAAAGCACATGCATACATGTATAAAACAACATCCTGAAGATACAGGAGCCCAATTTTACCTTCATTGTTCTGGGAAACCTCCTGTCAGTCTATAGAAGTCTCTAAGTTTTGAATGAAACCAATAGAAATTTAGCCAGCATTGAATTAAGACTTGGTTGTGCCATCATACAGGAGCCTTGGGAGTGCGCACACAGTCTGAGGTGCTTATTGTAGCCTTTAAACACAGTAAAAATTAGACTAGTACTTCCTAAACCATTATATGTTGATTCCTTTGTCTCTAAGAATTTCAGCTTTCTGTCTATTAGCAAAAGCTGTAGACTGTCTGATGGTGATGCTTTTCTTTACCTGTCAGGGGAAAAAAGATTTCAGGTGACATCAGTAGAGACCGAAGAGTCCTGTGGAAGACACTGGAGACTTCTAAAGTTCTGAAAGTGGGAAAGTTAAAATAAGCCTAGTGGCAGGGGGAGGATGATGGCTGTGAATCTGTTTGGGAGAACACTGTTCTTAGTCTTCCCAAGAAAAGAATCAGGGTGATGCTGAAATCTGACAGGGGCATGATCTGACCCTCCACACATAAGGAATTAGTTACCAGGACTAAAAGGCATAATTATTGACTTACTTTTGTTTCAGAAGTAAGTTTTCTGGGTGTTGCAGTTCATAAGGCACTCATTTCCACCTGTTAATTTCCCACCCTTCCAAAACTCATAGATTCGGGAAGAATTTTGCCTATCACTTGCAGTGAAATAAGACTGTTGCTACTGGATATGCATGTAGTTTAGTGTCCTGTCACTAAAAACTGTCTGCAGTGGCTACTGAAGGAAGTGTGTAGGAAGGAGCTATGACAGTGTCTCAGGTTAGGGACATTCAGAGATAGAGGTGATGGCTGTGCTTGCTATCCCCTGGATTGCCCCTGTCATTGATCTTTGTAAATGTTGCTCTGAAGATCTGCAAACCTTTAGAGTCCATAACATTGTTTAACAGACTTAAATTTAGGGACTTGTGTATACAAGGTGGAAGCTTTCAAACAGTGTTTACAGACACAGAACAACAATCAATGGGCAAAACGTGGAGAAAGCAGTATGTGACCAGATGGATAGTGATCCTAGGTGGAAGAGAGTGTCTCTGTTATTTCCTTTTGCATTGTTGCTGTGAATTATGTTTCCATAAACATCCTCTGTTGTTTTTATATTTTACACCTGTATTTTGGTATAAGGAACAGCCAATATCCTGCTCTCTGAAAACTCATACTGGGCTTTGACTTTTTCAGAGGTAGGATTTATCTTCAGTCTGAAGGGATAAACATGTCAGAAGAAATGCCATTTACACTAAAAGTCCTGTTGTATGGTTTCCTTTTAGGAAAAATAGATGGTGGGCTGTGGTTATACTGTAGAAAATGAAGTGCAAAAGCACTGAAGCCTTTCAAGATTTAATCCAATGTAAATGAAATCAGGTTTTGGTCTGTTTTCTTTATGTTTTCACACCTGCTTAATGTACACCTGAAAATGCACTTTTCAGAAAGCCATTGAGTATTGAAAGCCTTGGCTACTCCTGCAGTTGTGTTTGGAGTAGGCTGGTCTTTAAGAAAAGCCCTGTGACAAGTTAAGATCTCTCTTTGTCTCAGGCAGATGCGATGTAAGCTTGTTTGGTTCAGACATTTCTTTTTAACAACCACTTACCAAATTTAAGCTACCCAAAGTCTGTGAATGTGTCACCAAATGCACAACTGTTTCCCTCTGACTTCCGAGGGCATTAAACTCAGCTTGATAAAATAAGGAATAATATACCTTGATGCTTGTGCTTCCTACAGTGCTGTAAATCAATCTGAATTGATCTTTATATCCTCTCTTCTCCCTGTGTCATATCAAATCTTTTAGAGATCTGATTTTCTGTTACTATAAAATAATGGGAGTTGGAAATTTCTGTCAGATGTCTCCCTGGAGGTATATCTCAGCTGTGGGAATTAGTGTGTTGGATGTAGGAATACCTGTTGAAAGAAGGAAGGTTTGTGGCAGTTATTAAAGTAACAGAGATTTAAGAACACTCGCCTGGCTTTTAGGAGTCTCTAAGTAGTCCTCGGAGTTAGCTAACCTTTGATAAAACTGTTAAAAAGAAAGGTGAAAAATTTAGTTCTAGAGACAGTCTGTTTGGGTTTCAAATACAGGGAAGAATTCAGATAAGGAACTTAGATATCTGAACTTCCTTTGTTACTCATGTCTTTAAAATGTTGAATTCCAGAGCATGACAAGTACAGTGGGAACCAGTTACAAGAAGTTCTTAGGGTAACCTTCCTCTTTAGAGTTGTATATGAGAACAATCTCTGCAGTTTCCCAAGTTGTGCACATCCCATGCCGAATACATGAATGCAACAGATATGAGGTATTTAGAGACCAACTGGTGCGCTTGCATAGTATGCTAAAAACAGCTCATTTTCCCATTAATTAGAACGCTCTTTGTTTTCAGCAAAATAATACTAAAAATGCATGAAATTCTTTCCTGTTTTCCTTGGGAAATTCATTAAATTTCTAGCAGTGATGTGACCTTGAGTCAGTATACAGAAGTGACAAATGTCCTGGTTCCCAGAAAGTGATCTTTGAACACCTACTGTTAAGATATTGGGCTGTGATATTTGTGATAGTGTCATATGAAACACTGTGACAGTTTTTTCATTGGATCACTGTCATATTATTCTCAGTGCTCCTTGATCTTACTAGTTTTTTAATGCTTTCCATTTTTCAGCCATTAATTAATTTCTTAGGGGGTGGAACATAAAGGAGATAAAATTTCAAGTTCCATTATTCTCATTTTACTGGTGGGAAAAATGAAATCTGAGTGTTACAATTAGTAGGGCAGCAGCATAGCTGGGGTTATACTGTCTCCTCGTTTACTTCAACATTTTTTGATCGGGTTGCCCTCTTTACAGCATCTGCTTTATGATTGCATTAGACTAAGTAAGGAATCCAATATTGTTGTATTTATTTATTTTTACTGTGCAGAGGGGTAGTCTCATGGAGGGAAGTTTCTCAGGGGGAGCACATTTCATATGCCAGTGTGACAATAAGCTTATAGATCTATCTGCCTTTGTTCTTTAAGTGCTTCATTTGTAACTGTTGTATAGAGAATACATTAATAATACTGAGCTTAAGCATCTGAATTATGGTACGCATGACTCCCAAAGTCTTAATGAGACATTTGGATGCCAAGAATGCTGTAATTTTATTGCATGCCTTCTTCTCTGAAGCATCAGTACAACAAAAATGTAGTACATAGAACAAATAAAGGGTAGAAAGCAGACTTTGTCTGGTTGTATCAAGCAGCTACTTAAAATCAATGTATTTTCCTCTAAGTGCTTTGACCCACCTCTTAGTCCTTCAAAACAGAGAGGAAGTAGTGGCTTTCTTTACAGGAATCAAATTCAGTGAGTGAGTGTTACAAGACATGCCAGTCAGCTGATGTGCTTCACTCCAGATAGGGATGCATCCTGTTGGTGCTACCTGTACCACTAACAAAACACTTTGAGGTTTCTTGTAGCAGAGGCTGTGCTGATAGAGAAGTGCTGACGCACGTGTGCGATGTCAAGCACACGAGAGGCTCCAGTGAAACCTCAATGAGACACTCAAATGCTCATTGCTGGCATGAGTGTAATTATCTTGGGGACATGGGAATGGGAGCAATCATGTTGGTCAATTGGTCTCACTCTCTGCTATCACAAGCAAATACCTCATGCTGCAGGTATTCTTTTAATAACCCCATCCAATTCTGCTAGAAGAGGTGTTGTGAGATGCTTCATGCAACTTCTGTAGAAAGGTCTTTAATCCCAGAATCTCATTACGGTGGTCTTCAGATTTTTTTTTAATCTATGATCTATTTTTATTTACGACCATTTTACACTAATTTCATCTTACTGTTTATAATTCTTGTCATCAAAGCCCTTTTATTCCTCCTGCGGATTATTACCCATCTTCGTTTGTATTAGTGATGCTTCCCAGCTTTGTGTCATCTCCATTTGTTGCAGAGTGCTGTTTTGTTTTTTGTTTTTTGGTTTTTTTTGCCAAGACTACTGAAGAGTATATGAAATAAAATGAACTCTGACAATATTTCTTTAAGAACTCCATGAGTAGATTCCTGCCACAGGTTCCATACCTATCAGATCATTTTTTTATTACAAAAAATTATAAATTTTCCCCAGCTGAACTAATCAATTTCCATGTTACACCTTACGAAATACTTTAATGGAGCTCTGATGAGGAGTTCTTCTACAGTAATGTGTAGTTCAGCTGTCTTTTTAAAGAAAGGCACAACATTAGCCAGGAGCAATAACTCTTCACCAAGTTATATTGAGTGTGATACAATTTCAATATTCATTAGCAACTTAAGTTATTCCCTTCCCTATAGAACTGCTCTGAAACCTTTCAAAAAGGTGAAATAAAACAAATAGGTCTGTAATTTGCTTAGATATGTTTAATTTCTCTTGGTTTTGTTTCTTTTTTTTTTTTGGTTTGGTTTGCTTTGTGTGTGTGTGTGTGTGTGCACTGATGATATGTATTATCTTCCACTGTTTTGGAAAAGCCCTGCATCATGCTAGATTTAGTAGCTTCATTAGAAATGATTCTTGGATAACCTCCAATTTAATACAGTGGTTTCTTTGGAATCAGAATTCAGTGTTCTGTCTTTGAGCCATCACTTCACCAAAGAGTTTGCAGTCTGTTTTAGCCTACAAACAAAAGTGGATTGAGAAAGAGAGATAAAGACAAGGGAAATATTAAGTCTTAACCAGTATTGTTAATTCATGACAGATGGCAGATGAAATGAAACTGTTAGAACTGTATCTTTGTAGATACATATAGTGGTATATATAGCATCTACCTATCAATTTATATACATAAATCATCTATATTTTTAAAAATTCATTTTTTTCTCTTTATTTTTGCAGTAAAAATGCATGCTTAGAGAAAAGAAAAATGTTGCTTACTTTTAGAACTTACTACACCTCTGGACTGAAAAGGATATTTGTGGTTTCTAATGTTTTGTTTTAATCAGAAATCAATTTCCAGCTGCCCTTTAATGTGATACCTTATCTGTCCTACACTGCTGCATTACTTAATTTTGTGCTTCTGGGAGGATTTCTTTCACTCTGCCTACAGAGAAAAGTTAGCTTGCACTTATTAGGAGATTTTAATTTCTTCTCTGTTGCTAAATTTAAGAAAATATTTGTACAATTAGTTAGAAGTAATGGCAAGGTTTATTTTTTTTAATTGGTCCATAAAAGATACAATTGGGAAACCATGATGGTAGCCCTAACCTTTGGAATTTTGATATGGATATTTTGCAAGAATAATAAACTGAAGCTTAGGAGAAGAAAATAATCCCGTTTGAGTATATTGTTGATGAATTTCAACTAGTTACATTCTTCTCTTAAGTTGAACAATTACACATAGCTATTCTAAGATTTCTGTAGACATTTCAAATATGGACCATGATACATATATATAATTTGTGCTGTTTTAAACCCGAAGTTATGCAGTGTCTTGATATGCACTTATTGCATTATTCACTTGTCTTGATCTGTTACAGATTAGAAATGACTATTTCTGGGAACCTTTCAATTCTCAGATGAAAAGCAAATAAATATCACTTTAATTCCCTCGTGTAGTATTGCAAGTTTATTTTAAAGTTAGTTGGATCACTTAGCTACGCTTTCCATTGACTAATGTGGCTTTGCATAATGCTACAGACTGTGTCTGTTGAGTAGCCAGAATGAGAATCAAATGACTTTTCTGTCATAATTGACTGTGGTCTTCAGTCACAAAGGCAAGGTGTGTATCTCATCCTGAATTGTACAACCTGTATGACGAACACAATGACCCATGAAGGAATCTCAGCAACAGTTGAAGGTGGTGTCCATTAATATATGTGATTTCTTCAAGTAGATGCTTTCCAATATAACTAGGCCTCCCATAGCAAGCACCCAGTACTGGTGTGTAGTTGGTAGGTAGAGGCAGGTATTTTCAAAAAGCTGCTGAGGGAAATCTTGTCTACATAACCAGACAACTAAGCATTGGCAAAACCAAAACAAAAGAATCCTCAAAGACCTGTAATAGCCTTTTCTGTTGTGGGTAGGAGTTGTGTGGGCAGAATTGGGTATGAAGTTTCTATGCAAGAGAATTGAAGATCAGATCTCAGTTTAAGACTACCTAGACATTTGGACATCCATGATCTGATATTCCTCTGTCTGTTCCTTTTTCATCATTTTTTCTTCAGCAGTACCTCTTAGCATCAAGTTCTCCTTCTACTTAACACAGTGACACTTGTGGCAGATCACTGCTGCAAGGCAAAGCTGTACCCAGTCTGCCCAAGCAGAGACCAGTTGAGTTCACTGGAACAACCTTCAGCTCTTCCCAATGGATTTGTCAAGTTCCCAGTACTTCTTGCTCTACTTTCTGGGGTTGTACACTGTGTAATCTGAAGACATCACTGCAGCTGATTTCCAATTGTGTTTTCATACCTGGATCCTATAATGACATCATTCTGAAAAAATGCTGTGGGAAAATAAATTTGTGCTGCAGCGCTGAGATGTTGTTGTACTGCCTTACTTTAACCCTTTATGGCAATATTTACTTAAGCTTTATATAACTTAAAATACATTATCTTTACTGCTAGCTTCTAATCATGAAGGCATCTGTAAATTAACTAGAAAGGGAACTGATTTCCTTGCAGAAAACCACCACATCCATTTTCACTGAAAAAGAGAAGAGAAAGAAATGAAATAAAAAGACTGCTCCAGTATCGAGGAGAACACTGTATATCTGGAGTATCTGGGGCTGCGACAACACCATTGGACATAGGACACTCTTTAGCATTCCATCCCAGGGTGTGAACCTGTGTATGGGGCAAGGCACATCTTAAAAGGCGTCAACAGCTGAGTGAACCTAAGGGAATATTATAGATGCTAATTCCTCTTGCCTGTTTTTGAGTTACACATCTTTACTGAAAGACAGTTTTTAATGCCTTTTATCTTTAATCATTATTTTTAATCTTATCTTTAATCTCTAATCTTTATTCATATGGCATTATTTAGAATTTTACAAAGTACTTGTAGGCTTAGGAGTAAAAAGGTATCTCTGACTACTAGTAATCTGCATATTGGTTCCTGGAACTTGAGTTTCCTAACAATTTTTGATCAAAAATAGTGTGATTTGTTGTTGTTAATCACAAGGTTTGGCTGTACCTTTCTTTTGTCAAAATAAGCAGAGGGAAAAAAAAAAAAAAAACAACATCCATGCTCAGCATGATGCTTGGAAGAATTTATATTTAATTTATCCTTTGAACTTAATAGAATCTCAAAATATTAATAACCAATTTTGACTGCTTAATGGAAATCAATGAACCAGAACCTGAGCAGTTGTTCTTTGACATTTCTTCTCTATTATTGAGGTTACAGTAACAGACAGTGATTTGTCATCTGGCTCCATCATTTACACTAAAAACTAATTTACAGAATTGTACAGATGAAAGAAGAAAGAAAAGCAGTAATATTTTATGGTGAAAATTATGTAAGGTATTTGATTCTTTTTTAAGCTTACGTATGCCATTTTCAAAATCTGTATGCTTTACTCAGTATGCTTGGTTATTGTTGAAGAGTAATATTTTTGTGTGCTATTAATTTCTGTCATGCACTTCTTGTTCTGAGAATTTCCCTTCACCTACCTTTAGTTTTTCGAACAAAACCTCTTTTCATTTGGACACTGGTAGTAACAGCTAACTATTTTTCTAAAATTGCTTTGCCATGTTCACTGGACCAAATTCATTACAAAGTGAATTGCATAGTTCTGCAGTCAGTTTAATTTCTAGATATTTTGGCTCATCTTATCTTTGAGAAAAACATGCTATTCATGATACTTTCAAGGTGTTCTAGCTGGATTAACCGAGTACTTATTAAAAGTAGATATGCACAATGAAGAAATGAACAAAGAACAGGGAGTTTGCTTTAAAGCCTTGATACTTGTGATGGAAGACTGTTTTCAAAGCCAGGTTCACTTCTACTCATATGTAAATTCCTTCAACATGCATGTTTTAACTGTTCATTCAAGGAGGTAGTTAAAACTATAAGTAGTCACAGGACTATTTATATTATTCATAATCTCTGTCTTATTTCAACTATCTTCCAGATTTACTGGTCTGCAGCAAAAGAAAAGTTGGAATTATGCAAGCTAGCTGGGAAAGATGCCCATGTAAGTATAGTCTCAATATTTTTGTTATTGCTGGTAATATTGCACATCTGTATATTTGTTTCCAAATGCACTAAATATGTTAATAAGTGTTTTTTTTCCTGAACTAATTGGAAAAAAAAAAAAAAAAGGAGGGGGGGAGTCATTTAAAAATCATTGGATTTCTTTAAACGTGAATGCTTCAAGAAAAATATTCACTATTAAAAACAGCAAATGTTTTAGCCATCCTTGTATGTAATGAAGTCAATTGAGATATGAATGGACTTTCTTCTGACTTTTACTGCGGGAAGTATTTTTCTTGTGGAAATCCTTTCCTTCTCATTGNTTTCAATGCAATAAGATATAGCACATTTTTTTTCCAAGTGCTGCTGAAGAATGTGATTCCTTTATGTCATAGAGATAACTTATTAAGAAAGTTTCATACAGAAGAGTCTTTACAAGAGTAAACATTACCCAATTAGGAATTATACCATTCCCCACCCTCCAAGAAGACTAAGGTTAACAGGAATAATACTATGACCTTGAAAAGACATGCTTCAGGACTGCTGTTATCTTACCAACATGCTCCATGCTGGTTGCATACATTTATAAAAGACACCAATGAGTCATATGTAAACATTTTGATTATAAAGATTTTCTTCATTTTCCCACAGACTTGCTGCTTTCAAACAGCTGCATCCCATTCCTGGGCTCTACAGAGGGGCTAGATTTTCGAACCCTGCTGCTAGATGAGGAGAGGGGCCGGCTGCTCGTTGGGGCAAAAGACCACATCTTCCTGCTCAACTTGGTTGATTTAAACAAAAATGTAAAAAAGGTCAGTTTATTTTCCACAGAATTCAATTCATCGCATAATTTCAATTTTGTACCTTTTTTTTTTTCTCCTTCTTTTCTTCTTCTTTCACTTCACTGGGTAATTGTCAGATTTGCTGTATCATGCTTTGTACCAGGATTTAATAATCTCACCTCCCATAGGTACATGGGTTATCTTTAATGAGTTGATTTTTCTGATGGTATGTAAGCCCCTGTAAGATTGAAATCCTACAAAAGAAGTCTCCTACTTGGAACCAAGATATCAGCACCTCTGAGAGCTTGCTTCTGTCATGTCCCATTTCTTTTGTCATGCTCATCCCCCTCACATAAAAGCATTTTGAAGATGGCAATTAAAGACAGATCTTTCCTTTCTTCTTGGTGTCACTGGGATTACTTTACTCAAATATTGAACAGAGCTGAGGCAATTTGAATGTTTTAAATTGTTAAAATTGCCCCTAACATTGCAGTAATTTTTAAATTAATATCTGGAATTGCTAATGATAGGAAAAACTTCCACTGGGATCCGTTGTATGCCCTGGCCCATGCCCTGTGACAGTGTTAATTCCAGATAATAAAAAGGCAGTTTAGCCCTCAATATTTGTAGTAGACATGATGAAACAGAGATTTTCTAAGCACAATTAACTATGAAGTATAAAAAACAGATGCTTGCACAGGAACATGCATGAAAACTTCTTTCCTGTTTGTTCCAGGCATTCTCCTTACTAAAGAAAATTCAAATTCTCAGCTGTTTGATATTTTCCTTAAGCAGCAGCAGGAGGTTTTAGATGACTGTATTCTGCTGTCAGCTCTGAAGTGGGAACTGACCCTGAATTAATATGGTGGCAGCACAGGGCTTAACAGGTGTAACGGGAGACGAATTTGCCCCTTGTCTGAGTACAACACTTGCTGTCACTATATACAAGAGTTTCTACTACTCAGCTGAATATCTTATTTCAAATTCTACAGTGCTCCACACACTGCTTTCTTTAAAACTCAGATTGTTTCAGATTTCTTCCCTGGGATGCCTTATGAGAAATCTCATATGCATCTTCCATCTCAGTATTTTGCTCGAGAATCATCACCTCTTCAGGCCATTGTAGTGAAAACAGCATCATTCATATCGCAGATTTTGACACCATAGATTGATTTTTAGCAAAGGCTTTCTATAGCCATCATTATTTGTGTCTAAAGCAGAATCCTGTTACTGTGTGATGCCAGTAGCCTCCTGAGAGATGCTGAGTGCTGTCACTTCCCATTATGCTCAGTGGCGATTGATTAATTCAGAGCTTTCTGGAGGCATTCACACCCCTCTGCCCAAACTGGTAATATTTTCACCTTAGCCAAACCACCATTGATAATTATGGATGTTGAGCTTTCTTAGAAGCGCAGAATGCAGACTAAGCTAAGAGGATTTGTTGGTGATCAGAGTGCCATTTGGTAGAGAGCTGAACAGATGTGTGCCTATGTATCTGTGGTAACTTGAAAACAGGGAATAAAATTCAAAACCAGGAGGATATCTGGAGTAAGGAAAATATTATGTGTGAATTCAAATACTTCTCTGTTTAACTATTCAGGTTGTCTCAAACCTTTCAGACAAAACACTGAGGCAAAGTGTATTTAAATAGCTAAAAGTGACACAAAAGCTTTGCAAAGCACCCTGGTGTGCTCATTTCCAAGATCTCCATGGGTGTCCAGCAACTTTATAAACATGCCTACTTGGGTGCATGCCCGTGAGGTGATGTTGCCCAAACCTTTCTCCTCAGTTCCTCAGTGCTGGGCTGTTTGAAATGTGTGAGGGGAGAGCAAAGATGAGGGAAGTCGTTACTGTATAAATCTCAGTCACTGACGAGGTTTCAGCTCAAGGATACTCTCCAGTAGCAGGGAAGTGTCAGAAAGCAGCGTTTGCTGGCGCTGTGTTTAGACTGACTGTGGTTTGGGTTGGCGTGGGGCCAGGCGGCCGGCTGCCAGGCTCTCCTGGTGCGAGGAAACCACACATGTAGGGGCTGTGAGGGGCTGAAGCGTGCCCTTTGTCCTCTCCTGGAGCAGGAGCTGCCTGACAAGGCAGCCTCTCCAATGACAGTAATTCATTAGAATATTAAGTGTCTTCTGGTTCAGATTACATTAAAAAAAAAAGAAAAAAAAAAAAGAAAAAAGCTC
Source organism: Pavo muticus (assembly GCA_016647715.1). Lineage (NCBI taxonomy): Eukaryota > Metazoa > Chordata > Aves > Galliformes > Phasianidae > Pavo > Pavo muticus. Next base: position 203,110 of record JACDJE010000573.1, on the reverse strand, counting down.
TCAGTTTCAGATATTTGTTGCATTAGTAACTATTGATACACCCAAAAGGCAAGTCAGTGTCCCAAACAGTCTACTCTCAGAAAATTCCATCTGTGGACATAACTACTTGGAAAGATTATATTGCAGAATCTGAGGCTCTATATTCATGCATGTGGGACAGTAATCAAATAAACATCCAAAGCATTGTATTATGTTCCCCTCTCTAATGTATACGTAGATCATTTAATAACTTCCTTTTTGCAACCTAATTATTTACCTAAATTAGTTAATTTAAATATATTAAGTTAGGGCTTTATTTCCTGGTGTATATATACATATTTTTCTCCTGGTGCAATAAATCAGTTGTTCTTCTGGAGTTCCAATTTCTTGAATCATTGTAGGTTTTATTCGATTTATTGTGTAATTGGTTGAAAACTTCCTTAGCTGGTAGCTTAAAAAAATCAACCCAGTTTCTAGTGCTTGCAAACCTTATTATGAAACATCAGTAGCTACTGTAGTATAACAGTCAAGTACCCCAGAATGAGAAAAATGCAGAAAACTAAAATGGTAGCAATCTACAAGTAAATAAGGGAAACATGTCCTTTTTTTAGTGGGGATATAATTTCTATGAACTTGTCCTGAATAGAAGCTTAGACCTTCTTTTGCAGAAGTATCATTATCTGTGCCGTAGTCTTTTCTTGAAAGAACTGAGATGCCTTAGAGATATTGCAAGCTATTTATATAGTGTAAAATAAATAAAAGAAGCTGCATCCTATATTTACCAGGACCCAGGAAATGCAGACAATAAACCTGAAGACAACTATTCTATAACCAATAGAAGTTTGGTGTAAAACAAATCAAAACATAATTCTTTACTAGCACAAGAGAGTGGAAAGCTGGAAAAGAATTTGCTAATAATCCTAAACTCTGGGATACAGTTGAAAAGATTATTTTGGCCAATGCAATTTTCTTGTGAGTTAGCCTAAAACCTTTGTTATTTTACTCTTTGTTATTTTACTTCTTAAAAAAATAAATGAAGAAGAAATACAAAACATAACAAACTGGGCAAACACTTATTAACTAGCTGCAGAGAAATTCTGCATGTTTCTGTAACTCCCATGCTTGCTACCAGTGCAAGCGGAGTTATATGTCAGCACTATTATCGCTGTGTAATCTGCAGCACGACCCCACCCATCTCTGCAGGAATAGGAATGCTATCAAGGCCTGACAAGCTTTTGAAAAGCTGCCAACCTGCAGGAGCTGTCAGTGCTAGAAGACACAGTCACATGTGGGCCAAATAGATAAACATGTCAGGTTTTTTTTTCATCTGCTCCAGTGTGTATTGGCACTGGGTCACAAATTGTTGCTTGGAGCATCCTCGGTTTGTGTTTGTTGTTGGTTTTTTCTTTCTTTCTTTCTTTCTTTCTTTTTTTTTTTTGNGTGAATGCTTCAAGAAAAATATTCACTATTAAAAACAGCAAATGTTTTAGCCATCCTTGTATGTAATGAAGTCAATTGAGATATGAATGGACTTTCTTCTGACTTTTACTGCGGGAAGTATTTTTCTTGTGGAAATCCTTTCCTTCTCATTGAACTTTTCTTGGAAATATCCTGAATGTAACTCCTTTATAATTCATTATTGAAACAGAGTAGCAACGGACATTACAAATTAACTTAATTTGTAGACAGCTGAGGTTAAGGATAAAATAAAATCTCAGACCTAATAGCTTTCCTATGAAACCACAAATCTTAAAGAAATCTCTGTGCACATAAGGTACATGCATATATACAATAAAACTTTCATATCTTCTTTGCATAGCGCAGATTACATCGTGTCTAGAGTCCACCATAAATGTAAACATTTCCTGGCTGTATAATAAAATTTCTTCCTTTTCTCTCCACAAATCTTGTGTTTTCTGTCGATCTGTCTGTTACCAAGGTGGAGTCCAGCTCAAAACACTCTCTCTCTTCTTGTCTGAGGAATTTCAACTTTTTATCCTAACTTCTTGCCACTATTATCTTTACAGCAGACAAGGGCTAAACAACACCTCTGCTGAGCACTGGGAAAGTTCTGATACTGGTCTCTATGGAGGATTTGTGCTGATCTATTTCTGTACCTAAACAAAAGGAAAAAGACCAGAGGAGGGAACATTTGTTTTTGGCATACATCATAACTCTCTCCTCTTTGCTTCCTGCACTACCTCTGCAGCTTGCCTCTCACTTAAGTGCGGGATGGTTGCTTGGACCTGGGCATAGCTCATGTATTTCCTCCTAAATACCTTGTCATATCTGTTTATATTTCTTCAATTTTGGGGAAGGCTACAACACGCCTTCATAATCAACCCATGCAGCGCCCTTACAGCACATGGCAGCCATCTGGACTGCTTACTAGCCACAACCAAGTCCAGTTAAGGCCAGGACTGTCCTGAGCTTCCCAAAGGATCCAAATAAAAGTGACAAGCAGGATGTGGTTGGTGCAGAGAGAAGTCACTCACACAAAACATCCCGCTAGAAGTATGCTGAAGCCCTTCAGATTGCCACAGAGCTTTCTATCATATAATCTTTGGTATTAAAGCTAGTGCAGAACCCTTAATCAGGAGCAAAGGCAGGAGGATTTGTAGGCAGACAAATCCGGTGGCTATCCAACCTCGGTTGACTGGGGATGTGTCTATAGCATGAACTGAGCAGACATCCTCCAATCTGCACTGTTACCACATAGCTCCTCGTGGCTGTAAGCATTACAAAAGAAGGGCTTGCAAGTCTGATTGATGAGCTGCCTGATACACAGCCACTGCAAAATTTTAACCATCACAACTTTGAACTGTTTAGTAAACAATCACTACTACAGCAGTTTCAAGTTTAAATACAAGGATCCTATGACTAAAACCTGGTGCAACAATGTGAAAGTGAAAAATAAACATGAAAATTAACATTTCTCTCTTTTCTCTTTGCTACAGACAGAATGTGCCAATTTTATCAGGGTCCTTCAGCCCTACAACCGAACACATGTTTATGTCTGTGGCACAGGAGCATTTCACCCTCTCTGTGGATACATTGAACTTGGCACTCACAAGGAGGTAATTTAATTTTCTCACTACTCTGATACGTCAAGGGGTAACCTTTGTCTTTTTTACCATTCATTATAGATTGGAAAATACCATGCGAGTATATAAAAAATGAACTGACAGCAGCTTGCGTAAATAACAGAGTAAATGGTAGATTTTGCAGGTCAGACAGGAACTTGTGTTCTCACATTCGATATGTGCCTATCGCTTTTGAACAAAGCACTTTCCTTGGTAAGGCTTAATACACAAAGTTCTTCAGAATGACACTTCCACATGATTAACTAAGTGAGGAGCACATTTAACCCAGATGTCCTTCTTTCTTGTAAGTCATTTCCGCACATTACTTTCTGCTTACATACACACGCAGAGAGAGTTCAAGACGACATTTGTTGTTCTGTCTTCTAATGTATGTATATCTCCTGTTCCTCGGGGATGGCTTCCTATTCCTTGTGCACAAGAAGTAATTCAGAGTTTGTAAATGTTCTCTAAGTCTAAGCTGAAGGGTAGCATCTCAGGCCTTTGCAGATGGTTTGCAGCCCTGTGGCTAAGTGCTGTGTGTCCTTGGCCACTAGTGGTGAATTCCTGCACTGAAGTTAGCAGCTGATTGGTCTTCATTTGCTGGTGACAAAGAAATCTCCATCCTAAGTGGTAAATGTTTGAGATGTAACCCCCACAACAGAAGCATTTTGGTGTTGTGTCAAGCAGCCACTTAGTACACAAGTCTCTTTTTAACTCCTATATGTATAACACTTTGGTTATATTTATAACCTTGTCTCTGCTCTTAGACAGTGTCTGGATGTGACTTGTCTGGTTATTTGCCTGCAGTGCAGGCTTCCTGTGCTGTTGTAGAAATAGCCCTCCCTTTTCCTTGGATCTAAGAGAAATAGTAGAATATAAAAAGTGAGTTTTAATGACATGTTATTAAATGCATTAACCTCAAATATGTATGTATTGGATTTATGCTCATGTACGAAATGAAGGGCAAATGCTTACAGAAAAAAAAAAGGGGGAGGGGGGTGGGGGGGTAAGAGAGAAGGAGAGGAGGAAGGATTCATTAACTCTTGTCCTATCTGGGACCCATGCAATCTGTGGGTTGGTTGACCAGAGGCTGCTGAAGTTACTGAGGTGCCTGAAATTTGCATGATGGTACTCTTTCCCTAATGAGCTGTTAATACTCCTGGTACTGTTTGGAACAGGCTGTACAGCTGGGCTTGCAAAGAAACAACTTAGTTGTCTTTGCTTCGTTTCTTTGATTATTCCTATTGAAACAACTGAAGCTTTACATCTCTTGTATCATGCTGATTCCTCAGCCTGAATGATTAAGTCCACAGCTGAACTGAACAACTCTCAGCAAGAGTGTAAGGTTCTGGTTTACCTCTGGGTCATTAGTGAGCTGTCTTATTCACTCTCCCATTGTAACTTCATTTGTGATGGTTGTTCTCATTGGACATTATAAAATTATGAATTTGGCCTGATTGTTCAGTCTGGCAGTCAGTCTAGACAAGGGGATCTGTCTCAATTAGATGTGACCAATTACCTTATGAGAGGAAATGAAAGAAGAAACCTCATATTGTATTTCCTAATCCCTTAACTGTATTTCCTAATCCCAGTTCTGCCTGTCCTGCACTCACTGACTGCTCAGCTGCAGCAGTGAGCTGTTCACCGTTCATCACTACTCACACCTCTTCTGCTGGTGTGTCTCTCCTGCAACCTCTTACTGAAACAGTGACTTTGAATGGCATGAGACATGTTTTCCCTTTCCTCCTGGGATTCCAAACACCATATAGCCTCTGCCTGTCCAGATAAATGTGACATAGCAGGAGAGTCCTGAGTCCTCTCTCCTTGAAACCCATTGACTTGAATTTGACAGGCAGCTGCAAAAGTCTCCTGGTTGTAGGAACTGAAGCCAGAAATCCTGTGTGGAAATTCTAAGCTCTCCTGTTGCAGGTCTGTTCTTTTTGATTTTTTTTAATCTCTGATTTGTAAGAATGGATAATGGATGTTTAGTAATTAGCAGCCTCTCCAGGAAGCTGTGGGATGCTTGGGAGAGCCAGAGCCTGAGATAGTCTCACAGGGCTTTGAAAGCAGGCAGCGCCCTGCTGACCTCTGGAAGCTGCTGGAGGATCTGCCCGGTGCTCTGGTGGTTGCTGCCAACGCTGCAGAAGCAGACAGGAAAGGAGTGTGGATCAGGTGACTCAAAACTGCAGCACACACTGCTTTTTAAGCCATACAAACCCCCTACAGATCACACAATTAAAGGGGATTAAAGTCCTAGCCTTGCTAGTGCTGAAGTCACTGCCAAAACTTCTCTTGGCTGGTGAAGAAGAGGCTTGGCCTGGCCGGTGCTCTTAGCCACAGGTCTCCAAGGGATGCTCTTTTCTTTGAAATCTTTGTCCAGACTGAAAGCAGGAGGTTAACTCAGTGTGAATATGTGGTTGTGTCCATTAATTTGTCTGGATGAAGTCTGGAGTGTTTGATGGTGATCTGTAGAGCCCTCAGTCTCTTGAGTATTCCTGGACATAGGAACAGCCTCTTGGCATGTGTGCAAAGGTTCTCTGAGCAGTTCAGGGCTGTATTTCTTAGAAGAAATTGGAATGGGACAATAATATTCTGTTGTCAGCAAAACAATGCTCAGTTTTTAATTTAGTGTTGTCCTTGACGAGCCCATCTCAGTTGCCTGAGAATTTGGTTTACCTGATATCTCACATGTTTGAGAGGATAACAAGAGTTCTTCTCTAACTATTAAATCCTGCCTTTATAGCAGCCAGAGTTGCTGCAGGAAATTGAATTTATCTCCACTGATTGGAATTGATTTTTTTCCCTCTTAAGTGAGGATCTTAATTATTCAGTATCCTCGCCTCTTGTCTTCTGAGCCTATAGGGTGTAGAAGACATCTTAATGAAATAGCAATGTTCGGTTATTTATAGTCTGAGGTATGCTTAGCATAAATTGAATAAATGTGCTGTGAAGTCTAATTCTATGTGAATCTCTTTGGGTATAGTTAGCTATCATTTGCACTCTTCAGTTCTCTTGCAAGGCAAAGTTATAGAAATGATTAAGTCACTTCACCCTCTTTTACATAATGTTTTAAATCATAGATCTTTCTTTTTAACTAACTTCAAAAGATGTGCCTCTGCAATAAACATTAAACCCATAATGATTTGATTCCAGAATGCTAGTGGGATTCTGAATGTCACTTTGCATGGGAGAGTACATTATCAACACCTCTGCAGGAAGTCTCCCTTCTCTAATAGCAACATTCTTAAAATAAACTCTCTGTACCTGCTAAGACTTCACTCATCCTAATAACCAGTTTACCTTCAGAAAGATACACTGTGGGTTTCAGTTACTTCTGCTTTTAGAAAACTGATGAAAGGAATATGTGAAAATGTCTACTTGGGCTATTCCAAACTAATAAAACTTCAAAGTAATGCTTACAAAAGTTGAATCAAAAATGCAAAATTGCCCACTGAAATCATAAGGAATGACTTTTAAATAATTTATTTCCTTTATCTCCCTCTGTACCCTTGTTCTGTGACCCAAGCATTGATCGCTGTATTTGGGAACTACAAGAAGGGATTTATTCTAATATCTCTTGTATTGTTAGCCTTGTTAAAAATAACAAGAGAGAGCATATGCTGCTCCTATTTAAAGGGGCTGAACTGTGTCTGCCGTGAACATTATTCAGCAGTCCCTGGAGAAATTTAGGAGTCAGCCAGAATCCCTTCTGGGTCTCCTGTTGCAACACAGTCTATCAGCACTTTCCCAAATAGACACCAGTGCCTTTTAAGCACAATCCAGTCTTTACTTTGAATTGAAATGAACAATGCATCTTTTTTTCTTCCTGAAAATCATTATATTTTTTCAAGATTTATTTTTCAGTATAGAGTGAGCAAGATACGTTAAAATGATGAGTGAAAAAAAAATCCAGATGTAAAACAGGGGCTTGGACTGTAAACATCAATGCTAAGATGACAGCTGTGTGATTTGTCACACCTTCACTTCACCTGTTAGCAAAGCAGTTTGCCTGAGTGAGTTTTTCTCTGCAGCCATGCCAGGATAACGAATATGTGTTTATCCTCAGGAAACAATATTCAGGCTGGATACTCAGAACTTGGAGTCGGGAAGGTTGAAATGCCCTTTCGATCCTCAGCAGCCGTTTGCATCAGTGATGGCAGGTAAGAAACAATCAGAGCAGTTAGTGGGTCAGAGGCTTGGCAGATGTCACCAGCAGAGCTTCTCTGGCGCTGCTTATGCTTCTGATGCTGGTTTGTGCTCTGGGACCTGGGGGAACCCTTCAGTCTGCTGACACCAAAAGTTGGAAACACATCAACACAAGCAGAGAAACTTGAGTGGCTGTGAAGTCTCTGCCAGCTGAGAAGGGTTTCATCCTCATCCAGTCATTTCTCCTTTAGCAACACAACAAAAAAAGACAAACCAACACATGGACAGACGAAGTTTCAAGTGCTTCTAGGGCTCTTTCTGCAATTATCAATATGTTCTGCCCTTTGAAGTCTGCTGACATCTGCTATTTCCATAAATACATTTTTGAGGCTTCTATTTACTTGAGTAGCCACTTCTGAAGCTGGAAGCCTAGGAACAAGATAGCGCAATCTGCCTGCTGTGTGCATCGCAGCGCTGTGTGGTCTGACATTTGGTACCGAGGAATGTCAGCTTGACCTCCGGATTTCAAACCACTGTAAGAGCCACTTTTGTCATGGTTTGGTTCATAGCTTTGGACAATTTTCATTTAACTTGTCCATCAAGCCTATGAATACAAGATAAGAGTGAAGCACCATGACGTTTTCATTTACAGCCAAAGAGCAGTGGTGACAATGCTTTGAAGTATCGGTCACTGTGTTATAAAAAGAATATGACTAATGTTCAGTCTTTCTTCTCTGATAATAAGATAGATGATTTGTGATTCTGACCCAACAGATGGGGCAGGACTTCCTTTATTAAAAACAATAGATTAAAGTCAGTGCTTATTCTTTTCAGGGACCCCTAGTACTATTTAATGACTGTGAAGTCTATTTTTAAAATGGAATTCTAGAAACTTTATTCTTTTATTTTGTCTTAATGCAATATAGCTCTGTGATTTATTATAGTGTCAGCTAATTCCAGTAGCACACTAGTGCATCGACTTCTCTATTAAGTCTTGGGAAATGAGGAAGCTGCTGTGCTTTGCTAACTAAAACATAATCTTCAGTATGTAAGAATTTTCAGGCTAGATAAAATTGGTAATTGGGTTGCTTTAGCATCCCTTCCTGCCCTATGCCTAGTATCAAGTGCTTCACTATACTGTACAAGGAGCATTGTAAAGAGTTACATGCCTGACCAGAGAATGTGTTCTTGGTCTATCTTTGGATGATTGCTTTATTTCCTAAAGTGCTAGGAGGGCAGTGTAACTCATGGATAAGATACTGCACTGGGACTCAGGGGAGCTCAGTTCCCGTCCCTGCTACTGGTGAGAGGAATAGCCTTCATAGTGTTTCTCCCTGCCTGCTTTTATTTATCTGCAAAATAGCAATAAATATTATTTGATTCCTTCAGAAAGCATTTGTAATCAGGTATAAATATGAGCTTAATATTGCCCTATATTTCCATTCCTGTAAGTATGTTAATGCAAGCGTTTTCATTCTTTGTAGAAATATTTAATCTGTCTTTGAATTCTACTTGGCATTTTACCCCAAGTAAAATCCAGTGCTATATTATATGCTATTGGAAAACCCGGGCTTTCTAACTGAAAAATCACCTGCTTGTCATCCATCTTCTGTTACAAATTACTGCTCACGAAAACCATTCTGGAAATAACTGGAACTTGGACTGAGAGATATCAAAAGCCATGAGAAGTGCTGAAAGCGCCTTGTCAGCAGAGCCTGGGCAAGGATGGGCATTTTCTGTTAGTCCTTTGGATTTATCGATCACTGAGTGCCTGTCAGTTAGCAAACACCAATTACCCTGCCCATTCTTCATTATGACAAATACTGTTCTGAACGCACTATTGTTCCTTTACAAAGGCGACATGCTGTCTGAAAGATGTGCTTTCCAGTACTGTCATGGAAATAATACATAAGTAACAGTAATAATGAAGCAAAAAGAAAGCTGATGGATCTTTTTTTTGTGGGTCAGTGGTTGTGGTTTTTTGCTTAGTTTTGTTTTCTTTTTGTCTTATTTTTTAAGCATGTTTACATCTTTTGCGAATGAAACCACACAATATTTAATGATTTATATTGAATGGTATTTACTCGGAGTTCACTCTCAACAAAGGGCTTCTCACTAAAATATCTTGTGAAATGTTTGCACTCAGAACATCAGAAAACTTGAAAAGTATTTTTATGTATCCCGCAGCTTTTTATATGATTATTATTTATGAATATGAATCCTTTTTATTTTTTCAAGCTGCAGAAATTTCTTGTAGCGAGCCATTAAACAAAAGCAAAGCTCCCCCACCTGATAAAGCTTTTTTACAGAAAAAGAAAAAAAGGAGAATTGTTGTAAAATGCACAATACAGTAAAAAATTTCACAGCAATACCATTTCTTTGCTTCTTTTTAGAAAAATACTGAGATTTGAAGGAAAGCAGAAAATATTGTACAATTCTTACATTTATGTAGTTTTACAGTTCCAAAAAGATGTCAGAAAAATAAATAGTAACTGCAGTTGTAGCAGACACCCTGTGCAGTATTATAAATACCGTTTCTTTGTGAGACAATTTCTGGCTGCCTTATTCATGCAAGATGTCTCATTTATTTTAGTGGAACAACTCACTGTGTTAAAATGATCAGAATTTGGGTCTATAGCCATATTCCTACCATTAACACGCTACACAGTTGAAAAGAATTCCCCTAGTGCCTAAACTCTTCTTTGTGAATGAAGTGTTGGGCAGAGATCCCTGCTCCAGGAAATTGCCAAGCCATGAAGTTCCTATAGTGGAGCATCCATCAAATTCCCAGCTCAAGCCCAGGAGCAGCAAAGCCACGTGTGGTGAGACAAGGCTGGGATAAAGGGTAGCTTGAATCAGTAGATGGTTGTGTCTGCATTACAGTCCGCAGGCTCATGGTCAGTGCCAATGAGGCAGGATGCTTGGTTTGGGTATGCCATTATGCCCTTAGCTCTGTCCTCATTAAGGCCTGGAGGGATTTGTTTTTTTGGTTGCCTAAAAGATCTGAAAATCAGACATGGACTCCTTAATTTCTCAGGAATACAATTACAAATACTACGTCCATTCAAATGTAAGTAATTTCAGAAAACCACAAATCCCAGTAAAGTATAAGACAAAAACACTTTAAAGTATTAAATTAGTTCATAGGCAAATTAGACACAGGTGTTGTTCACCCAACAAAATACAGAGTTTTAATTTGTTTACTTCATGTATGTGGAAACCTCATCGCTTTTTCTTTTGCAGATGAGTATCTTTATGCTGGAACAGCTTCTGATTTCCTTGGCAAAGACACTGCTCTAACACGTTCCCTGGGCCCTTCTCACGACCACCATTACATCAGAACTGACATTTCTGAACATTACTGGCTTACTGGTAAGATCCCAAACATATGCTGTTGTCATTTGCATTGTCCCTGCTTCTCTGAAGTTAATAGCCCCTTTCTTAAATAAATATATGTCCAGTAAGTATAAATATAGATATTGTATCATGGTATCTTTGGATTATGTAGCTCTTTTGGAGAAAGCTCAGTGGAACAAAACTGCACTGGAGAAAAGTGAAAATGCTAATTAAGGAAAGAGGAGGAAAGTAGGACCTAATAGTTCTTTCCGTCTTTGATCTATACATCCGTATGTAGTCCTGTAATTGGAATACTATCATGACTAAAATGCTTCTATTTCCAGTCTTGTTGGAATAATTTTTTTAAACTTTTTTTCCGATTACTTATTCAAAACTGTTCCCTAAAGTAGTTGAAATGACAAACTGAAAGTTCAGTGTTTTTAGAAGGGGAAAAATACTCTTTGTTGCTGTGAGGATCATTTTAAAACCACTACGGGCACCCTAAAATAGCTTCCCAAGCAAAAAACTGCTTTTCCTTGCCCGTTAAAAACATTCTGAGCTAGTAAACCCTCTAAAAAACTGGCTGCATTTACACCCAGCCAGTCTCAAACCACACACAGAGTAACATGGAAAACTTCACTCACAGGCTAACCCTGCTCAATTAAAGCATCCCCCTTTTAGCTGTCAGCTGTCTTTAAAGATGTGGCAACACTGGCCCTGTTTCTGGCTGCCTGTGTAACTATGGATGCATTGTAAATCCAGGCCTGCTGACCACAGGGTTAAGTTGTCTTCCCAGCAGACAACTTCTGAAAGGCATAATTTTGCCTCTTAACTCTTTGAGACCTCAACAAGAGGAAATGTTCTTATTTTTATTATTATTTCTCTACTTCTTCTATTCCTCAACCTATGTTCTTGCCCTATATTTCTGTCTAGATATGGCTCCGTAACCACTTGATTTCTCCTGGGGGATGGGGAGTAAAGGAAAAGCCACTTCAAGTCATTTTACCTGTCCAAATAGATGTAGTCCTGTGGACTGATAAAAGATCTCACTCTTGACTCTGTTAACTTTACCTACTTTCATCTCCTGTGCTCTCAAGTGTATGGCTCAACATCTCTCCTGTCCCACCTCTTCTTTCTCCTCCCTCTCCTTTCTATATGTCCCATAGGCCAGAACTGATGTGTGTGCAGTATGGGTGAGCCAGCATGGGTCCATCCAGGAGGCAGTTGTCTCTAATAGTGATATCTAACATCTGATTTTATCACTGGCTGCTTTCTGGTGCTTAGTATGGAAAGGCAGTTAGAGTAGTTGCTTTCCTAAGGGATGTCATGATATCCCAGAAAGAAAGTTTTATTGGGAAGTGCTCATAAGGAGCATCTGGTGTTATCATTAGTACAGATCCACCTTGATGAGCATTACAGAGAATGAAAGAGGGCTTAGTTCCCAGCCCAAAAGAACTTATAGTTTAAACATCCAGTTCCAAGCATTTCTTCATGCTATTAATGTTTCTTCACGAGCAGTTTGAGACCAGGGAACAGTACAAGAACATGGAATAAACTAAAGGACTGAGAACTATTTGTGTTTTAATTTGGAGGCTGAGGTGAAGGTATGCCTTTCTGATAGACTGATTTTTCGTTTCATGTTTCAGAGAAGAGGAAAATCCAAGAGGGTGTACCACCTAGTGAGCAATTAAGGCAGGCTAGTAACAACAGACAAGGAGAAGGCTGAGGTATTCAACAATGTCTTTGCCTCAGTCTTCACTACTGACTGCTCTACACACAGCCCCTGCGTAGATAGTTCAGAAGGTGGGATCTAGGGGAGTGATGCCTCTTGCGTTATACGTGAAGATCAGGTTCGTGACCTCCTGAGGAACCTGAACATCCACAAATCTATGGGTCCTAATGAGATACATTCCAGAGTCCAGAGGGAATTGGCTGATGTAGTTGCCAAGCTACTCTTGATGATATTTGAAAAGTCGTGGCAGTCAGGAGAGGCCCCTGGTGATTGGATAAAAGGTAGTATTGAACCCATTTTTGAGAAGGGTAGAAAGGATGACTGAGGGAACTACCAACCTGTCAGCCTCAGCTCTGTGTTAGGGAAGATCATGGAGCAGATCCTCCTGGAAGCTATGCTAAGGCACATGGAAGAGAGAGAGAGGTAATGTGGGATAATCAGTGTGGCTTCACCAAGGGAAGGTCCTGCCTGACCAACCCTGTTGCTTTTTATGATAGAGTAACTGCATCAGTGGACAAGGAAGGAACCACTGACGTCATCTATCTGGACTTCAGTAAGGCCTTTGACGTGGTCCCTCATAACATCCTTCTCTCCAAATTGAACATATATGAATCTGATGGGTGGAGTGTTTGATTAATGAGGAACTGGTTGCAAGATCACAGCCAGAGAGTGATGGTCAATGGCTCGATGTCCAGATGGAGATCTGTGACACGTGGGTGTCCTTCAGGGATCAGTACTGGGACCAGTGCTGTTTAACATCTTAATCAATGACACTGACTGTGCAGTCAAGTGTGCCCTCCGCAAGTCTGTGGATGGCATCAAGCTGTGGGGTGTGGTCAACATCCCCAAGAGACAAGATGCCATTCAGAGAGACCTAGACAGGCTCGAGTAGTGCACCCAGGTGATCTCATGAGGTTCAATAAATCTAAGTGCAAGGTCTTGTGCCTGGGTCATGGCAATACCCGCTATCTGTACAAGCCGGGGGATGTAAGAGTGGAGCACAGCCCTGCTGAAAAGGACTTTGAGGATGACAAGCTGGACATGAGCCAGCAGTGTGTGCTCACGGCCCAGAAAGCCAACTCTATCCTGAGCTGCAGCAAAAGAAGCGTGGCCAGCAGGGCAAGGGAGGTGATCCTGCTCCTCTAATCTGTGCTGGTGAGGCCTCACCTGGAGTACTGCGTCCAGATGTGGAGTCCTCAATACAGGAGAGATGTGAACCTGTTGGAGCACATCCAGATGATGGCCACAAAAATGATCCCAGGGATGGAAAACCTCTCCTGTGAGAACAGGCTGAGAGAGCTGGGGCCGTTCAGCCTGGAGAGGAGAAAACTTTGGGGAGGCCTGATAGTGGCCTTTCAGTATCTAAAGGGGGGGCTATAAGAAAGAAGAGGACAGACTCTTTAGTAGGGTCTGTTGCGATAAGACATGGGGACATTGTTTCAAATTAAAAGAAGAGAGAGACTTACACTGACTTAAGGAAGAAGTTTTATACAGTAATGGTGATGAGACACTGGAATAGGTTGCCCAGAGATGTGGTGGATCCTGTGTCCTTGGGGACATTCGAGGTCAGGCTGGATCAGGCTCTGGGCAACCTGATCTAGCTGTGGATGTTCATTGAAGGGGAGTTGGACTAGATGACCTTTAAAGGTACTTTCAACTGAAAAGATTCTATGATTCATTCTGTTTTCACTTAAAGTGCTTGTATCTGTGACAGTTTTTTAAGGAGTGTAATATATTTATATGTCTGGGCTTGAAAAACAGCTTCAGTGTATTAGATTGTAATGCACAATTATCCTGTGCTGAAGACCCCATATATTCTTCAGGTGTAACCTGTTTCCAGCCATATAAAATCTACAACCCTCTGTCTAAAACTTCTTATACACAAACCATGCAATGTTATACTACAAGGCAGAGGTATAAATTGGATGCTTTTAATATTTTTAAATGGTCTTATTTGGAGAAAATTTTGAGTGCAATACTAAATGATGGGTTCGGTTCTGCAGTAAGTCATAGGGCAGTCAGTACATTGCTAGTTTATTGTGTAGCATTACCAATTTCATACATTTTTTGCTTTCAGCTGGTATTGGCGTAAAGAAAATATTTACTTGATTTTGGTTTTAAAACCTTCACCTCATCTAAATCCCTTTTTCCCTAAAAATACCACCCATTGACCAAGCATATTTTAGACCTCCAGGAAAAGTTGTACATACTTGAGTAATCGTAATAAATAGATTATTTCTAGGCATGACTCGTGTTTTACTTAGGATAAGGATAAAATGTGTAAGTTGTTTTTTTTTCCAGGGGGCTGTGGAAGTTTTGCTATAATGCACCTTAATATTTTAAAAGTTTTGTCTTTATTCTATTTCTGGAAACAAGATTATTCTTTTCTGGGGGAAAGGAGGAAAGGACAAAGCACAAGAGAAAAATGTGTAGGATACCTCCCAGTTCCTCACAGGGCATCTCTATCTTAACTAATTAAGACATGTCTGAATCTCAATGACTGAATAGCTTCTCTACAAAGGAGAAAGGGAGGAAGACAGTTAATCTTTCCCATGACTCACGCTCACGCAGCTCATACTCCTGCTCGTTGTGGCCCTGAAGGATGCGTCTGCTCAGATTTCATCATGAAGGGCTGGAGAATCTGTTGGCTGGAGCAGCCTGTCCCAGATCTGGGGCACTGGGTGAGATGTGTGGGACTGAAGTCCTGCTCTGGAAGGCAAAGCCACCCACTGGAACTGCATGCCTGCCTCCAGCTGGGACAGCAGGGTACCGGATGTACAGACATCCAGCTGCACATTCCTCTCTCCTTGATAGGAAGCTAAAGTCATAGTTAGGATGAGTGTTTCTCTGCATGAGTTAATCTTTCTTGTTTTNTTTCCCTCCCTCCATTCCACCCTCTCATATACCAAACTGTACCTGGGGATGAGAATATAGCAATTAGGCACAGCCCTCTTGGTTAAACTGTGCTTTCTAAAGGCACTGGAATGTAATCATTTTAAGCACTCCTGAGTCGAGAGTGCAGGACACACCCTGCATTCCACCTTAGAGTAATGTGATTTATTTCCAAAACCATGAACACGAGCAGAGTTCAAGGCCATGACCTTGCCTCTTGTCTTGTGCTTGAAGGCAATTTGTATTCCTGGAGTGGCAGCAGGCAGTTATTCTGCCGCATGTCTGAATGCGGGGTCTCCGGTGGGCTCTGCTGTGGGACTGCTGGTGTGTAAAAGTAGGGCGGTGTTTTTCTTGTCCTGGAAATAGTCTAGCCATGCCTTTGCTGTGACTGGAGGTAACTGGCTCATTAACATTCTTTGTATTTCTATATCGTGTAATGCATCACTGTGCAGATAATTGATCTCTCTCCAAAAAGCATTTGAGTTGTCCGCATAGTGTTGCGCTTTACTGTTCAGTAATATTAGCTTGGGTACCGGAAGCAAAATAGCCATGTTAACATGTTCTCAGCAGGGCTAATTAGTCTGGGCTCAGTGCCACGCTCGTGTAGCTATCCTGCTTCCAGTTCTGGAGGCAACTCATTCCAGACGAGATTTAACTTACTGCCTGTTACATGCTTACATACTTCCTTCATCACCATAATATTGCCTAGCCACAATGTTAACCATGGTTGGTTTTAATTTTTATTTATATATACATATATGTATATGTATATATTCAGAAAATGTCTTCCCTAAGAAAACTTTGGCCCTCGTTTGCCAACTGGGCATCTTTGCAGCTGTGGATCCTTCATTAGCCAGCTCCTCTTCGACTCCCAGGCTTAGCAATTTAATATTATGTGCTGCCTGAAAGTTTTCAAATGTTGTAGAAAAGCAGATGCTCGTCGAGATGATTTAATTTTGAGGTCTGATGTGTTGGAGACAGCCCAGATCCATACAGTATTTGTTTCTAAGTGTGATGAATTATGAGATGCAACAGCAAGCTTTGTCAGGTCTTTTGGCCTTGGGTGTGTCTCAACAAATTAATTGGTCTTGTTTTTTGTTTTTTTTGGGGGGGAAGAGTGGGAATTGTGATTTACAGATGAAGCAAAAATATGTAAGTTATGCTTACATATAAAGAGGTGTGACTGAATTTTACTGAACCTTAGGGAAAATGAAAAAGAAATTGCAGTGTCAAGATAGAGCTTTAGAAGCTGGATTATGGACATGCAGCTGCACAACCTCTGAAGCAAACTCTAGAAACAAACCTAGTGGCCGGAGACTCTTGTTGCCAGAATATGATGTTGGCAACCCAGCAGCTCAGAAGTAAGGAAGTTATTTGGAGTGAGGTACCTATGCTAATCTGAAGTCCCAGAATTCAGAGTGCTTCAATTTGGATTTTCTAGTATCTTTAAGATAGTAAGTGATGCCTTAGTGATTTTGGAAGTTTTCTTATGTGATAAAAATTATCTCTCTGCTTTTTTCCTGCCTGTACATTTATTAAAAAAAGGGCTCTTCCTGGTATGATATTTATTGAATAGTGCTGAAATCTAAAGAGATCTGTAAGATACTGACCTAGCTTTGTTTTGTTCTCATGCTTTTCCAGCTCTATGTCTGTGGCTGTGAATACTGAGATCATAGTGACTCACACTTGTGTCTTTAGGCACTTGAAAATATCCAAGCTAAGAAAGTAATCCTCTTAAGTTGGTAAAGACAAATGATGATTTTTTAGAGGAAGATGCCTTCCATCTTCAACCCAAATCACTCTTTGAAAGCCGTGTTTTCCACCGCAGATAGACAGGGAGTATTAGTCTACTTGGTCCCTAGAATATGAAATTCAATATATTCTTATTTAAGAATGCAAAATTGTATGGCAAATTCAGGCTGATTGTTTCCGAAATAAATCAATTTATCGCAGTGCTGTGTCACCCACTGTTTTATGATACTTCAGTATAAGGTTTCACAGTGCTCTTATTGCACTCAAAACATATAAATTTAGCTCTCCTCTATGATATTAGCTGAGTGATTGTTCTAACTTGCCCATGGCTTCATGATCAGGAGTGCTACATTTTGTAAGCTGAATGATTTTTTCTCTCTCTTTATTTTTTCTTTTTCTTTGTCATTTTATATCCTTTTATGGATTTATAGTATAATTTACATTAAGTACCTATGAGAGTTCAGATAAGAAACAAGTAAAGGCTAGTCAAACACACAGGAATAAACTACAAACAGATTACAATCAAAAGTTGATTTTCCTGAGAGTTAATTAAAATTTTTGTTTAGCTCAGCCATCATTCTTTCATTCTTTGCTCACTTCAAACTTCCATTGAAGTTAAAGTGCACAGACTAATGATAGATACAGTAGAGTACATCTATTTTGCGTAAGCCTTTGTATGGCTTTTAGGAGTGTTAATATTGTTAAACCTGTTGGAGGTAATTTCAGCAGGATTACCGAATTGCCCTGCACTGTGATGGTATTTTATCATTCAAAGCTTAGTTTTATTATTTCATTTGTCCCAGCCAAATTGAAATATGCTCTTTCTGACTCTCCTTATCTTACTCNAAATTTTATTTCAACTTAATTAACTTTGTCAGGGATGGATACTTGCAAACAGTAACTTTTTCATGTCTTGAGTGGGTTCGGATGAGATTCAGCTCACTGAGCTTTACAAAGGCTAAAGGTAGCATCCCATCTGAGCTCAGGCATTTAGGTTCTCTGCCTATGATTTACAGACAGAGGTGACACTCACTCCACCTATTGTAGGAATCTGTCCTAAAGTAAGATTCTTTATTATCACTTTCCTTCTTTTCCTTTTCTGTCCTTCCCTCAGAGAGGACCTGGATGAGTTTAGGTTAGAAGCTTGGCTTATAGAGGGTTAAAGGAAAATGAGGTGAGCACTGTCCTTTGTGTCTTATCATGTCCTGTACTTCTGGCACCCCAGCTGCAAAGAGCTGCTGCAGAAAGTCTCCAACTGTTCTAAGTATCTTTTCCCATTCTTTATGTTCTGGGATTTGCTGCTCATTTGCTGTCCTCTCTTTCCAGACTGAAGGAATCTTCTCTGGAGGCATTATTAAAGCGCTGTCTAAAACTATTGCTAACGTTAGAAAGGTGAAATAGCAAGCAGATAACTCAAAGAAAACGGAACCATCCCTGGTGAACAGCCATAAAGAACCAGGTGTAGCAGCTATTCCCACTAGGCCACAGGAGCATATTTAAAAGGCATGTGCAACACCTGAACTTACGGTAGCTTCTTTCTCAGAGCTCCTGATGCCTTTATCCCCTCTTTGGTTACATACTGTCTAGCCATGAAATTAATATGCAGGAAAACTGTCTATTGAAGTAATTAAAGAGGGACAGTGGTGTATACAGGAAAACAAATACTGGTTTAAAATGATCATCATATAATATGTTTCCCATGCAAAGAATCCAAAAACCTAATTCACAGTTGATTTAAACTTGCTTGTCTATGTTATATGGACAGATTACAAGAGATGAGACAAAGATGTCAATTGCAGAACGTAATGTGCTTTTCAGTTCATGATCTCTTTTATTAAATTGTTTTCAATCTCTTTCTCTTCATATCTTGTACAGTATATTTTTGTTTGGATTTTACTTTCAACGTCAGCGTTCTCCATTGTGATTTAAAACCATTAAATATTTGTGTTCCTTTAATTTGTTAGAGATTCTTCTAAATCTGTTCCAGGAATTGGTATTGAGACATTTGTTTTTGCATTTGGCATGCCAAGTAAAGCAGTGAACATTTTTTTTCTTTCTTAAAAAACATATATACAGGGTTTTGTTCCATGAATGCAGATTAAAAAAAAAAACAGCAACAACAACAAAAACTATGTGAAATTCAAATGAATGCTACAGTAGTATTTCACAGGTTTTTATATTAAACGGTTATTTAAACTAACTGTGTACTTTAAAAACCTTATTGGAAGTATATTTATGTATTTTTTCATACTTAGAGAACTAATCTTCAAAGTTGCTTTAAAGACCCCAAGGAGTAATTGAATATTTGCTTTAGGCTCATTTTGAAATCCTCACTTAAATTTATAGGGCCTGATGCCTGCATCATTTCATTTTTCTGCTGGAGCCATTCTATACTGTCAGAGTGGTTTAAAATGGAAGCAGCACTGTGGCTGTTCTGACCCATAAATTTACTCTTCTATCGTGAAGGTACATATTCAGCACTTAAACACATCACATTTTGTCGCAAATCTTTGCAGACTTTTGAGTCAATGACCCTATTTTTCTTCTGTTTGTACCATAGTGTATACTGTGTATATTAAAGCTAATATGAAGTAGTAATAATTAGAAAAAGGGTAAATGCACAAAAATACAATAAAAGCTGATAATAGTACTCCCCACAAATCACCAATGTGTTCTGTTTGCTCTGCCATCTTATACAATCCTCCTTACTGCTTTCTACTGCAGCCTTCCCAATTATAAGGGATTTTACATTATTGCCAAAAGAATGTATTTTGGAGTCAAGGGTCTCTTTGTACTGTATTTGCATAGCCACTTCTATTTAAAGAAAAACATAATTGATCCAAGGGCCCTCAAAAGAGCTCATATATTGTAGCACTCTAGGGAATGTCTTAAAAGTAATTTCCCCAACTATTGGTTTGTCTTAAGCCAGACAGTGTGGTTGCCTGGTTGCCTGCTCTGCTGTAGTCTATGGGGCCTATGGAATTTGTTTAATTTCTGATTTTAGTGTAGAATAAGAAAAAGAAAAAAGAAAAAAAAGCAGTGAGCAAGGACTGGAGGTCACAAATGAGAGCTGAGTAAGATAGTGAGGAATATGGGTGAAATTCTAGGCCTAATAAGCACACCTATGAGATGCAGGCAGAAATAGCCAGGCTCACTTTGGTCAAGATTAGAAGTAACACAACTGCCATAGCATTCCTTGCGAAAAGTGGATTTAAATGGCCCAAACAGAATATCACAGAATCACAGGATGGCTGAGGTTGGCAGAGACCTCTGCGTCCATGTGGTCCAATCCGTGCTCAAGCAGGGATACCCAGATCAGGGTGCAGCTTTTGGAGATCTCCAAGAAGAGTCCACTGCCTCTCCTGGCAACCCTTTCCCAAGTTGCTATAGCCAATGTGTGTTGATGCAAAACAAGCAGTTATCTTCTTAAGACTGATCAGTCAGTTGTGGAGTTTTCTGTGTAATCCTGGGAATCTCAGCAAGGTACTGTGTTGAATTTTGTAGATGTAGTCAGTAAGATTGTTTAAAAACAGATATGTGGGAAATTTTTAAATTTGGAAATCTGTCGTTTATATTTGAATTTTTCATCCTACGGTCAATCAAAGTTCTTCAAGTCATTTGCAAGCTATTTCTAGTAAACAGTACTGTATTTCTGTACTCATAACTGCTTCAGTGTGTAATGAAATTAACTGAAACTCTACCATACAGTTTGGGAAAAAATACTTAGCTTGATATTGATGACAAGAGCATTAAGGCAGATTTTTGCAGTCATTGTATTGAAAATCATCTTATTTTTAAAGAGGGAGCGATGGCCGATGCTACTTATTTATGTAAGTAGTAGTAAACAATATACACAAAAATATCAGACCAAGAGTAAATACTTCATGATCCATAGTGATTTTCTCTCAGAGTTAATGGCAAACTTGCCACCATGTGTCTGTATGAGGATGTTTCTATTTCAGTGGAAAATGCAACATAAATGTAGATACTGAAGAAGAGTTTTAGTATGAAGACTTTTCATCACATTTTTTAAATCTTTTCTTTTTGGGAAATTCTAGGAGCAAAATTCATTGCAACTTTTCCCATCCCGGACACCTATAATCCAGATGATGACAAAATCTACTTCTTTTTCCGAGAAATATCACAAGATAGTAGCACCTCTGACAAGACAATTCTTTCTCGAGTTGGGAGAGTTTGTAAGGTGAGAACTCTGTCTTTTACTCTTTTTAAAATAATGTACATTATTAAGAGTTTGGTTTGAGCCATCCTGGCTGTGTGTATTTTAGAAAAGCTACTACGTTTATAAATGAAAACCCTGTGTCTAAATGATAGTGTATTGACCTTCAGCTGTGCAACAGTGACCTGCTTTGTTTCATAAGCTTTCAGTGAGGATTGACTTGTTGACATGTACACAATGCCAAGGTATTCGGATTTTTGTGAAAAGTGCTCAGTGAATGAAGAGGAATACAAACCCATCCCTTCAGCATAGATCAGTACAGTGCATTACTGAGCGCTGAGATCATTCATTTGTTTCTGAGCATTCCTGGTAATCAGTTGGGGTGGGACTGGCTAAAAAATACAGTTTCTGAGCTACATCCACACCCACCTGGAGGTTTCCTGCCCTGTGAAAAAGTGCGGTCTTTGACTTGTTTACCAAAAGGGTCCAGGAGCTGGCTTTGCCGCAGTGTAAAAAGACTTGTTCGGTTGGTGCCCAGCCTCCTTTAAAAGATAGCTCTCTTCATTTTCCCTTTTGTTATGTTTGGTTTTGCTCCTTAAGAAAGATTTCTGCCCCTATGGTATGCAGAATGCTGATTTTCATTATGAGCTTCATTCATTTTGAAGAACCATCTCTGTCAAAAGCAGAAGCCTCTTCAAATTGTAATGAGAAGATAAACCATTTCCTGTTATAGGAAGACAGTCAGTAAATAGTTTGTGGTTTAACAGCCTGCTGGTTTTGCTAATGTCTTCTTCCTATTATAGTGAAACGGTCTGTTGACTTCTGTGACAGACATACTGTCTACCCTCTTCTTTATCCCATAATACTGTAGGAAGACATGCAGCCAGGGTAGATACTTCCATCCTGTCCTTAAATCTCAGTAAACCAGGTACTCAGTAAGCCAGGAATCACTGGCAAAAGTCAGGAAAATGAAACTTAAAAATTTTCTTTCTATTATTAAATATAAGCTTTGAGTAAATGTTTCTCATGTAATGAGCTAGATATTTACAACACCATTATGGTAATCACATAAGTAGGTACATTTATGTGATATTTTGTTCAGTTGTCCTCATTTACTTGCATTTTCTGAGCAAAATGACTCTACTGGCTGTGAAAATGACCTTTCCAAAGAGAAGCTTGAAAGCTGGTAAATAAACAGAAGAGTTTGTGATTTGCAGTAGGATACGTCTAAGAGAATGGCACCCAGAAAGCTAGTGGACACACACTTAAAACAGAAAGCAGACACGTGTGCACGAATACGTAAATCTATGGCTGTTCTGCAGACCAGCAAACTCCTGTCAATCGAGATTTCAGTGACCGGAGCCATTTCACACTTCTGTCCTTGACCTGTAGTGTTAAGAAAACAAAAATACTCATTCATAAATCAGTTCTCTAGTAGGTTTTTAGGCAGATGAAATAACGGATAATCTTTAGTTGGATATTTCACAGCAGTGTGATTAATGGCAGAATGGAAATGCAAACACATATGATTTGCTGCTAGACATGGCATTTGCTGATAATGAGAGAGCACTTAATCCATTAAGAAAAATTAGTAGACAACAACTTTCAAGAGAAGGCACATGGGAGATTGTATTAAACAAAGATATGTTAGTTAAAGATCTGTATCCTTTACTTAGAGAAAAAGCAGATATGGTATCATAATAAAAGCAAAAGTATTGTAAGGAAATCTTAATGACACTGTGTAATCATACCTTGAATGAAATTGAATTTGTAGAGTGGTCATGTTAAGTAGATATAAATTGTCTTGAATTTTATTTTCAATAGTCAAGACAAAAGAATAGAAACTGGTAAGTAAGGTTATTGATTGTTATTAATGCTCCATTTACACTGTTTATTGAGCACTTCCGTGTGCATGCAGAATTCCACTGAAAATTTAGATGCCTGCATTTTTGTACATTTCTCTTGATTGCTTTGCAAATAATGCAAATTATTATAATGCAAGTAAAGTTTTATATTTAATATAAATTAAAATATGCAACTAAACTGCTTGCAGACTGAGATTTTTTTTAATCTGTAGTCTGCTGTGACACCTCTGCTATTCTTAATTCTCTCAAGTGGAGGATTGATGTATTTTGTTACAGTGATAGATAACAATTTCTACTTGCCATGTCTCATAAATGTGACGTGTGCTGCAAAATGTTAAACCTTCTTTCCCTATCAAGCACAGAATAACAGTGAAGGGGAGGAAACCAGCAACTTTTAAAATAATTGGCATAGTGTAACTCCAATTTCTTTCTACCGGAGCTCAATTGCTTTCTACCCCAATGTGCCTTAGGGCACATTTATGCCAGAGATACAAGCTGAAATTAGAATAAACTTTGTTTTTAATAAGGAGGTTGGTCAATGCAGCCTATTCTTTGGCTAATTTTCAGTGACTCAACAATATGCTCTCTCACTGATCCTCCCCCTTAGGGAAAATCTTCTTTGGAAGGCAATCCCTTTTCCCAGCTACTTACAGTCTCAGAAGATTTCAGTACTCTCACTGGGAGCTCTTTGCCCAGAGTCCAACAGCTGTCACTTGTCCCGTTCATAAGACCACTCTTATACTTGCCATCTCAAAACATATGTTGTAATAACGCAGCCACTGTAGCACTAAATAGTACTAGCTTAGATTTATGTCATCTATGTTCTATGCATCACCAGGGGATATCAGCATGAACTGGGAGGAAGTGTTTTCAACAGTGATGTTAAGAGCCAATTGTGTAATTTATCATGGCAAATGGCATTTCCTATTTTTGTTTTGAGGGAGGTGGAAATTGACTTATCTATAATACCTGTTACTGCTTATTGTATGTTCCTTCTTGTATCAAGTGTTATGTGTTGGGATATTGTCGACGGTTTACAGGCTGGTTCTGCCCGGTTCCGTGACTAGCAAGGCGGAAGGATTTCACAAAATCCGTGCCTCTGGAAAAGGGAAAACAGGGGACCCCAAAATAATTAAAAGCATTGGCACGATCTGAGGAGAAACAAACTAATTTACTAGATATAGTATCGGAATGCAAGATAACACACTATAATACAATATAATTAGAATTGAAGCTAATAAATCAAATATAATGAGAGATAGAGATTGTCCAAAAGCTGGGTAGGCCTCACCATAATGCTGAGGTGAGATTCTCAGTCCGGTTGAGCAGCAGGGAGAGAGTCTGATGAAGAAGAGCCTTGTCAGATGACCTACCAAGGCCTTATAGCTGTTCCCCCCGAGCAGAAATGATAACAGCGCAGCGAACAGGCTTCTTGGGAACGTAGTTCTTCTTCTCTTCTGGGACAGGTACCCAGAACACTTTAACTCCCAGTGCACTACATGATGTTATGATGTGGAATACTGATAACCAAAAATCATAAAACATAAAATGACAGATATTTTCTTTCTTTTCAAACAAGGTCATAAGTGAAGAGAGAGAATGACTACTAAAAATTTGCCAGTGGTGTGCACCTGCTTTTTGAAACATAAATAGATACACAAGTACATATAACATAAATTATCCCAAACAGCTTCTTAAGAGCATGAACCCATCAGTTTCCATTGCTAGAATCATGGTTGCAAACTGTTACATCTACATTTTCTTGATGCCCATACTGCTGAACAAGCTTGCGTGAACTAAAGACTTGTCACAGTCATTACATGCACTGATAGCTTTTGAAAACACGATGTAGCATCTATGCACTGTGTCCTTCACTGTCAAACAACATCAGCTATACTTTCGTATACATGTCTACCACAAAATGTTGGCAGTATTCTGATTGTATTTAAGGGCAACATCATATATGCATAAAAAGAAAATGTTTTGGTTTCCCTCTCATTTTTCCCTCTCAAAGTGGGGAATGAAAATCCTAAGTTGCAGGAGCCCACAGAAGCATTTTGGGGAAGGGGTGAAGATTATTGGATTTTTGTTTGTTTGTTTTCTCTATAACATATTTTTTTTTCATAGTTAAAACCTCATTCTATTGGAATGGAGTGGAATATTAGCCAAAAGCAGTAGTCTCTCTGCTACAGTGTGAGAATCCTGTTTATTATTACAGCTCTGTGTATTTGCTGAGCTACAGTCTTCTCCTTAACAGTTTTGGTGATGTATTGAAAAAACTGCTGCATACAGTCTCAGAGTCTGATTTCCAAGAGACCTCAACTGCCAAGAAATCAGCCTGCAGCCCCTGATGTGTTCCCATGTTTCCCAAAGTGTTCAGCATCCAGAAGCGTCCTTTGTTCTAGTGGGAACAAATGAGCTCTTTGTCTTTTTTTTTTTTTTTTTTTTCCCTCCCTCCATTCCACCCTCTCATATACCAAACTGTACCTGGGGATGAGAATATAGCAATTAGGCACAGCCCTCTTGGTTAAACTGTGCTTTCTAAAGGCACTGGAATGTAATCATTTTAAGCACTCCTGAGTCGAGAGTGCAGGACACACCCTGCATTCCACCTTAGAGTAATGTGATTTATTTCCAAAACCATGAACACGAGCAGAGTTCAAGGCCATGACCTTGCCTCTTGTCTAGTGCTTGAAGGCAATTTGTATTCCTGGAGTGGCAGCAGGCAGTTATTCTGCCGCATGTCTGAATGCGGGGTCTCCGGTGGGCTCTGCTGTGGGACTGCTGGTGTGTAAAAGTAGGGCGGTGTTTTTCTTGTCCTGGAAATAGTCTAGCCATGCCTTTGCTGTGACTGGAGGTAACTGGCTCATTAACATTCTTTGTATTTCTATATCGTGTAATGCATCACTGTGCAGATAATTGATCTCTCTCCAAAAAGCATTTGAGTTGTCCGCATAGTGTTGCGCTTTACTGTTCAGTAATATTAGCTTGGGTACCGGAAGCAAAATAGCCATGTTAACATGTTCTCAGCAGGGCTAATTAGTCTGGGCTCAGTGCCACGCTCGTGTAGCTATCCTGCTTCCAGTTCTGGAGGCAACTCATTCCAGACGAGATTTAACTTACTGCCTGTTACATGCTTACATACTTCCTTCATCACCATAATATTGCCTAGCCACAATGTTAACCATGGTTGGTTTTAATTTTTATTTATATATACATATATGTATATGTATATATTCAGAAAATGTCTTCCCTAAGAAAACTTTGGCCCTCGTTTGCCAACTGGGCATCTTTGCAGCTGTGGATCCTTCATTAGCCAGCTCCTCTTCGACTCCCAGGCTTAGCAATTTAATATTATGTGCTGCCTGAAAGTTTTCAAATGTTGTAGAAAAGCAGATGCTCGTCGAGATGATTTAATTTTGAGGTCTGATGTGTTGGAGACAGCCCAGATCCATACAGTATTTGTTTCTAAGTGTGATGAATTATGAGATGCAACAGCAAGCTTTGTCAGGTCTTTTGGCCTTGGGTGTGTCTCAACAAATTAATTGGTCTTGTTTTTTGTTTTTTTTGGGGGGGAAGAGTGGGAATTGTGATTTACAGATGAAGCAAAAATATGTAAGTTATGCTTACATATAAAGAGGTGTGACTGAATTTTACTGAACCTTAGGGAAAATGAAAAAGAAATTGCAGTGTCAAGATAGAGCTTTAGAAGCTGGATTATGGACATGCAGCTGCACAACCTCTGAAGCAAACTCTAGAAACAAACCTAGTGGCCGGAGACTCTTGTTGCCAGAATATGATGTTGGCAACCCAGCAGCTCAGAAGTAAGGAAGTTATTTGGAGTGAGGTACCTATGCTAATCTGAAGTCCCAGAATTCAGAGTGCTTCAATTTGGATTTTCGAGTATCTTTAAGATAGTAAGTGATGCCTTAGTGATTTTGGAAGTTTTCTTATGTGATAAAAATTATCTCTCTGCTTTTTTCCTGCCTGTACATTTATTAAAAAAAGGGCTCTTCCTGGTATGATATTTATTGAATAGTGCTGAAATCTAAAGAGATCTGTAAGATACTGACCTAGCTTTGTTTTGTTCTCATGCTTTTCCAGCTCTATGTCTGTGGCTGTGAATACTGAGATCATAGTGACTCACACTTGTGTCTTTAGGCACTTGAAAATATCCAAGCTAAGAAAGTAATCCTCTTAAGTTGGTAAAGACAAATGATGATTTTTTAGAGGAAGATGCCTTCCATCTTCAACCCAAATCACTCTTTGAAAGCCGTGTTTTCCACCGCAGATAGACAGGGAGTATTAGTCTACTTGGTCCCTAGAATATGAAATTCAATATATTCTTATTTAAGAATGCAAAATTGTATGGCAAATTCAGGCTGATTGTTTCCGAAATAAATCAATTTATCGCAGTGCTGTGTCACCCACTGTTTTATGATACTTCAGTATAAGGTTTCACAGTGCTCTTATTGCACTCAAAACATATAAATTTAGCTCTCCTCTATGATATTAGCTGAGTGATTGTTCTAACTTGCCCATGGCTTCATGATCAGGAGTGCTACATTTTGTAAGCTGAATGATTTTTTCTCTCTCTTTATTTTTTCTTTTACTTTGTCATTTTATATCCTTTTATGGATTTATAGTATAATTTACATTAAGTACCTATGAGAGTTCAGATAAGAAACAAGTAAAGGCTAGTCAAACACACAGGAATAAACTACAAACAGATTACAATCAAAAGTTGATTTTCCTGAGAGTTAATTAAAATTTTTGTTTAGCTCAGCCATCATTCTTTCATTCTTTGCTCACTTCAAACTTCCATTGAAGTTAAAGTGCACAGACTAATGATAGATACAGTAGAGTACATCTATTTTGCGTAAGCCTTTGTATGGCTTTTAGGAGTGTTAATATTGTTAAACCTGTTGGAGGTAATTTCAGCAGGATTACCGAATTGCCCTGCACTGTGATGGTATTTTATCATTCAAAGCTTAGTTTTATTATTTCATTTGTCCCAGCCAAATTGAAATATGCTCTTTCTGACTCTCCTTATCTTACTCCGTTACTTTCTGGCCTTTTTTTTTTTTTTTTTTAAATCTTTGTATCCCATCCAAAGATAATTCAGCATAAATCTCTGAGTGTGATGTTTAAACAGTTTCTAAAACAAAAATCAACATTTTCTATATTGATTCAATCAATTATGCATGCTTTGTGTGACTACATTACCATTCTAAATGAAATAACACTAAACTTCCTTAAGAGACAAGACCTCAAGCTAAAATATTGTTTCTCACTTATGGTTCAGAGAGAGGGCATTTTCACATAAATGTGGCCTGATGTTGCAGTTTGAGCTATGGTTTTCAGTTGCAATAAAGACCCTCTTTCAATGTTGTCTTAATGCCTACAAATGTGTGAAGGCCCAGAGTGGTATCTTTACCCATAGGTTTCACATCAGTTTTCCAATGGCATGGGTTGTGTGGTTAGGGGAGTAGGTCATTTTTCTCTATACTACTTAAGCAACATCCTAGTTTCAAGTTAAAGGCTTCCCTGGCTCAGGTGTACTGGGCATTTATTCATTTCAGCTAAATGTCAGTTAGGCTTGACACTAACTGCAGCACTCCAGCATGCTGCTGGCTATAGAGGTTTGTTCCCCTCGTGCCTAAGCCTGCTGTCTAGATAGGACACAGGTTGTGGCAAACGCTTATTTTTTTCTGTTTATTTTGGTTTTGATATCTATATTTGACTCTGGTTATGCAATCAACTTTGTGTGTGCACTATGCTCAACAAATGATTTGAACTAGAAGTTCTAATCTTAGTCTGTAGAAAATATTATTTAACTCCTTCAGTGCCTTTTGCAACAAGCAGTGCTATTTATACTAGCAGAAATATGCCAATCAATACAAAGTAGTAGCAGGGTATGAGAGCAGTAAATCCACTGCACTAGTGATGAGGACCATTTAGTCAAATTGCCTGACATGATGCCTTTGTTTCAAGATGGAAAGAGTAAGCAGGCAGCCAGGACAAGATATGCATTAGCCTCTGAGCTGTGATAGACTATAATTTTAGAAAGGTAGTCAGAAGTATCAGCTCCAGGGACTATAAAGCAGTCTGGGGTTTTGCATCTCTATATTCTAGAATTATAGGTTATAGAGTTTCAAAAGGTGATGATACTGAAATATTATGAAAGATGTGGAATACTATTCTAAAAGGATTCTCTGTAAGCAGGTTTCCCTGGGGGGAAAGCTTAAAGGCCAATCCACAGAAAACTAGAGAAACTTCAGATTTTGTTTCTGGAGATAAAGAATATTCAGTCTACACTCTGAGATGATCTGAGGAGATGTATAGAGCTATCAGATTGATGCATTACCCTGGAAAGAAGGATGACTAAATTTAGTCCAGGCTCTCTTGTTGACTCTGGCAGTTCCTATGAAGAGTGTATTTATATTTTTGTTTCTCCTGTCTAATTGTATGCAAATGCAACAGTGGTGATAGAGACCTTGCCATGTGCAATCCATAGGCTGAAGCCTTACTCCATTCTGCAAGGTTAGTTTCAGCAAAGAATGTCCCTGTCAGTAAGTATGCTGTTCGTGAGGCTCAGTCTTGCTCAAATCCTGATCTTTGTATCAGCTACTTCAAGCAGAAGTGTTATACATTAGCACCATGCCCAGATGGGTTGGTATCTTATATGAAGTAATACGCAACCCTATAATGAGAAAATTTCCCCATGAAAGATTCAGTCATCTCATAAAAACAGCAGAACTTCTAAACAGAGTTGCTGCTCTCACTGGCAGATCAACTCAGAGAGATGAACTGATTTCCCGAGTTTACATAAGGTATGCATAGCACAGAGCAATCAAAGATTTACATCACATGCACCTCTTTTCTCTTGTATATACTGCATGTGTATTTTCACTCTCCTAGTCACACTTAACGTGCTGCTGGATGTTTTTGGGTCTGACTCAGAGCTTGCTGAAATCACAGGAGGAATCTTTCTTGTGATGTCAGTGTAGTTTGGACCAGAAAAAAACTTACTTTCCTATGTTATCCCAGTACCTGACAGAGTTGGGTAGGGACAGAAATAAAACATAAGAATTAAATGAGAACTATGAAGAAAGACAGAAGCCCACTGGTAGACTGTTGGCTATTTTTCCACTTAAAAAGACTGATAGAAGTTTTTTGTTGTTTTTTTTTTCTTTTTTTCTTTTTTTTCTTTTCTTGTTTATCTTTCCCTTCCCTCCAAAAAAAAAGTAGAGTTTTGCTGCTGGGCATTCCATTTCCTTCTGGTAGTTGTGTAATGTAGCTAGACTGTCCATGAGGGAAGGGCTCCAGAGCCTTCTGCAGTTTCAGCACATTTCCCCTCTGTTCTCTCTAGCACTTCCTTTTATTCAGGACAGAACGTCCTGTTGCACATCTTGCCTCTAATTAATAACCTGCTTCTAGAAATTCTGCTCTTTTTTTAATTTAAAATATGTAATTTAAGTGGCTGTTCAGGATAATTACTGTCTTTAAAGTTCTATGAATCACACTGTTTGACATCTTTGATGTTGATTCGTTTTCAGAAAACTGTGCTTTTTGTTCTAATGTTCAATTTGTCACTGTTACTGACAAACAAATAAGAGATTTAAAACCCCAAAAATGCAGGTATTCTTTGGTTTTGTAGCAGGCTGTTTCCCTGCCTACTGGATTCCAAGCCATACATTTGTGCATTCTACTGAAGCTGCATTCATGCATTTTAATGTTTAAGATACAATAGAATAGAAAATAGAGGCAACAGAAAATCTTTAAACAGATTTTTAAATCACTTGATCGCAGGCAATATTATTTTTCTAATGGTTTTTGTATTCACAATCAGCTGGTAACTTGTTTCTAACCAGAGGTTTTGAAAAACAAGTTGTTTTGTTTTGCTGTACACAAATTACAGATCACAAAGTTGAGATTTGCATAAAAGTCTCCTAAGGATGATACATTATTTGACCTTGATTCTTCACAGATTTTACATTTAAACAGTGTTCTTTCTTTCTTTGAGAAACCCATATACTTACATGGGAACTCAGACTCACTGAAGATGCGCACCAAATATTTGAATTCTTATTGCAGCATGTTAGAAATCTGATTTCTCACTCCAACTGATTATTTGTAGTACCTAGTCAGAGAAAAAAGGTTGAAATGTGAAGATTTCTGTCGAATAAAATTCCATTATTTGTTTAAAAATTTGCATTTAATTTATAAGTCAATTGCATTTAATTCTAATTTATTTCTCTTAAAATAATACTGGACTACTTTTGTAGATAATTTCTGTCTTTAGATCTTTGTAATCGCTTTTTGTAATCTTTCCTCATTACATGACAGATTGTACTGCTCAACTTCTAGTTAGCAATTATCTGAATTTCTAACTCATACAAACACTAGTAACTGAGATTTCACAGGCACTTGTTCCTGTTAAAAATAAGGTATTTCAGATGGAAGCACTGGTATCTGTTACAGCTTGTGAGATTATGAAGCAGAAAGTGTTAATTAAACCTTTATTTGTATTCAAAAAGAAATATGCAGTCCTAAGTGCCTTCATCTGTAATGTAACAAAGTTAATAGTAAACGCTGCTAATCCAGTGTGCTTAGAAGTGATATTTTTGGAGATAACATTTCAGATACTTGTGGCTGCTCATCTGTTATGAGTAGATTAGCAATGTTTTTGGAATGAAGAGCTTGTTCATGCTGCCCTCCCCTTCTCTCAGCGCTCAAAGTTGTCTTCTCGTCTCATCTCCCTGAAGTATTTACTGTTCCTTGTCTACAGTACCAGTATCTCTTGGGAAAAAGCATTTCAATTCATCAAGTTGAGCACACATTCTGACATTGTTAGTTTGAGTTCTTGCTTGGTGTAAATCAGTCCAGCAGTCATTTTAGGACTGAGTAGCTTTGTGTTGATCCCCCCTTTCTGGTCACCTATGCATTGATTGGCCTCTGCTGTGGTGATTTTCTCTCCTCTGTCCATTTTTTCTTATCCACTGACTACCCAGCCTGTACATCTTATTATATGAATACCAGTTTGCAGCATTTGAGTACACCAGAGATTCACTGTAGACTGATATTAACTAATCTTTTCTACAGAATGGATTTGTCTTTTCTGTACCAACCCAGTCTCAAACAGATTTTGGGGCCATATGCCCTTTGACCAAGCTCTTGAAGGTCAGTAACAATGAACTATGGTGGCCCAGGGGATACATAGCTGAGAAGGCAGATATGATGCAAAGCTAATGAGTTTGTGAGTTCGTACCAATGTGGTCTGAAGAAAAGGCAAATAATCTCCAACTGAGATTAGTTCTCCAGCAGCTGAAGCTTCAAGATATGTCTCTCAGACTGACCACAAAATAATGTTAGGAAGGGAGGGACACACATTATTCAAAGCATAGAGATGTCCAGAGATTTCTAAGACAACTGCTACTTGAGATTCAAGAAGCGGAGTGAGGTCTAAACTACTAATAGTTTTGAACCTCTGTGCCTTGAGCTGAGCTAAATCCACCTATAGATAAAGCTGCTGCAGTCTTTGTCAATTCCTGCACTTTCTCCATTAGTGATAATACACGTGTATTACGACAGCAAAGACACAGTATTATTCAGAAATAACATAAAAAGTTATAGAGTATTATATGACTGCTAATCAAACTGAATATAAAATGGAAGAAATCCTCCTAAGAAAATGTCCATTTTGCTGTATTCAGCAATGGAAGTAGGAAGAAGCATATTAGTGGGTATGTCATTATATTATGAACAAGAATATTTAAATCAGTGAAAGGTCCTTTGTGTCCTTGACTCCTACAACATAAATTTTTGAATCTCTGGCCTCAGAAGGACTTAGTAAATCACAGAGTGCTGGCTGGTCATTGAATTCCCCTTGCTCTTTTGTAAACATTACAGTATTATTGGCAACCTTTGGGTCTATCCTTCAAATTTAAGGCATATGTAGTGGATGCCTGTGCTAATTCAAGTAACATGGTTAACATCTTGTCCTGGCTTGAGACTGAAGAAATATGGACACATCTTAAATCCAGTGGAATTTTATATCTTAAAGCACATAGCACTTGCTAAAACTGCTTCCTTCAAGCATAGGATTTGCTTCACACTACTCGCTAGGAACTCAGTAGTGTTTAAAATAAACTTTTGAAAAAATATTCTGTTGGATCACAGCTTAGGGTGGTAAAATACAAGTACAGGTTTTCCAATCTCTTGCAGAAGCTGAACGCTTGTTATGACAGGAGCCTGAGCAAAGCAATGGTGGTATTTTCCCATTACAACCCCATCACATCTTGTTTCCCCCTCTCTAGGAGGGTTTCTCCTACCCACGCTCTTAGTGACATCTCAAGATCCTGTGACACTGTGTCCCATCCACTAGAAATCTAAGTGGAAGCTCTGCAAAACAAGTATTGCTTTGCTAATCTGCATTGCCAGAGGAACAAAAAAGCTTGCTTAGAGTTTGTTGGTGTGTTTTGTTTCTTTTAAAGAATCTTTCTTGCATCTTTGTAATTGTTTGTTTTTAATTAGTCCACAAAGTTTATCTGTCGTGCGTTTGAACAGAACACACACATGCAGAGCTTATTTTTCCTCTTGGCTTAAGACTGCTAGTTTTGACACCTTTGTAATAAATCTGTTGGCTATATGCAAAGCTTTGGGCTTGGCAGGTCTTCGGGAAATTAAGAGGGGAGGTAGCAATACTTAAAAGAGCAGGAGTTCCAAAGGCTATAGATTAACAGGAATCATTTCCAACTGAGCTAACCTATTTAAAAGTAGCAAATACATGAAAAAGAAAGCTGGTTAGAGTGAATTACCAAAGAAGTGTTACTTCTTGTGAAGTGAATTTCAGCACGAAAATCCATCTTTCTGAATGTCTTTAATATTTAAGACCCAGCTCTGAAGGGCCAAATACACTCCGTGGAGATACTATGTAATCCCTACCACCTACTGTTTCCTACTGTCTGGTTTCATACCTTCAGAATTGCAAAGCCAATTTGAGAAAATAATAATAAAAATTTCTCATGGTGAATCCAGATGGGGTGAATACTTATGACCAAAATTGTAGTGCTTGTATTACCAGGCCTAATAAGCTTTAAGGTTTGTAACAAGTAAGCATCTTCATGGGGTAATTCAGAATCTATATCTGGGGGACTACTCTTAGAAATGAGAACATTTCCCTTAAGGGTTTGAATTCTTGGATGCTGCTGGAGTATCATTATCCTTACAGATGTCAAGCTGAAAAAATTTGGGGCCTAAATAGCACTGCAGAAACTAAATACATCTGGTTGGAGCCTTCAGGGACAGATAAATGTCATTCATTAAATTCTTCATATACTCAGTGGAAGGAGGAAAGCTCCTGGGCAGACTTCTTGTTCTATCTTCTAAGAGCAACTCCTCCTACACTATCTTTTCTCTCTCTCTCTCTCTCTTTTTTTCTTTTTTTCTTTTTTTCTTTTTTTCTTTTTTTTTTTTTTTTCCCCCCTGAAAATCAGTTACTACCACTTTTTCACATTCCTTCTCATAATCTTCAGTATTTTGAAAAACATCTGTCACGGTATTCTGTTTTCCTCGAAGGAGAATTTTGGAAAATCTCCAAATGTTTTAGAAACATCTTAATTTTTCAGTGTAGTTGGATGGACTTAGTGTATCCTGTCTTCCTTTCACCTACCTAACTGAAGCACATGGGATCATAGGATCAAAGTATATAAGGACAATATAAGGACACCCACCTTTGAGAAGGATAATTCAGATTTCAAGTGACTCCATACAATCCAGTAACTAAAATGAATTTGGGCATGTGTGCTCATGTCTTGGAAACCTCTATTAAAAAAAAAAAAAAAAAAAAAAAAAAAAAAGAAAGAAAAAAGTTTTAAAAAAATGTAATTTATGGAGGATGAAATGATATTTCCATAACAGAGATTATTAAAATAACATGAGTGGTTTCCCCTGGAATGCATATCTTTATGTAGTGTATAAACAAAACAAACAACACAGTATTTACATACCTGGAACCTCTGATGAATATAGTTTTTCTCTTTTGAGAAATCTATCCTGAATGTTATGTATTATTTCTGAGTTTGCAAACAATTCTCGAAGAACCACTGATTGCAAAAATTAGCATTACAGAGAACAAAAAATCACATGATATAACATATGTTTTACAGCATTTCAGTTCTTGAACTGTTCTGAGAACACTGCAAATGGATTTAGGCATAATCAGAAAATTTCAATTGCTCATAATAAATGACTACTGGAGCTACTTATGAAAAGATTGTCTTCACTTTGCATCCTATGTTACAGTGGCTCTTATTTGTTTAATAATTTAGTCTTTTTATATTATTTTTATTAGAATGATATGGGAGGTCATCGGAGCCTCATAAACAAATGGACTACTTTTCTGAAAGCCAGGCTTGTGTGTTCAATACCTGGTCCTGAAGGAGCCGACACACATTTTGATGAGCTGCGTAAGTTGATTTATCTTTAATAGTTTATTTTGTCATCAGATTTGCTTGTGCTTTTTTTTTTCTTATTATTCTTTACAGAATTACCACATCTTATTCTGATTTTACTAATTTTCCAAGCAGTACTGGCAGTATCTAAGAAGAGTGATTGTCGTAGGCAATCTGAGAGGAACAGATGGTCCTATATGTCGGCCAGACTCTACCTTTAGAGAAGTGTACTGCCTACCTGGTCAGGGATACTTCTAGGAAACCTCCTAGTCTGATTCACCCCTTTGATTATTATCCTTTATTGATAGTTCAGGTTGGCAGTGATGAAGTCACTGAGAGAAGACTGAGAAATATCAAAAGGGACTTCAGAGCATTGGGGTGGTTAGCTTATGGAGCAGAAGTACAAGTGGTGTTCTCCTATATCCCCTTACTGGTAGTGAGGGTTACTGAGAGGACCAGGAAAACCAATCTCATAAATATGTGTCTGAGAGGCTGATACAATTGCAGGATTATTATTTTTTTTTTAAACATGGGACAGTTTACTCTGCACCCAGTCTGATATCTTCAGATGGGTCTCACCTGTCTCAGAGGGGGAAATGGATCCTAGCCCACGAGCTGGCTGCAGTGATTCCCAGGGGTTGGTACTGGGGCTTGTCCTGTTCAGTGTCTTCACTGATGACCTGGACAAAAGGATTGAGTGCAACCTCTGTAAGTTTGCAGATGACATCAAGTTGGCTGGAAGCGTCAATTTGCCTGAAAGCCCTACAGAGGGATCTGGGCAGGCTGGATCACTGTGCTGAGGCCAATGGGATGAAGTTCAACAAGACCAAGTGCCAGTCCTGCACTTTGGCCACAACAACCGCATGCAGTGCTACAGGCTTGGGGCAGGGTGTCTGGAAGACTGCATGGAAGAAATGGATATGGGGATGCTGGTTTATGCTCTGCTAAATGTGATGCAGCAGTGTGCCCAGGTGTCCAAGAAGAACAACGGCATCTTGGCTTCTATCAGAAATAGTGTTGCCAGCAGGAGCAAGGAAGTGATCATTCCTCTGTACTCAGTTCTGACGAGGCTGCACCTTGAGTACTGTGTCCAGTTTTGGGCCCCTCACTACAAGAAAGACATGGAGGCCCAGGAGCATGTCCAGAGAAGGGCAACAAAGCTGTGAGGGGTCTAGAGCACAGTTCTTATGAGGAGCAGCTGAGGGAACTGAGGTGGTTTAGTCTGTAGAATGGGAGGCTTAAGGGAGACTTTATTGGTCTCTACAGCTATCCAAAGGGAGGTTGCGGTGAGGTGGGGGTCGGCCTCTTTTCCCATGTAACTAGCTATAGGACTAGACAGAATGGCCTCACATTGCACCAGGGGAGATTCAGGCTGGACGTTAGGAAAAACTTCTCTGAAAGAGTGGCTGCCCAGAGAGGTGGTTGAGTCGCTGTCCCTGGCTCTGTTCAAAGAATGTTTAGATATTATATTAAGAGACATGGTTCAGTTGGGAGCTATTGGTGGTAGGTAGATGGTTGGACTGGATGATCCTCCATCATATTTGAAAAATCATGACTGTCTGGTGAAGTCACTGGTGGCCGGAAAAAGGGAAACGTTACTCCCATTTTTAAGGAAGGGAG
Source organism: Pavo muticus (assembly GCA_016647715.1). Taxonomy (NCBI): domain Eukaryota; kingdom Metazoa; phylum Chordata; class Aves; order Galliformes; family Phasianidae; genus Pavo; species Pavo muticus. The sequence continues at coordinate 166,073 of JACDJE010000573.1, read as the reverse complement.
AAAGGAAAACCTGGGGAACTACAAGCCAGTGAGCCTCACTTCTGTGTCTGGGAAGATCATGGAGCAGATCCTCCTAGAAGCTATGTTAAGGCACATACGAGATAAAGAGGTGATTCGAGACAGTCAGCATGGCTTCACCAAGGGCAGATCGTGCCTGACCAATCTGGTGGCCTTCTATGATGGAGTCACAGCTTTGGTGGGCGGGGGAAGGGCAGTGGATGTCATCTACCTGGACTTCTGCAAAGCCTTTGACATGGTCCCTCACCACATCCTTGTCTCTAAATTGGAGAGGTGTGGATTTGAAGGATGGACTGTTCGACAGATTAGGAATTGACTGGCTGGACACAGCCAAAGGGTTGTGATCAATGGTTCTATGTCAGGGTGGAGGCTGGTCATAAGCGGTCCCTCAGGGAAGAGCACTTGGGACCAGTGCTCTTCAACATTGTCAGTGACATAGACGATGGCACTGAGTGCACCCTCAGCAAGTTTGCAGATGACACCAAGCTGAGCAGTGCAGTCGATACTCTGGAAGGAAGGGAAGCCATCCAGAGGGACCTGGACAGGCTGCAGAAGTGGGCTCATGAGAACCTAATGAGCCAATAAGGCCAAGTGCAGGGTGCTGCACTTGGGTCAGGGCAATTCCAGGTATTTGTACAAACTGGGGGAAGATCTCCTTGAGAGCAGCCCTGCAGAGAAGGACTTGGGGGTCCTGGTGGAGGAGAAGCTGGACATGAACCAGCAGTGTGCGCTTGCAGCCCAGAAGGTCAACTGTGTTCTGGGCTGCATTAAAAAAGGGGTGGCCAGCAGGGAGAGGGAGGTGATTGTCCCCCTCTACTCAGGGGCCCCCAGTACAGGGAAGGACATGGAGCTCTTAGAGCAGGTCCAGAGGAGGGCCACTAAGATGATCAGAGGGCTGGAGCACATCTCCTATGAGGAAAGGTTGAGGGAACTCAGCTTGTTTAGCTTGGAGAAGAGAAGGGTCCGGGGAGACCTCACTGTGGCCTTCCAGTACTTGAAGGGAGCACTCACTGTGGCCTTCCAGTACTTGAAGGGAGCATATAAACAGGAAGGGAAATGGCTGTTTATGAGGGTGGATAGTGATAGAACAGGGGGGAATGGTCTTAAGCTGAGACAGGGGAGGTTTAGGTTAGGTATTAGGAGGAAGTTTTTCACACAGAGGGTAGTGAAGCACTAGAACAGGTTCCCAAGGAGACTGTGGATGCCCCATCCCTGGATGCATTCAAGGCCAGGCTGGATGTGGCTCTGGGCAGCCTGGTCTAGTGGTTGGCGACCCTGCACATAGCAGAGGGGTTGAAACTCGATGCTCATTGTGGTCTATTTCAACCCAGGCCATTCTATGATTCTGTGATCTTGGAGGTCTTTTCCAATCTTGGTGATTCTATGATTTTATGATTCTATCTCTATCTTTTATCCAAAGTCATTGATGGTAACTTGAATTAATCTTATCTGAATTATGGTGTTTATAACTCCCAAGCTGGAAAGTGAAAATCTGGTTTTGTCTAAAAACAGGCTATCTGCAAAGGGACGAATGGCAGAATATTAGCACAAATTCACTCAGCAGAAATTAGTCAAAAGTAACCTTCTATTTTTACAAATCTCAAAACTATAAGTGATAAATGCAGAAATGTTCAATGTTTGTTTAATAATAATAATTAAAAAATCACAATATTTTCCCATTACAGAAGATATATTCTTACTTTCTACAAGAGATGAGAGAAACCCTCTTGTATATGGAGTCTTCACTACAACAAGGTATGTCTTAGGATCATGTTTGCCTTTGGAAACAAATGCAGGAGGTCTTAGTCAGGGATGTTAAACCTTTCAGCTATGATACTGAGGTAATTCAAGTAGAATTTTCATAAAGGAAATAAAGAATTATTTTGTCTTTGAAACTTTTGAATTAAATGTACATAAGGACTAGGTATGCACTTCACAGTAGAATTAAAAAGAAAAATTGCCAACGCACTCCTCAGTTAAGAGGTAACCACTATACTGGCTCCATAAGATATATAACCAAATAAAATCTTTACAATTGAATGAATTGCAACACAGTGACATAATCATAATAGTTGATAAATGACACATGGAACCTACTGACCACTAGAAAAAATGACAGTCTATCAAACGCTCCCAAAAGCTAACAAGTCCAGGTATTGTCTGAGCAAAGCTTAGTCCTGTAATGACGGTGACACGTAATATCTGTAGCTATCGGAGCTGTCCATGTTGTCTGTTATTTAGCACCACTTATATTAACTCTCGGGTGTAGGATTGATCGAAAATCCTTCAGACTCAGTGGAATTACTGAATTAATTCACTGGATGAGGTGTGCTCTGAAAATGAGCTTACAGTGTGCTTACCAGCCTCTCTTCTTCTCAGCTCTGTCTTCAAGGGCTCTGCAGTTTGTGTGTACAGCATGGCAGATATCAGAGCTGTTTTCAATGGCCCTTATGCTCACAAAGAGAGTGCGGATCATCGATGGGTGCAATATGAAGGTCGTATCCCCTATCCCAGGCCTGGTACAGTAAGTGTCTCCTTAATTACATGCTTCTATCTTTACTCAAAGACAATCATACTTTTCTGTCCTCCATGGACTGTCAATTTATATTTTCCTCTCAGGCAGAATGTTTCAAATTATCCTCAAAACCCTCTCTCTTCTGTTGAGAGCTCAGACTTCTACCTACCCTTTTTCAGTTTATGTATATAAATATGCATTTTCCACTTCTCTGACATAACATTGTGTCTAGACCATTTCCTGATTTTCTCTCTTATTGTGGTCTCCTGCTGTCCAGCTCTATTTCTATCTGTTGGGATCACCTCTGAGGCGCCAACACTTCATAAAAAACCAAATCCATGTTTTTATGGAGTATTAAATTATGATGAGGTATTTAATTTGGAATCTTGTATTTCTGTTATCTCTGTTAAAATCCCATTTCTTGCGATATGGTCATTGATTCTATTCTGTATGTTTGTGCATGTTTTCTATTTTGATATCAAATAAGGAGTTAGTTGCTACAGACTTTGTGATGGAATAGAAGTGATAGGAAGAAAAGTGAAGTTTAATATCTGGAAATACTTCTAAATCTGTGATACCTCAGATGCAATGATTAAGCCAAAACAAAGAGGAAAATGTTGAAAGAATTTAGTAAAGAACTCTTATCCTACTTTTGTCTTGGTATTAAATTTGGAAAAGCGCAGACATACATTCTTGATGAAGAGGAAAACGGTATTTCCAGAAAATGCATTTACTTTTAAAGTGTCAGCAAAACTTTGAACAACTCTCGGTACATACAATTTGGAAGAGCAATGGTTTAACAGTAGAACAGCTATGGGATAGTTTTCTTGGTCTACTATTCATTCAACTAGTTAGTAGTAAGAAGCAAAAAAAATACAGCCAAACTCTGAGCTACTCAGGTTGGGATGCTGCTGGTACCTTGCCTAGAGGCCATCTGAGTGTCTCTACACTACTTCTCTGACAGCAGCATTACCATAACCATTGCTTAAAGTCCTATTATCTAACTTATATAGCTTTTCATTTCATTCTTTTCCTTATTTTTCTGTGTTTTTTTCATTATCCTTCCAATAGATCCAACTGCTTGGTCCATTCTCAATCTGTCTATGGCACTTGGTCGTTCATAGCACAGGTCATGCTCTGTGCTCTGATTCCCTTGCCTCAGCTTCAGACTGGTGGGAAAGGAGGTCTTTCCATAAAGAGTAAGGCAGCTCCAGCAATTGATTCAGGCTGCCTAGGATCTGCAATACTGGAGCAAATAAGATCCTAATTTAGACGCTTACGCATCTCTCTCTCATGCAGAATATATGGCACCCCCAGAAAAGAAGATTACATTTAATTCTTCTAGTATTATTTTTTCAGCATGTGCAGCCCCATTACTGGTTTAGAAGTGCAGATGCATTTAGTTTTAAGTACAAAAATGGTGCCAGTGAGAACAATAGCTGGTCCCATGGCATCTAAAGAGATTAAAATAACTCTCTTGAAAACCTTACGGTGCCCCATAAGGATGAACACTCAGCACAGATAGACGGGTCATAAGCTCATTGCATTTTTGAGTGTATTAGCCATCACATGGTTGAGCTGGGATTCGCAAGGAAGGAAACATCATGCTGGAGCACGTCAGTGCTGATCTTTATCGCTGATTTGAATATCCATGCTCAACAAGTATTTTCAAAGTTGGGAAGTTTAAAGAACATGGATATTTTCTGTAATCCGCCCTTAACTCTCTAACTGCTTCCCTTAAGCACTTGATAACAGCTATGAGAAAACGGTCTCATAAAAATCCTTAGGAACTCTGGATTTCTGTAGGAGTCTGACTACAAGCTGAGAAGGGGAGTGGATTTTGCTGAAACAAGATCTCCGAAGAAAGATATCTGTAATGTTTACTATGTAGATAAGGTAAATTTATTACTGCATTTGTCTTAGTGAGCCGGAATAGTCTCAGATTGAAACAAACTTCAGGCTTGGTGGTTTAAGACAGCATACCCAGAGAAGAATTAGATTCTTGCCATTCATTTTGAAGTGAGCTAGGCCAAATGTCTGGATCTGAGCAGATTTAGGCTGAGATCTAAAAAAGCAACACAGCGCTTGAAGGCAAGGAAAAGAAGCAGCACGCTATGTGCCCACAGAGTGCTGCAGTGTGTCTGAATACACAAGTGCTCTTTTGTAAAGATTAATTTCACCATTTCTTGCCAGCTATGGGGTGATTCAGGAATGCTTAGAACAAAGCCAGAGGGATAATCTGTCCATTTCTTAAAGTTACTGGAGCATTTTTTAAATTTAAGCTTTTCTTAGTGCTATAGTGTTAGCTACAGCTTAGCATAGTCAGCACTGTCCCTATTTTCTATTTCTTGTATTTGAAGTTACTGGCAAAGTCTAAAAATGGCATTACTAGGAAATGCTTTTCCTTTGATGTTTTGCTTTGAGGGAAGAATTGACTTCCTTTCAGCATTTATACAGAAGCAGGAGACTGCTCACCCTAATTTAACTTCTGGCTCAGCTGCCTTTATCTCCTAAGTAAACAAAGCTGTTCACTATACAGGCTGCGACCACTTTGATATTGAAATTTTGACAAAATGCTTCCTGCGGCAGTTTGTGTCGGAGATAAACTCTCAACACGGCCGTGATGTCATATCTTGGTGGTGCTGAGCATCGTGCAGGTGATGCGATGAGGTCTGCCTGCCCTCTGGCGTCCACAGGACCCCAACTGGGCTGACTGCTGCTCAGGTGCTGCACAACGTGCAGCTCTTCTCTCCAACTTCTCTTGACAGTATTAAAAAGCACGTGGATGTCATATAAATTTAATGGAGACAAGGTTTGAAATCTCTTTCAATTTGGAAAAAAAATAAATTCAAAAAAACATGCAGCAGGCAGCCCTGGTATATAAAGGGCTGACTGAAAATCAAGAGAGCTTTTGCTTTATCTTCTTGAGCTGTTTTAAAATTAGAGGTGTGTATCTGCCGCTGTCCCCTGAAGACAGATCCAGTTTTCTTCCAGTCTCTTAGGGTTTCACCAAGGAAATTATCCTTTGATAAAGGAATCATCACGCACTTCCTGTAAAATGTGTTCCTGGGTTCTCAAATAGAGTTTACATAATGTCCTCCCAGTAATCACAGAAGACATTCAAACAAGATTTTCAGTGAAGTGGGAAAAAAAATAACTGTTTTAGCATATTTATACATCTGTAAATATTGCAGTATCAAAACACCTCACACTGCATATATCCTATTTGGAAATTCTGATGGGATACACAGGAACCATCGTCATTTCACTGACAGTGAACAAATGTCACTGTCAGATTTTGAGCGGAATCTCAGTGTTTAAAGATGCAGGCTAACAGTCTGCTCTACCACAGTGCCTAGGTATTTAATTGCAATCCAAGGCAACACTGAATACAATGAGTCTGGATTTCTAACTAACTGATTTGCCAAAGGTTCCCCCCAAAAAGATCTGAATGAGCAGAGTAAGAATCTTGCATCTAATTGTATTCTTAGCCACAAGAAGCATCCAGCACAGCAGCCACTTCTTCACTTATATTTTGTATCTCGCCTCTTCCCACTTCAGATCTGAATACTAACTGAGCTCCTGTTTTCTTTTAATTCTTTTATTATTTAATTTAACAAATTACTTACTTATTTTTATTCTCTTATTTTATTTTTATTTTTAAAGTTCCTGTATCCTCAGATCCTTCTGTGACCTTTCTCTGCTGTTTTTTCTCCCTTTCCTTAGAGAAACCCCTTTGTTTTTTTTTCTGCTAACCCAGTGCACAGGCTGATGGAGGTGTGTTGTCCATCCCACTGGGACTTGGCTGAGCCACTGAGAAGTAACGGCTGCCAAAAGCCTTCCGTTGTCCTCACGTCTGGTTAGTTTTGCTGCTTTAATAAGAGCGTGCATAAAACATCGAGGGTTGCACAGGTTTCCCTTGTTATTTTTAGACTTATCTTCCTCTTTCACCTGATCTTTTATGGGATAGACTGCATTCTTTACTTCTCCAATTCCTGTCTCCTTTGATCTCCGCACTGTAAATGGGGCTGTTTAATTAAGTGAAATGTTTCACTTTATGGGCTTATTTTCCTGAGAAATCCTCCTCCACCTCCTCCTACATACCAACATGTTTTCTCGAACATGAATCACCTCTCAATTCATTGCAGCCTTTCAAAATGCTGCGAACTCAGTCACCTTTCCAGCTTGCAGAGGCTGGCAGAGAATTGTAGTGTGCCACCTGCAAAGTCAAGTTCACTCACCTAGCTGCCTCCTGTGGTTATATACACATTAATGGTTTCTTATGTCAGCCTTTGCTGTCAGCCACACAGGTATGTTAAAAGGAAGAGCAATACAGAGGGTTCAATACAATCACTGGAACAGGATAGAACAAATCTCATACATGCAGTGGGACACAGTCTCTTTGTAAAAAAAAGTCTCTATTTACTGTGTAGCTCTGATCAGACTACAGAGAAGAAGCCACAGACTGTTTAGGACACTCAGAAGTCAAGTTTTTTCTTCAGAATGGCTGAGTCTCTGACAGCACGTGAGTGCCTAAGCCCCAAGAGTCATTCCTTAGCTGCCATCTATACCAGAGAAAGTCCTAAACTACAAGTATCTAATTTTCTAAGGTAGTTCTGGGCATCGCATCAGTCTTTGGCATTATATCTTAGTCCCTCAGTCCTCAGACTCTGCATTTCTCACTGAACTTATAATAGATTCATAGACTCATAGAATGCCTTAGATTGGAAGGGACGTTAAAGACCATCTTGTTCCAACACCCTGCCATGGACAGAGTTGCCAGCTACCCTATCAGGCCGCCCAGGGCCTCATCCAACCTGGCCTTGAGCAGGGATGCCTGTTGAATGATCCCTGTATGCCTCCATGGACGGGGTATACACAGCTTCTCCGTGCAGTCTGTGCCGGTGCCTCATCGTCCTTTATATGCACATAAAGCTCAATTTGTTCAAAACAGCAGTGACTAGCTGAAGGTAATTAAATTTCTCCACTTTTTGCTTGATAATTATAGCAGATCTCATTTAAAGTTTGGAAGACTTTACCTGGAACTGCAGGAGAATTTTGACTACGTGGCTATATTAACTACTTACTGGTTAAATACTCGTTCTCTGACAGCTAGAGCAAAAAGGAGTGTGTCAGTATTAGTTCCTGGCTGTGGTTAGTACATTCCCTTAGAGGGAGGGTCTGATGCTCCAGAGAGCTTTTCAGTGGAAAAGAAATCTTCTCCCTTTCCGGTTAATGTCTGAGCAACATTCTTACTACTTTTGGCTTAGCTGAAATCTAATTATCGCATGAAAAGTGAAACAACTTCAAGAGGAAGGACTGGGGACCTCCTAGGATGGCTCTGGTACATTTGCCTGAAACAGAGCTGATACCTCCAGCAGAAGAGACACCCAGGTGAATGCATCCAGTTCTCCAAAATGAGAGAGATTTAAGAGATGTTTCTTTCCTTCATATTTCACACTGGCTACTTCAAATGCTCCCGAGAGAGTGCCTTACTGATGTGGTGCTTCTTTTTCCTTGTGAAATGCATCAAAATTGCAAGCCTGGACATTGCAAAATCCAACCAGCAGATGCCAACTTCACTCAGTGTTTTCAAGTCCCTGTTGTGCATATAGTCTATGAGTGTTTGAATCTCTTTGTAAAGTGGGTCCAATGCTGCTCAGTGTAACAAGTCCCTTCTAAACTGAGTTTTTTGACATGTTTAAAATTGAAACTCTTACAGCTCACAGGGAACTTCACTCTGTTTTAAAATTGTTAGCAGACAGCAGCATTGCTGAATTAAAGACACATAATTAAATGAAAAATAGATGTATTTTTACATACCTTAAAGTTAGATTCCCAAATAATTGTCACAGTTTTAGTAGGTGTTAGATCCTGCAGCTCTTACTGACTTCACGGGCTGGTACTAAGCACTATGCATTTTGGCAAATTGGATGTTTACTTAGGATCCTAACTTCTGGCACCAGCCTATGAAAATCCTGGCCAGGATTCCCACATAATGTTAACACAGTCACACTATACATCTTCAGAATTGTGTGAGATCTACACATCCAGCACTCTTCTAAGCTGAAAACTTAATGAGTGAAAAAGACAGAAAAACTTACATATGTGCAGCGTGGAGTGCTTTTATCTGAGAAAGATTTGCCATAATTCACCACCTCCTGATTGTATTTGGATATAAATAAAAGGTGAGGGAATAAAAAGGCATTTTTTTCAGATTATCTGGGTTTAGGACTCTGTCCAGGTGGATTGTTGTCAAAGTGAGCTCACACTAAATGCACTGGAAAAGCTTTACATTACTACTGATTTGATTCTTTGAAAGTTTTGTGCCATGGCGTTTATACAGCAGTTGAATAGAGATGTCCTTAGCAGTTCTAACTCGGTGTCTATTTTGTTGATTTGTTTTTATTTCTTATTTTTCATTTTTGAACGTGTACATTTCTATGAAGCTGTCATTCATGAAAGTGAAGGCCTAAGCAACATTTAAGAATTAATTGAATGGTGAGTGTATTTCTCACAAGATTCTCATCTAGCAATACTGATTTTACTAATTTAAATTTTCTTGATGACATCTATCTAGAAGAAAAGCATCAAATCTGAGCCAGTTGTTTAGATTTCTCTGTCAGAAGGAAAGAGACAGGCACTTCCTTTGTGCAGCTCAAACATACAAGACAAGAATCTAGGTCAGGTGAGAAGAATCCCACCCCTGTTGCAAAAACCGAAGATGAGATAGCATAAAGGTATTGTAAGAGCTTTTATGGAGCCAGATTCTTTTGTAGTCCACGTAAAGCAGCCCTGCCAACCTAATCCTGTGACATTTGATATAAATGCAAATCTCTTATTGTCTGCAGTGGGAGATGTCACATATCTGAGACAGCATCTGGTGCTGATGATGTGAATAAATGTGAACTGGGCAGAGAACATCGATATCACTCAGATGTGACGTGCAGCAGGATATGAACTCACATTTTCAGAGGTGAAAGGCTGCTTCACTCACCCACTTGGACGTGCAGCCTTTATCATCGTGCATCCTATTGATTGCTATGAAAGGAAACACGAGCCCACAGGAATTGTTCTGTGATGATGGGTGGACACACAGCTTTAAACAGCTGCCTGAGGACTTTGCCAAAGGTTGGCCCAAATTAATTTTTCATTCGCTTGCTCCATCCATCATGCCATGAAGTTACTGATGCCTCTGAAAATAGCACCCTTGGCCAAGCATAACAGTATCACACCTGCCCAGCTGTTCTTGTTGGTCATGGTCTTTTAGAAGGGGATCCAAAGCCCACTAAAACAATTGGAAAAAGTCCTACAGATTTGAGTGGATCTTTGAAGCAAACCCTTAGTCCTTATTTTTACTGAACTAGTTGTGTAGGCTGGCTAAAATTTCCCTGTATCATGCATGGTAGGGTTCAGGCCTATGGGAATCCTTTAACAGCTTTGTAGTTCCATATTGGTAGAGATTTTATCCTAGTAGTTTGTAGTGGGTGATGTCACTGCTCTCCTCTTCCTCTGTTGATATATTTTTAGGCAGAAAATCTAGGACATCTCTAAGATCCATGGGGCTACTGCCATTTTATAAATATAAATGAATTTCTGAGATTGAGCTGTAAATAGGAGAGCAATCAGCAGAGTTCCAGAAGATATGGACTGTAATTCACAGCTCAGAGCATGAACCACAGAGAACATACATATAAGGGAAAGCCAACCTGTAGTTCTCACTGAGAGGGAAGTGTTACTGCATGGTTGGGGATGCAAAGAAGAGTGAATTTCTTTCTCGTCCTATATAGAACAATCTGATGCATGATTTTATTCAAAGGCAATTAAGGAACATATGTTTCTTTTGATTCCAACAAACTTTGATTCAGCTCCTGCAAAGATAAACATGCTTTTGAAATCAGCAGGATTTTGGAGGTCAGATTCTGACAGAAGGGGAAAAGATTCAGACCTGGATTGTTCTAAAGATAAGGAGAAATATGTATTTCTGAAGTAATGCTTGTGCAACAGGAACACACATTATTTCTTTTTGTGTAGATACTGTGCTGTTTGAATCGTATCTCCTGTACCACAGCTCACTTAATTTTTTTTTTCTCAAGTCTAAAATCTACTTTTTCTTGTGGGGGGGAACAGCCTTTCTGTAGTGTCTTGTGTCTTTTGCTATGTAATATGAGATCATGTATTTCCTTGTGAAATTATTAAACTGTTACTGCTATCTTCAAAAAACGGCCCACCTCAAGAATATAACCTTGTAAAACCTTTAATTTATGAAAGCACAGCAGGAAACAGAACATGGGAGATCACACTCAGTATGTCAGAGGGTGAAGTTCTCATGTGAAAGCTAGCATAAAACCTATAGGGATAACTCACTGCAGCATATATTTCCAAATGAACTATTTTTTTTTTTTTTCCCAGTTGGACTTTCCTCTTTGTCTACTTTTGTACCTGTATTAAATTGCTTTTTTCAAGGGATGTCCTTTCAGGAAGAATCAGAGGACAATAATACAATCCCAACTTTGTTCTCTTGCCAGTTTTTTTCATAGCCATGCATTAAATTGCATATTTGGAAAAATGACCTAATATGGGATGGAATGTATCTCAATTTAACTTACTGTCTGTGGAGAAATTTTCAAAAGCTACTAGGTGATTCAGGATCCTAAACTCTACTTTCAATTAAAAAATGTGGAGTTTTTATGAAGATAAGGATGCACAGGCTTAACTGTTCTTGACTGAAATAGTGCTAAGCAAGTGGGTACTCTCACAGAATCTCTCATTTCTGTAGATAGCCATCAAAATCAATCCACATGAGGTCTAGAAAATAAGTTATAGTATCTTAAATATCTCAAGCTACATTCTTACTAAATAAAGCCAGAGGACAAGTTCAAGCACAGACGTGTATTCACTAAACTGCTTAAGGGTGCTGGCATGGGCTTTATGGTGTGCTGGCTAGCATCCTCCCAGGCAGTGTCATGGCAGTTGAAACTTGAGAGGAGGAATGGTCCAGGCTGGTCCTGAGCCTGAGAGACAGCTTTGGTACTGGTGGCTGAAATTGTATGGCTGTGAGAAGGGAGTTTGCCAGTATTGAAGGAGGAACAGGCTCAGCCCTTGTCACTGTATGTGCTGTTCTTAATAAAAATGTTTTGGATAATGTCAAACCTTACATACTGGAACAAATCCTAACCTCAAGCTCTTAACTTGCACCATAGATAGAATATCTGTCAAGCTGGAGATTTGTAGAAATGAGCTATGAAGGACGACTGTAGAGCAACTTCATTGCAAATCTTAACTTTCTCCCAGGGCATTACAAAGATATTATCACATTTCTTTCTTCACAGATTGTGTTTTGGCTCCACCTGGCACAAAATACAGGGATTGCTTTGTGTTAAAAAACAGCAGTAAGCAGTTCATATGTAAAAATGTGTAATCAACTGGATCGTCGAGTTCTTCTTATAATTACGCCACAGTAAGACATCTGGGTGCCTCCATATTAAAAAGAGAAGCTTTCTCAGACTCAGATTAGAGACTAATGTAAGGTGCTGGATGCAGACAGCCATGGAAAGGAAAGCAGACATAGTGGGTCATGAGCATTACTGACCTTGCAACTAAGTGTTGCTTGGCTTACTCCCCCCAAAAATGGAAGGGAGAAGTTTGAAGGTAACCAGGGAGACAGGTTTATGAGTTGTCTTTAAGCAGTATATGTGAGAATCGTGCTGGAATAAAGCACAAATGCGTATATAAGCAAAAGAAACAGCTGAATTGATTAGGTATTCAGTATGGGTCTAGCAGAATTGGGAGACAACTCCAGCAGTAAATGGGAGGCTCTGGGGAAGTGTTCAGGGGTTTTCTCACTGTAGCAGTATTCTGGACCCAAAAAGAGGATGAGACTACATTTTTCAAAGCCACAGAAAAGGATGCTGCAGCTGTGAGTTTGCACAAGGTTTCAGGTATGTGAATGAGTTAAAAAAGTCACTTCTGAGAAATAATGAGCTGCAGGGGTCATCTGGCATCTGGAGAATCTGCCTTTATTACAAGAAAAATAAATACGAGGTGTAGGATTTACAGTTCACCAGAAGCTGTGGCTTCTGATTACAAGCCCTATACAAAGTACTTTAGTCTAGAAAAAGGAGCACAGCTAAAGCACTTGCTAGTGGCTTTCTTCAACAGTAGCTCTGGGAATATTTTCCCGGAGAAATTAAGCACTAGTCGAACATGGGCTCCCGGCCCACAAGGCAGAAGCTCAGCCTCAGTACAAGAGGCAGCCACTCATCTCCAGTCACACCAGATCAGGGAGCTGGCAGCAGTATTTCTGCTTATGTTTCTCTCCCTCATTTTTGTACCTGATTCTTCTCTTCTTTTTCTATGCACAAATGAAATATTCTTTGATTTTGATGAAGGAAACGCAGTGAGCAGTGAATAGGGCCTGCACTTTAAATACTCAAGATTATCCCGTGGTAGCCAGCGGAGGGCACTCTAGACTTGCTATTGAAAGTCCTTTATATTGATAAGAGTAAAACTATTTTATTCAGCAGATAGCAAATTTAACCTCACACAGATATTTGTGTCTTGAACTGGAGAGCTAGCCCGTGTGTTAGGTCATTCATTTCTCCCTTCACTCCAAATTTGATTTCCTTGTCTTGTAAAATATCCGAAGTGATAATACTTCCATGAGTGGGGCAGGGATTGAAGAGGTGAAATTCTTTGCAGATGTACCGATCTCATCATGAGAAGCTTTCTGATTTATAGTGATGCTTTTGAAAAATGAAGTACAGGTGACCAAGTGCTGCTTTTGTTTGAGAAGAAGCATGAGCAACCTAATATCCGGTTGATTTTACAAGTGTTCTCACAGAAAACCTGATTTCTAAAAGAATATAGATTGAGTCTGTAGCTTACAAAGAAGACTGAATTTCTAAACTGGTCTATACCAATAGCATTTGTTATGATATTATATACAAATAGTCCCTATTTTTTTAAAGAAAAAAATAGTTATTTTCCTATATTATTAGATTGTTTATGACTGAATTTTGCTGTCTCAGATATATGATGAAAAAAAGGTTGAAGTGCATCTTTGTGCATGGGTAGATGTACTACTTGAATGTTAGTAATAATGATATATTCTTATTACTGATGACAGCGGTGTGAGTGTTAAGGCATGTCTCCACCTCTCTTCAGGAATACTGGTAGGTGAAGAAACAGAAAAGAGCTTGTATTTGCTCTTAAAAGCCATTTGGTGATAGAATTCAAAAATTACACATAGCTTTTAAGTAGTTTGTGTTTGTAGAATTGTTAGTACTATAAATATAAACTATTAATATTTTATCCAACATCAAACATCTCTTTTCTTATGCAGTCTTCCTTTCCTTACTGTCTTATAAAAACAATTCATCTCTCCTCTAACTTATAGTTTATGTTATCAAAATGTTCTGATTGAGAAAGAAGAAAAAAACTGCAGGAGTTTTTCTTCAAACCTTGCGTATATTGATCTATAGGCAGGTTCTGATGTGGGCATAAAGCTAATAGAAACGGAACGCACTTAATTCTGAGTAGTAGCAGGAAAAATGAGTGAAATGAAACAAATTAGCAAGTTGTAGGTAGTTTTGAATGGAGAATAGGTGGGATCAGAACTAAGGAAAATGAAGATGAAAGGGAAGTACTTTTGGAGAGAGATAAAAATGAATAGAGAAGAGAGTGGAGAAGTGAGGAAGAAAATGGCCCTTTGAAGAACTGGGGAAGCACACACTAGAAGCAAATGCTGAGCTTCCCAGTGTGCTTTCACACTTTCAAACAACATTGAGCTTGTTCAATTGTGAGTCAAATTTCCTTTCGACTTCTAAATGTCACTCGACATATAGAAAAAAAACAAGTCTACAGTGACCAAAGTCTTATCAACTAAACTTACACTCTTATTTAAGCATCTAGAGAAGTGTCCTGCTTTGCAGGGTTTCTAAGAGCTGGATAGAGCTCTCAAGATTTCAAAATGAATAGACAGCTTTCCTGATACACACAGAGACCTGCAGATTTGTTGCATTTCTTCCCTACTATTCTTCCCAACTTCTTGGTCTCTTTCTTTCTTTCAGTGCCCAAGCAAAACCTATGATCCACTGATAAAATCTACCAGAGATTTTCCCGATGAAGTTATTAGCTTTATAAAGCGCCATCCCCTGATGTACAAATCCGTTTACCCACTGACGGGAGGACCAGTGTTCACGCGAATCAATGTGGACTATCGGCTGACTCAGATTGTGGTGGATCATGTCATGGCAGAGGACGGGCAATATGACGTTATTTTCCTAGGAACAGGTAGGAGAGGACTTCCACTATTGTTCTGCACAGGTCCCGTTCTCTAAAAGCTCTTCTAGTCCAGCAGGTCCTGAATAAACCGGTTGATTAACATCTTTTTCCTAAGCTTGCAGCTTCAGGATGCATTTAGATGCCCTTGCTTGTGTGATGAGACTCCATAAAACTGCTAAAATTAGATTAATTTGTCATCTCAAGACACTTATACTGAAATTAAGACTAAAATTAAGATTTTAATGGCTCATGGCCCCAAGGTGATAACCCAGTTAAGGGTCAGAATAGCTAGATATTCTTACCCTCTGAGTTCTATTCAGTACTGCCCTTCATGTTAAGTGGTGATCTGGCTCCAATTCCCACTGGCAGCAGATCAGTAGGCAATTAAAAGAAAAAAATAACCTTAATAAGCTCAAGGATTAATTTCTGTTATCAACAGTGACATGCTGCATCAGCATTGAATCTCTTCTGACACTGAAAAGCTAAGAAAGATTTCAGATGCAGCCTAAAGCAACGATTTCACTTAAATGTATTTAAGAATATTACTTTGCAACATGAGTAGCCCCAAAGAAAAGGACCAGGACTGAACAGACAGGGACTAAACTACTCTGTCAAGGAAGAAACATGACTTCCAGTTTGTCTGTGGATAATTGTGTACATATTTACATTTTCTGATAGCTATGTGCTGTAAGGAAAATGTTTGGTTTTAGTGTAGTATTTTAATTTAAAATCACTGAATGGATCATCTTACAGTATATATGATATGCTAAGAATTATTAACATACCTATTCATAACACTTCTAAAGTATAATCCCTGGTCTTATTTCACTGAAATTTCATGTTCTTAATCCACAGTTTGAAGTTCCCTAAATAGTAATATCTCTGATAAAGCATTTTGCACTGTTAGATCCAAATACTTCACTAAGGAGGTCATTGCCATTATCCTTATCTCACAATAGATGAAACAGAGGTACATGGGGAGGAAAACATTTGTCCTGGGGCAGTGAGTGAGCCACTGAAATGAGAAACTAAATCTCTGTTTGAATCCTACCGTAGTGCTGTTGGATTATACAGCATTTTTTCTGGCCTATGAACAAATTTGATATCAGTGTGTAGTTTGATGGCTATGGGTACTCCGAAGTGATCTGGGAAAGGGAGTGAATTGTCATAGGGCATCACCTCTTACAAAGTGTGTGCTATCTCAGCCTTCCCACCTGCATCATCACACCCACAAGCTCAGAGAGAGCCTCTCTTGAAGCATTTATGTATTTCAGCTCAACTCTCCTCACAACTCTATCTTCCAAAAGAAGGAGGTGTGAGAGTGCCCTACAATCCCCATATGTCATAGATGGAAAAACAGTTTTGTAGAATAGAACACTAATGTGGCCTCTACTCCCTGTCTGCCTGGGAAGGTCAGGAATAAAATCTACAGAAAATCCTTGCTGCTTTATGAATGCAGTCTTTAATATGGCCATCAGAGAAGGAAAATGAACACATTCCCAAGCTGTGAGATGCCTAGAATTTGAGAGTACCCACTAAAGCTTATGTTTTTTGGTGATAATAGTGAGGAAAAATAATTTAAAATGTAAGCTATCAGAAAAGATGGGTTCACTCGTTAAAAAGCATGAGATATTCCTTCAGTGACTGCAGAGATGCTTTCAAATGTTTTCTGTTCTCTGCTATTAAGTTTGTCAAAGATATACAATTTCATTAAGAGACTAGCAACCAAAAAACTGACAAATTACCTGTCTCTACCCAGCACTGATAATAACTAATTTTTCAGAGTAATTGGAGGGTCCCAGTGTGTACCATGCAGTCACTAGATGGCACTCTGTGATATGCAGATACTTATTTATCTGCAGTGCCTTCCTTAAAAGTGAGTTTTCTTTTCCAGGGACACAATATTTTGTTCCATTTTATCTTCTAAATTTGTCTTATTGAAAAAAAAAAAAAGAAATCTAGACTTGAAGATAAAATTTCAAATATCATATAGAGAGACTCAATACAAATATATCAGATAACACCTAAGATGTCTAGCAGCAGCTAAAAAGGAAACTTACTATGTGTTCGAAGGTATGCAACCATATTATTGCAGAATTTAGGAAAGCAGGCAGTTCTGCACATGCAACCACACTGTTGGGCTTTGTATATACACAGACTTTGGTAATCACATCCAAAACAAAACTATGTCTAATATACAAGGCAAACTGAAATAATTTTAACTTTGATTGGCAATATGATCTCCTGTAGTTTGGAAAAACAAGAATGAAAGTCTCATTTTTTGCATTACAATATGTTATTTTCCATCATTTCAGTATTAGAGATAGTGCTTAGGACTTGCTTAGGACTAAGGTGTTCTGTGTCACTTCCACGTTGCCCATTACAGCACCCAATTCACCTTCCTCAGCAGCTTTTAAGGTTTTGGTGTTGCTTTTTTCTTTTTTTTTTTAATTATTATTATTGTTAAAGCCAATAAAGATTCACCGATGTGCAATAGTTTGAGATAAGCTGTATTTTTGTTTGTTCGGTTGGTTGGTTTTTTACGTATTAAGAATGCAGGTTGAAATTAATGAATAGATGAAATTAAAAAAAATTTTCCTGCTAATGCCAAAGAAGTGAATTCTACAATGTTTAAATTAAAAATGTTGATACTGAATGGAGATATACAAAAATGTCCCTAAAATCAAAAGAAAAATGAAAAAATATATATTTCTTATTTTGCCATATTAAAATGAAACCTATTTCTGATTAAGGAGTTATGCTAATGAAAATTAATTCTATTCAAAATAAAACAGTTTTCTGCTGATTTGATCCTCATTAAATTGGGTCAGATAGGCCACAATTCCAGCTAAAACAAACATGCAGAAAATTCCAGTTGAGATCATGAATGTGTTTGCATGTATATTTGTGTAGCAGCAGAGTTAGACCACCTATGCCAAGCACAACAATGCACAGTTGCACAGTTGCTCAGACATACAGTAAGCATATTGTATAGAGCTATGTAGAAAGCGACAGATGCATATAAGGGTAGATGTTATTTGAAGGCTGCATCCTTGATGCATTAGTTTTATCTTCCTCGCATAGTTTTTGATGTTTTTTTCTTTGTGATCTAAGTTTACAAAATCAGTTTGTTTGTTTGTTTGTTTGTTTACATACATGTACAAGTTGAATAAAATCACAGAATCATAGAATAACCTGAGTTAGAAGGATCATGGAGTCCAACTCTGAATGTATGAGTCCAACTGTGAAATGAAGTAAGAATTGAAGTAGCTGAGATGCAATAGCGTGTTTCATATGGTGAATGTTGTGAATGTTTGTTTCAGACATAGGCACAGTACTGAAAGCTGTGAGTATCACCAAGGAGAAGTGGACTAAGGAGGAGGTGGTCCTGGAAGAGCTACAGATATTCAAGGTAAGCACTAACAGCCACTACATCAATTACTCAGGAGACTTAAAGGCTCAGAATGCCTTCATCTGTATGACTGTTTGCTCAGTGGAACTAGTTCAAGATTCCAGAGGGACAATATGTCAATTTTTAAATGCCTTGATATTCTCTAAGAAAGTCAATTGGAAAAAATAACAGAAACAAAAGAACAAGATTTTTCAAACTCATAGAAAGTCTCAATTTTCCTGTCTTGTTCTACTTTGCAATCCTATTTTGAGCCTGACCTACTTATTATTATTTTATTTTTAATGGTGATATTCCTGTTATCTCAGCTTTGGAATTATTCTTCGCACAATTATAATTTAAAAACCAACCAAGCAAGAAAACCCACAGATGTAGAAAAAATATTTTAAATAAGCAACTTTAGGAATTGAGAACTAAAAGAAAATAAATCAAACTAAGTTTTGATTATTGATATGTTTTAATCCTTTGATGTGGGCTGACTCAGTGCTTTTGACCATTTTGATTTGGTTATTCTGGCTGAGTGATAGTGAAGAAAAGTCACTAGAGCCCTGCTAATGCCAATGACTTCTTCATAAAGAGAACTTGTGAAAAACCCAAACTTCCTTTCTGCTGCATAGGCACAATTTCTCATTGACCTCATTGTTTGTGGGGAAGCTTACACAGACATATCATAACAGTAGAAAAATTGAGATGTGTGCCTTCCCAACTGATTTTCTTTTCCATTTGGAAATTTCTTCTTCTTTCTTTGTATTCTTTCACTGCTTTGCATTCTCTCTCCTATGTGCTTTACAAGGTCATTGTAGGAGTTTCTTCCCATGCTAAATAAATGAATTTGAGACTTAGAGACAGTGTTTTCCAACCATGAGGACACGATCTTTAAAGAAATATTTTTACAGTGCCTTTTGATATGTCATGAGTATGATACATTTTTGATTTAAATGTTCTCCTTCTTGGAGAAGAAGGATGCCTTCTTCCAATTGCACCAATTATAAATTTTGCTCTGAAAACACCAAGATTACTTAATGGCAGGCCAAGTAATCAGGAGATTCAGTATGCACACCCATTTGCTGCATTTTTAAAACACAATGTCAAAGGCAAATGTACCATATCATATTTAAAAAAAAAAAAAAGTTATTTTTTCTACTCAGCAGACATTCCTTCACATTTTTATTGGTAACATTTACGTTACCTCTGTGTTTTTGAGTCCAGAAAATTGAAGGGGACGAGGGGCTGAAAAAACGTCTCTTATTTCCTAGAACCACATTAATGTTAAACAATAGGCTTAGATTAATCATCCTGTATTAGGAGATAGATAATACTCTGAGCTTTGTCCTGTTCTTACATCAGTCACTGGCAAAAAATTCACTTTTATAGAAGTGAAATGCATCCTGGTGCAGAGGATCTGTGTATGTATACCTTAAATGCCACCAAAGCCTTTCAAATAGTGTTTAAGTTGATGCAAGGGCTTGTTGCCAGTCAGTAGGTTGGGTAGATTGCAAACTGTAAGAATTAAAGACAAAAAAATTATGGGAGGCATTCCTGGAGGCATGAATTTAATGAGTTTTGTTGTTTGATTTGTTTGGTTTGTTTTTGCTTTAATATTTGTTTAAACCAAGTAAATTGATCTGCAATTTTATATACCTTTCAGAAATGTTAAGTTCTGTTCTCATTTTATTAACAATAAGGAAGGTGTGAACTAATGCACTTTCCTAATTTGTTTTTCAGCACCCTTCATTTATCTCAACCATGGAGATTTCTCAGAAGCAGGTAATCACAAACCCATTTAATTACTGCAGGATATATGGTACGCTGAACAGTAAGCTTGTTATTTTTAGGTGTCCTCTGTTTCCTATTGGTCAAACTTTCCACGGGTAACTCTTAAAACTCATCTGGAATGAAGGGAACATGGTAGAGCTTGTTTCCCTGCCTAATTCACATTTGCTTACAAACAGTAATTTGTGTACCCAAGCTGGTAATTATTCATGGAAACAAATCTTTAGTCATATGGTTGTGGGATTTGTGAATGAACTCACTGCACATTTGTTTTCCGAACACTAGAAATACTTGTCTCTTTACAATCTAGCAATAAATTATTAGTGGTATTATTGTTGTTATTTTTATGTATTAGCAGTCAAGAGAGCTCAGGGCCTCATTCTATTTAACATTGTATGCGCAAAGCCTGCAAACAGGCCCCCCTCTAAGTCTGAATCGGGGTGGTCCCTCCTGGTGCTCAGTCCCAGCTGGGACTCTCCCTATGGGAAAGGGCTTCAGGGCAGCTCCAAGCCCTGAGATGGCTCTGTGTAAGCTTGGGAGGCATCCACGGAGGTGGCTTTGGCACTGTGCACCAAATACAGGAGGTATTTTGCCATGCAGGCATGCAGAGAACAGCTGGGTCCTGTCTTCCCTGAAAAAAAGGTGGCAAGCCAGCTGGAAGTATAGCATTGAGCCAGCCCTGGCTCAACAGTAAGCACTTGGACCACCCTTGTCTCAATTAGCGATCCACTCACATGCTGGGAAGAGGTGAATAATATTATCCCTGTACTACCTAAGCATCAGAAGCAGAAGATGATATTTTATTCACACAAAGTCATCTCTAGTTCCCAGATTCATAACATCATGGCTAGCTAGCCCCTTTTTTTTTAAAAGTGTTTATAGGCCCCTCTCACCATGCACTGCTTCTGTGGTTTTATTTTTGACACAGCACAAAGCCAAAAGTGTGAGGGTGTTGAGTGCTGCTGTCTTTCCAAGACAGCAGTGCCTTTGCCGTTAGGGTTTGTTGGGGACTGCCCAGTTCACACCGAGCCCTGAGAAACAGTTTACAATAAAGGAGAAATTCTCTCTGCTTTTTTAAAAATCTGGCGCAAGGCTGAAAGTCTGCAAGTGTGGCACTGAAGAAGAACCACGCTACTTGGAGAATGATCCTAATTCATTTGCTTTGCCTGATTTGCAGCAACAATTGTACATTGGTTCCAGGGATGGATTGGTTCAGCTCTCTCTGCACAGATGTCACACGTATGGGAAGGCTTGTGCAGACTGCTGCCTTGCCAGAGACCCATACTGTGCCTGGGATGGAAACTCCTGTTCCAGATACGCCCCCACTTCTAAAAGGTAAGAAAAAAGTACCACATGCTGTAGAAGATCTTGTTGCTTACAAGAACTGTAGAGGTTCGCAGTAAGAATGTACCACTTTTTGTAATTAGTTTTTTTTATTTTAACTAGTATAAACCACCATGTCATTAGCCTTAAAATTTGATCAAACTCTGGCTATGTTTCACATTTTCTGCTCGAAGAGATGTGAAACCAACATAGCATTGTTTAAGCGTGTGTGACAGTGACTTGACTTCTTCAACTAAGATAATAAATCCAACACTTTCCTTTTTTTATGCTGAATGCTTTAATGCATGAGATGCTCAGGTCGAGTACCAAGTTGTGACAGTGGAAGAGAGATATGAGAACCTCTCTTAAACTTTTGCTTTTCGCACAGTGCACAACTGTATTTATAAATCAGTTTGCCTTACTATCAGTCTAGTATTCTAGAGCCATCAGTAATGAAGTGCAGTTAACTCCGTAAAAGAAATGCATTTAGCTCCGTGATCTAAACAAACTTTTCCTATCTGATTTAACTAACTCTGATAAAGCAACTCACTCTCTCAAATTGTATTTGTGGTCTGAGCCATGAGAGGGAGACAGAGATTTAAGCAGTGCGACTGGGCCATGCCAGGAGCAGCTTTTCCACAGAGACAGAAGCTTTATCTGAACTTTCTGTCCACATCATCTAGGGCAGCAGCGTGGATCTGCATGCAGGAAGAGCATGCTGCAGGCTTCGGTGTTGCAGTACTTAAGCTTTTGGTTCAGCTTGGGATGTGCCTGCTGGAATTTTTGGGCTGATTTAGCCAGAGTTCTGAGCTGGCTGATTGAACTGGAGTCCACAGCCTCCTCATTCCTCTTTGCATGAAGCCTTCCTGACAGTAATTCTTGTAGTGAGGGTCAGAGGTTGCAGGCTGAGCTCAGGCTCTGGAACAAGACTTTCTTCCTCAGGGGCTGCAGCACTGGAACCTGAGCAATTAGACAAAGCATTGAAGTTAATGAGTCATGGGTTATTGTGTCATGGTGTCAAGGAACTTTATGTGTTTTTCCTCAAAGCCAAAGCAAACTAAATTCAGAGAAGCATAAATGAAGGGAGAAAAGCAAGTGTTCAGGCTCACTGCAAAGTTAGTCACACGTGAGGCTTGCTGAAGCCTGAGGTGGGCCGGGACACAGAGATTGATGTCCACAGTTTTCAACAGATGTTCATTTGGTGGGTAGGCCAAAAGTCTGTGACTCCGAAACAAGGGATGTGTGACCAGCCTTGGGAATTCTCCAGTGGATCAGCTGGATATTTGTCTTCTGCTTGAGCAGCCTTTGCTTCCATCATGCCTACAGTTTTTACCACAACTCAGCCCTGGGAAGCCGCTCTCCTGCTGAGGCATCACTCTATAGATGTGAGGTCCTGCTTCAGTGTCACCGTGAGAAAGGGAGTTCCTCCCCGGGTCTCCAATTGTTCTACTGAAAAATAAAAATTAAAAACTTATGTTTGTACCTCTGGGGAGATAAATGCAATCATCTACAGATGAAAAGTTGTGGGTTTTTTAATATTATTACACAAAATCACAATGTGTTTAAGTAACACACAGACATTACTGAGCAAGTTTACTGTGGAATGGTCTCAGATCATTGACTTAAGCTCTTTTTCAATCCATACAGATGAAAGGGTCAGATTTGGCTTTTGTTGTTGTTGTTGTTTTGTTGTTGTTGTTTTGTTGTTGTTGTTGTTGTTACCAAAGTAAAATATAAGTTTTCTACCTTCAATTTAGTGGTTGATTTACTGGCCAGTATCACCTTGAGCTGATCCTGGGCTCATGTTTTATTATGACCTTTTGGAGCTTAGATCTTTTTCATGGCATAGAGCATGAAAGATTTTTCCAGACATTTACAATACTGTCCACCCACCAGGACACCCATATCTGGAGTAGACTCTTAGAACAAGTTTAACTAGACTCTTAAAGCAGGTTTTTCTCTCACTATATGGCACATTATTCATTCTTGGAAGCCTTTTTTCTCTCTCTCTCTTTTTTTTTTTTTTTTCTCCCTTTCCCCTCCCAGTGGTTTTCCCAAATCACAGGCCCTTTCTCTTGATGTCAATTGTACAAATCTCTCTAGGCCACATGCTGCTTTGAGGGTGAAGCTGGTTTTAGTTAAGACTGTAATTGGCAGCAGTAGGGTGGGAGCAGTGTGCCTCCACATCTGCTGAACTCCTCTGTATTTTGCTGTTGAATTCCAGCAATTACGCCTGAAGTGTTACAAGTTTTCATGCTTTTCCCATAGGAGAGCCAGAAGGCAAGATGTCAAATATGGAGACCCTGTCGCACAATGCTGGGATGTGGAAGACAGTGAGTATTTTGGACCATTAAAATAGTTGTCTTTACTGTGCTTCAGATACATTTCTCAACCCACACTTAAACTCCCAGAGCCAGGCTAGTTTGGGGAGAGCCAGACCAGGTCAGCACCCATAGATCCCATGTGGGCCACCATCCCCTGCACCCAACCAGGGGAAGAAAAATGTCGCACACGTCACCCTGAGCAGCCACCAGCACCTCTGTTAATACAGAAATAGGGGAGATAATCTCACGGGGAAACCCTCAGGTATGACAGCAGAACACACTATCTGGGTCCCAAGACCCAGCTCTGGCTGCCAAACAGCCACTTCCTCTCTCCGCGGCTGCTTAAGTACTCCTGTTATTAACAAGAGCATACACTCCCTCCTGTCAGCTCCCCCCTCCTTTTCCCACACCCTCTTTTTGGATGCCAAGGAGTCTGGCTTGCTCCTTTGGCAGCTGCAGCAGTTCCCTTGCAGTGTGCACTGTCAGTATGAAATCCTGAGGTTATGCAGCGATCTCTGCAGCAGCGTAAAATAAATGAAAAGCATTCAAAACCAAGTTTGGGTTTGTCTGGAGCTCTCACAGTCACTTATTAAAGTGAACAACCCAGTCAAAACAGTATTGATAGTATCGTTGCACTCAAATTTTGATTCGGGAAAAGCCACCACTTTCTATTGATCTCTGGTGACTTTCATGCTGCGGTGGTGCTGGATGCCTGCCGCAGATCTCGGCATGAGCCCCTGCAGAAATCAGAGCTGCTCACCACAGGATCAAAGCCTAAGTCTGCTGCACAGTATAGAGGACTCTGACTGTACATGTGTACATGCAGACATAGTAAAAAAGTCAGAGTAAAGTCTCATTTCCATTAATGTAAATGGCATAACTCCTGTTCATTCCCCAAAGGCCAGAATTTCCCCATTTTCTGCTTTACAAGTAGAGGTATCTGAGACTGTGCAAAGCTCAAGGTTACAGAAATGGTAGTAGGAAAGGCTGACAGTGTCACAGTTTCCTGGAAGGATAACTAGATACTGGAAGAGTCCGTTTTCCTAGACAATGCAAAATGTCTTCATATGTAAATTGGTATTAATCTTTTGCCATGATATAGCAACCCCAAAAGAAATTTTACCCAGCTGGGGACAACCCCTGTGTGCCATAAAACTATAAAGTTGACCTGTGCCACTTCAGGCTCTTGGCTTATTTATGCTATTTGTGATAATTAACATTTTGGCCCAAAAACCTACTTAAATTCAGTTCTCCACTGTGTAAGATTCTGTCCCAGAGACTGCATTGGCTGCATGAAATTATTTGGCTCTACAGAAATCTCTGTGGCACAGTGAAATGAAAGAAAAGCATTTAATGCAGAGAGCTTGAATTTCTGTAGATCTCATACATGTTTGTACTATATAGAAAAAAATAAAATAAATCCAAAACTGTATCTATTTTATTGTTGAGATAACTTTTGATTTAGGAGACAGCACTGCTTTCACCTTCCTCTGTGTTATTTGCAGGGTGTAAGAAACAGCTTTTGTCTGATGATAAGGCAGATAAGACATGAATAAGGAAAGAGATATGGACTTGCAGAGATTAGAAATGCTCAGGTCTACCAACTGCCAAGAAAGAATGCAGATCTGCTTGTGTACTTCAGTGTTTGGTCTGAAACATGTTAACATGGAATTTCAAATTATGCTGAAGGGAAGCAAACTTGACTTTAACCCTGCAACTCCTTTAAAGTGTTTAGGAGGGACAAACCAGACCTTACGATCTACCTTTAGCAGTTGCTCCATCTCCATCAGGTTTACTAGTTGCATTACATAAAGGAAAAATACAGGTCAGATTTTAAATTCCTCAAATGTGAAAGCCTCCACTTTAAAATGGAGCAAGCTCACGATATAGATTTTATTGACCTCCTTAAAAAACAGTTGCACTGGAAGAAGGTTAGCAGCTGCCTCTAAATCCTCATAGTTATAGTTTAAGCTAAAAGTTAAGTTTCCTTTTGCTTTTTTATAATTCACTCACTCTTATAGCATCTGTTCTGAATCAGGCTATTTTCCCATTGCTTTAAAAACCAGGTCAGGGTTAATCTCCTGTACCATGTTTGCTTTCCAGGCATTAGTCATGAAACTGCTGATGAAAAGGTGATTTTTGGCATTGAATTTAATTCAACTTTTCTGGAATGTATTCCTAAGTCCCAGCAAGCCTCTATTAGGTGGTATATTCAACGCTCCGGAGAAGAGCATCGAGAAGAGGTAAGTTATAGTCATCAAGGCAAGTTTCCTCTATAGAGAATTCAGCTGAGCATTGAAAGGCAGGAGTTACTGGAATTAGCCGATGTTTTACTTTTCCTTGCCTCACCTTAGGTATCACATAGCATTCTGGTATCACCATTTGGGGCATGCAGTGGGGAAGAGAAAAGCCATTTGCATTGGATCATAAGCAGATTTAGATACTTATTTTGACTTACATGCTCATTCCATTAAAGAAAGAAAGAAAGGAAAGAAAGAAAGAAAAGAAAGAAAAGAAAGAAAGAAAGAAACGAGTAATTAGGCTTTTATCAGTGGTAAAAAACAACTCTGAAAGTACTAAAAATAAATAAAGCCTTTTTGTGCAGTAATTAGCTCACCTACCTCCACAGGTAGAAGTATGTGCAAAACCCTTTAGTTTAATTAAATCTCTATTCCATTTAGTGTCTGTCTGCTTTCCCTTATCTTGTTAAGCACCGCAGCTAAGAATTTCCTTGTATGGCTTGCTGTCTCCCCTGAGAAGGGATAGGTTGTGCAGTTAAGAGCTTCTTTGTTTTTCTTTTTTTCTTGTTAGTTGAGTGTGAGGATTTTTCTGGAATGGTACTCTGTACTGAAGCAGAGATGTCAAGTTAAAAAACTGAACCTTCCACCCAAAGTAGAAAACAGTGTGATCTGTGATGGCCCTTAACTCCTGCAGGAGGCAGTTTTGGGGTCCTCACTGGTAGAGAAGCCCTGGAAAAACCCCCAAGTCCCTCCTTGGCCCTTTGAACAATGTCCTGCAGATTCTTTTCTGAGCTAATGACAAAGGAACCCTCCTACATGCCCGAAAGGTCAACAGACTGGGACTGATCTGGACTGGGTTTGAGTGAATTTCAAACCTCAGGAGTCTTCACAGCCTTTCTCATACATGAATGATTTTGTGACTGAGGCCAAATACTGCTGTGATTGCAACCATGGCAACGGGGAAGGAGATGGGAAAAAAACTGCCCTTTCAAATGAGCTTCTCCCGGGTATTAGACACGCTTTTCTGTTAAATGTTCATCTGAGACAAAATTAGTTTAAATGAGAGGAACTATCAAACACGCAACCAGTCTTCCACTCTTAGTGATAACTTGTCCTATGAGGTTTTCTGAGTGTAGAAAGCTGGGGAGATGCAAGCGAGGGCAGGTTCTCATGGGAGCATCTCCTCTGGGTGAGAGCTGACTCAATGCCATCATCCCCAAGCATTGCCCATAGCATGGAAGGAGGTCTCCAGAGAGAAGGCCATCTCAAAGTGGAGACTCCAATTTTGGCTTGGCCCAGATTGCAAGAGTGTGGGGGTATAAGGCACCTCTGATTTGCCTCCAGGTGAGACACAAAACACAAGGCTGTATGTTGACTATGATGCAGCAGTGCTTTCAATTTATATCCCTTCTATTACTCGTGCTTTGGATTGGTGAAGATTCTTTTCTCTACTGGGAAGAAACATCTCATTAATTTACAGACACATGCTTCCCACAAAATGCACTGAATACCAAAGGAAGGAGATTACTGGTTTGAAATACCATCTCTAACCTCCATTACTCTCCATACATGGAAAGAAATTGTGGTCTTTTGATCAGCAGGTCAACCATGCTCAGCCACAGATGGTTGAAGTGAAAACCCAGTTAGAAGTGTATCAGCCTTTAAAGACCTATGGGCATTCATGGTTTGTGCTTTAATTGATTTACCTTTAAGTGTCTTGTACAGAAGACTCAGTGCTCTACTTCCCTAAGGCAGACATTTGCAAATGAAATTACATATTTGATCAGAGAAATGAGTAAAGCATTTGCTTAATTCTAACCATGTGTTGAAGACTCATTTTTAAATGCATTTAAGGAGGTATTTTTTATATATGTATATATTATTGTTATTCTGAACAGTAACTTATGTTGAGTTTTGTGGAGACACTATGAATTTTCTGAAGTAATTTACTGCATCTATAGCATGTGTCCTCAGAGCTACAAACTCTTCTTGAAAAAGTCTCTGTGAAGAATGTAATGTTTCTATATCACGAGAAGAAGTACTTTCAAGATGTGAAAGCCTCTTACGAAGGTCTGCTTATGACTTTTACCCATGTCAATTTAGGAAAAAAAATAATCAGTTGATTTTCTCCTAAGTCACTGGGTCAGGTATGCACCTGAAAGTCAGGAAGCTGAGTTCATGTTATCTTTCTCTTTTGTGTGATTGTAGAGCAAACTTTGGGTCAAACTGACTTTTGAACAAAGTTATAGCAGGCTATAGGCCTATATAACATAGCTTAATTTAAGGCTATATAATTTTTGCCACTATTTCTAAAATGTTCGTTGTGACAGTGCTTGTACCCCCACTTCCCATGTTTCTCCAAATACTGCTAAGTCAGACAGTGAAATTCCAATGCTGCAGAAGTGCCCAGCTTGCCAAGGATGTGACCTAGAGAGGGAGTATGGGAATGTGTGCATATGTGTGATGGCATTTGGTTCTCCAGCAAGCACAGAGCATATATCTTTGCACATTAGCAGCCTTCCACAGCAATGTTTACTGGGCTTGCTCAGTGTAAACAGTCTGACATCTGTTTGTATGAGAAAAGTAAAGCTTTGCTAAAAGGCTAGATTAACCTTTGAGGCAAATTTAGAAGAAAATTTGAAGAATAAATCTGCAGACAGATTTTCTACATTATAAATGCTAACAGTAGGCAAATAGCTTCTTACCACATATTGTCCCTAAAGCCATAGCAGTGTTTCTGTGATCAAGCTTTGATAAAATAAAAGTTGGAGCACATGTTCCGGAACTCCTTGGGGTGGTTTTATTAGTTTATTTATTTTGTATTTTTTTTGCAGTCTTTGAAGACTACAGCTTGCATAAATGCATATGTACACATTGACAATTACAGGATCAGATCGCTTAAAGACAGTATACAGCTATTACTTTTGCTTAATTTTTGCCAGAGAATTCTTATTCTCATTTTCCAGTGTTTTGACCCAGTTTAGTTCCAGTCTACCAAGAACTGGAACTAATCCTGAGCAAACTCATCTTGTACACTGCAAATCACCATGTTGAGACATTTCATTTTTAGAAGAAAAGAAAAAAATAGATTTTTTTTTCTTTTTTAGGTAAATGTATTCATCTGTGAATGTAATGGTTTCAAATGTATGTACCCAAAGTTGAATTCCTAATTTCAGAGATGGCTGTCTAAATAAAAGACCCAATCTGTAGAAATGCTAAGAAATCTCCTGTTGGAAGCAGTAAGAGCATTTGCAGGTTAAAATGTTAAACCCTTTTTAATTTGGGCATCTTTAAATTAAGATTTTCAGTTTTTCTAATTTGAAATCTAGCTTATCAGTGGAAATGAGCTCATTGGTATTAGAACTTAATTTGGGAACTTCCTGGAAAATTCAAAGATAGTCATAGTAATTTACTTTCTTTACATAATACTTCAGTTTGACTGAAATAACATATGTGACAGCAACAAGGTAGTCATATTTAATGTGTAGTTTGATCTTTGCTCAGCCAGTGCCTCGCCATAACTTTTCCCATTACAATTATATTTTCTGCTCTCTCTCTCTTCCTGCAGCAGATTTCTCAAATAACACTGTGCATTATTTCAGTGCGTGTCTTAGCGGTGTAACTTATTGTGATGACGATACCATGCTTTGCAAATGACTCTGTGCACCTGGAACTTAGGTTACGGACTTTTAGTTCCAGGGCTGTAACTGCAATGTCTCAGCAAGTCTTTAAGCCTTGCTTTGCAAATAGACAGCTATGCACTACCCCTGACATGTACTACAGCTTCCTGAGGGAAGGAAAAGGGCAAAATCCAGACTAGATGGGAAGCACTGGGCCCAGCAGGATGTCTCTGACATTTCACCCTG
Organism: Pavo muticus; assembly: GCA_016647715.1. Classification (NCBI taxonomy): domain Eukaryota; kingdom Metazoa; phylum Chordata; class Aves; order Galliformes; family Phasianidae; genus Pavo; species Pavo muticus. Next base: position 136,320 of record JACDJE010000573.1, on the reverse strand, counting down.
TGGGTCATGGTTCAGAGTGTGACTTCCAGCCACAGCAACCTGGGGAGGGACAGGATCTCCTGTGGTACAGGAGCTGTCACCAGGTCATTTTGCTGCCAGTGGGAGTACATTTCCCTGTAGTTTGGGGCTATTTTAAGGTCAGGAGTCAAATATCTAGTGCTTTTGTGTTTAGTGCTGCTCACGCAATTGATCATGTTTGTTCCTGTGCTTGCAAGGTTACTCACTGAGATGAAGGAGAGCGTTTTGGCAACTGGAGTTCATTAAAAAAAAAAAAAAAAAAAAAAAGAGGTGGGAATGCCATTTATTCATAATGTCATAAAGTGCTGTAGTATCCTGAAGTGTAAACTCTGATATTTATTTATTTTTCCTGGAATTCCTATGTATTAGGTATATAATAGGTGTCAGGACTGGAAAAAACAAGTGCAAGACTCCCCGTGAAGCCATTAGCTTTGGTGCCCTGTGGCTCTGGAAACTATTAGACCTCCTGCTTTAGGCTGGCCTTCACTCCGAGCCTCCTGGGGCTGCAGGCCTGCCAAGCTGCCATGCTTCCACGCAGGGGACAGAGCAAACCATATGGTCTAAAGTGACAGAATAGACATGGATCACTTTTAGCTCTCTCTTTCCTCCTCTTTTCATAACTAGGGATGCAAATAAATCCACCAAAAGTCAGAAAAAACTTCCAGCTTCTTCAGCAGTTTTCTCTCTTTCCCGTATCACTACCCCACCGCCTGGGCTGTGTTTTTCCTGACAGACCCAGCTTAACAACCATCTGATGTTTTGGTAGGTACACAAGTGTGACCCACCCTTGGACAAGACATCTAGTGGGGCACAAGAGTGTGACTCGGCTACCCACTGAAGCAATGTTTCCATTCCACATTTTAGCCAGAGTAAGCTATTTTTCAGGTTACTTGGGATCTGTGTCCTGTTCAGTTGACCTTAGTGGGCGTACATTGGTGAATGAGACATGAGTTTCCGTATCTTTGTGCGACTGGAGATTTTTGCATCATAATGATTGTGAGTTCCATCGTGACAAACATCTGCTCAGCAGCATCTTGTGGTAAAAGGCCATAGATTCATTGCCAGCCTTAAAGCCTAGAAGTCAAACAATAGCTGAGTAAGAAGAGAACAGGCACTAAGATGTGTTTCCAGTAGTACCCTCTGTCAGAGGAATAAAGTTCAGTGTTTGTGCAGCAGACGTGCACTTAAGCCTTGGGTTGATAAGAAACAGATCAAGAGAGAGAGAAAATAAATTTATTCTGCAGTTTAGGGACTAATTATAACTCTCAAGCTTTCACTATTTTATTATGACTCATTCACTTGGCATTTTTTTTATAATACCTTGAGATTCTTAAGTAAGACTAGTAGTATTTTTGACAGTTTCCTAAAGGGCAAAAAAGATATTACTCTGAACTGCTATATAAAGTGATATTTCTGCTTTGATTTGAATATACTGGGGAATAAGAATTTAAAAATTAGTCTTAGAATGAGAAGTTAACATCACCTTGAGAATAATAGGACTCGTGTTTCCACCTTGTCATTGTACCAATAACACCCTGATCATTTTTCCTGCGGCTTCTAAGTAAATAAAAAGAGATGTTAAAAAAAAAAAAAATAGAGAAATTAACAGCTGTGTTGGAATTACATGATTAGTTTACCAGGAAAATGGAAACAAAGTTACATAAAATAATGATTCCAGCAAAAACAGTGATCGTTATTTCCAGTCAAATGGTGAGGATGAGGAAGACAATAGAAGAACAAAGTCAAATGTGAATTCTCAGCAAATGTTCCTTCCTTTCCTTTCTCCTCCTCTCAATTAGTTCAGGGATTGCTGCTAACCCATGATTAGACCAGCTTTACCTCGAACATTTTTTTACATGGTGATTAATGAGGGAAGGCAGGCTTTGAAGCCACTTTCTTCCCCCAGACAGGTGCAGTGTTTTAACTGTGAAGGAGTTGTCATGTGAATTATTTGTAAAGAGGGAGCTATCTAAACACATCATTAGCAAAGGACAAAAGGCATTGACCTAAACTGGTGCCACAGCACTTTCAAATCCTTGGTTGTTTTCCAACTTACTGATTGTTTAAAGATTTGCCATCATTATTGGCAATGCCTGTTTTTCCTCTATTGTTAAATCAGGTTGTGAAAATTGAGTATTTGATTTACATGGGAATATTTTTCCTTTGTCAAATATTGCCAATATATATAGCATGTGCTATACTTTATTTAGTGTGGTTTTAAGAAAACTGTTTACCGTATACAATTTACTGTTAAAATACAGTCAAAAATCTGCTAAGAAAATCCACTAAGAAAAGGAAGTTAATAGTAATCAATTGCTTCATTTTTGTGGTTTACAACTGGTTCCCCATTGAACAAAACTATTTATCTCCTGTTTAATTTTTATTGTATGCTCAAATTTAAACGTCAGCAACCTTTTATGAACAAAGCCTTTGTGCTTCTGAATTGTTAAACCCTGCTTATAAATATTTAAGGAGAGCTATTGATTATAACATATCTGGGGGGAAAAATGAATCCAGAGTTGACCAAAATAAAATGATGTATTTTATCAAACTAGTCTTTTTACCCTTCTCAAAATTTAATAAAATATGTTTTACATCTATAGCTCAGAAACCAAAGAGCACATTAAGCATTCATGCGAAAGGTTAAAGATCTACTACCAAGTAATGAAATGCCAGGTGTTTATGAAACTCCAGAGCCCTGTGGGGGAAAAAGTAGAGAGGAAAGACAGGAAGAGTTCTGAACCTATGGGTAAAACAACATAAACAGGATACCAGAAAGAGAAGTGAGAGGGAAAACAATAATGAAGTGTTGCTCAGTACGTGTGAAATCAGAGCCCTAATTTCATCCTACCAGAGGATAAGAAAGGAATGAACAATGAAGGCCCAGAGAAGAAGGTGACAGTCACCATAAATCAATATCCAAGGTTAACACAGGACACTGTGTAAGAATGCTGCTTCATTAAAAATAGGATTCCTGATGGGCTGGGATTAAGGGACACAACCAATTCAGACTCTCTTAGCTTTCTCTGCAGTATCCCAATGCAGAGGGGGATAACTCTGTCAGTTAACACGTTTACAACTCAGAAGGGACAGCCGCTACACAAATGGCAAACAGTCACGAGTAGCAGGGTGCTGGACTTGGGGGTCCAGTCATGTTTTCAAGTTTAGATCTACCATTATTCTGCCTTCCTTTCACTGCAAATAGGCAAAGCACTATCAAGGGCTCTTTGGCCTGGCGCCCAGCCAGCCAAAAGAGCCTGCTGGAATACTTCCAAGTGTAGGAGGTGCACAGCTGTCAAGGCACTCTAGACTACAATACTGGCAGAGCTATGACAGGCAGATGCTACTTCTGCAATTGCATTGAGCCCTGAGCTCAAAGAGATCTGTCCTGTTTTCACTCAGACAATGTGGGAACTGGGTCTTTGCATAGAGCTTTATGAAACCCAAATGTCTTCCAATTATCTTCACTTTCCCATCTTTTTCTTTAAATTCCTCAAGTTGAGATCTGTAGGATTTTCCATTGTTGATAAGAAGTCTGGGCAAAGAAAAAAAAGAGGGGCTTCCTTGCCATATTTCAACAGCCAATCCAGTCACTTCCTCCTGGCTGCTGCTCCTGCTTCTCTTTCTGGAGTACAGCACCACAAAGAAACACCTGCCCTAGACATATTTCTGCCTACAGATACTTATCCTTGGGTTCATTTATGCCTTTTATGTTCCTGCTTTTAATGTAACTGTAAGGAGAGTACATTTACTTGAGATGAATGTCATCATCTGATATAATTGAAGTCTGCACTATGCTGTAGCTTCTCTGGGTGGAAAAGTGTTCTCTTCTAGTTTGTCTCCCTACTATCTTCTATGTCTGCTCTTCTGTCTTGACCATGATTTCTCTGCTTGAAACTCAGTGTAGTAAATAAAAAATGGCTTGTGCTCATGCAGCACCTGTTGTCAGAAAATAATCTGTTTTCCAGGAATTTGCAGAAATTAGCATGATTCCACCCTGCTGGTGCCAGTAGACATGATTATGTCCAATTTACAAACAAAGGACCTAAAGCTCAGGGTAGACCCAACACCATCAGCTGGTGGCAGGGGCCAAACAGTACTTGGCCACAGAAGCAGGCAGCCAGAACTTTGTTCTGATACTGGCTTTCATGGTGTTTGATTTCTTCTCTCTCATGCAGTCAGATCACTGGTGCTGCACACACCTATACCTGCCTTCCTACCTACATATCTACCTCCTACCTACATATCTACCTCCTACCTACATATCTACCTCCTACCTACCTACCTAGCTAAACTAAAGCTTACTGAAGACAGTTGTAGCTGATGCAGGCTTGCAAGGAAAATTCTTACTATGTGGATGTCTCATTTAGATACACATGTATTACTTTTTCTGCCTGTCTTGGAATGGTCTCTCAAAGTCTTTAATCCTTACAGAGTTCTTATAATAGAATATTAGAAAGTAGAAAAGCAAAAAGCCTTGGGAGGTCATCTCAGCCTTCTCTTTGCTCCGAGGGACCCTGTTATGAAGAAGTACCACTGAGTTAGAATCATAACAGATGGAGAATCATATGTATAAATACATTTTTTCCCATGGAGTAGAGGAGAGAATCATGTGCAGATTTTTTTACATAAAGAAACAGTGTGTAGCTTACCCACTGTGAATAAATCTAATTTAGTCATCTTTATGCCTCCATGATCTTCATCCTCTGAAGTTTGCTGGAGGGTCAGATGTGCACTCTGGGAAATTTTCCAGATTCTGTGTTGGTTCTCTCTGCCCCCACCCTGCTTTTTAAATCCAGTACTCAGCCTTATGGAGTTTTTCTACATTATAACAATAGCACCGGCAGCGCTGAGGCTGTGCTCAGGGCTCTGGTTATGCTGCAGGCTGAGCAAGTGGCACCTTTGGTGCGGTTGTGGGCTGCAGCCTCTGTGAGGCAGCAGCACATCGAGTGGCGAAAGCTCTGGTGGAACACAATCGTTTTCAAAGGTGTTGGGCACTGAGAGTTAGAGCTCTGCTTTCAGCCTCTACCTCTGATACTAATCTTCATGTGATCTTTGGCAAAGCGCTTATCTTCTGTGTTCTCCAGCTGCAAAAATACTTCGGTGCCCAGTGCCCCATCCTGTTTTTCATGTTATTTATTTATTTTATTTCACTAGTTTAGCTTAGTTCAGAGTTAGGTTATTTTGGAAATCATTTTCAGATCACAGATATATCACTTACACATACAGTGTTATTACTCTAAGGTGCACCTTATTTTGTAACATGTCATACTGTGTTATGTTTTTGGAAATACTTGCATTTGTAAATGAAACTGCAGGTCCACACTGACAGACTTGAGCTCTCACATATAATCTTTTTTTTTTTATTATTATTTTTTTCCCCCCTGTAAGTACTTCTTCACGGATCTTAACGTCAAAATGATGAAAGAATTGCACTGGGTTTTTGTCATCTAAACTCACTGGGAATTTTTAATCACATCTCAGTGAGTCAAAGACAGGATCGGCTTCCTTTTATAAATCCCAGCTGATGAAGATGAAAATCATGGAATCAGAGATTCAGACTCACAGACTCATTTGAGTTGGAAGAGGCCTTTAAAGGTCATCAAGTCCATTTCCCCAGCAATGAGCAGGGACATCTACAGCTCGATCGGGTTGATCAGAAAATCAGAGCATTTCACTTTAAAAATCAGCAATGGTAGTTATTTTCAGTGCAGTAGCATCTCAGATTATTCCAGGTATAAAGGCACCCTCCTATATTGGGATTATTACAGACACTTAAAAAAAAAAAAAAAACAGTTAAAAAAAAAAGGGATTTATGATGCTAAACACCTGCTCTTCCATGGAGAATACAGACTATCTATTGCATTCTGGTGTGATGAGTGCTACTGTCCGTCCTTTCAGCTGTACAGCATGTATCTTTTAATACTGCATGCTGAAATGTCACTGATGCAGGTGATATAGTAAGTAGCAGGAACTCAGAAATTGAAGGATCTCATGGTGGGATGGGTGTGCTGTGTACCAACCCTACCTTGCCTCCACTTTGCTATCGCACTGAATATGTGTTCTGTATTTGCTGATGAAATTAATGTATCACACTCTTCTCTGTCCAACCTCACAGCTGAAGGCAGACGAAAGGATCATCAAAACAGAGCATGGGCTGCTGATCCGCAGCTTGCAAAGGAGGGATGCAGGAGCCTATTTCTGCAAAGCCCAGGAACACACCTTCATCCACACCATTGTGAAGCTGAATTTAAATGTCATTGAGAATGGGCAAATGGAAAGCACCCAGAAAACTGAGGATGAGGAGGGTCGGGTGAGGGATTTGCTGACAGAGTCCCGGCTGAGGTACAAGGACTATATCCAGCTCGTCAGCAGCCCCAGCTTTAGCCTGGATGAGTACTGTGAACAGATGTGGCACCGGGAGAAACGGCGACAGCGAAACAAAGGTGGTGCCAAATGGAAGCACGTGCAAGAGATGAAAAAAAAGCGAAACCGAAGGCATCATGAGCCAGCCAGGCCACCATCCACATAGTTTGCAAACACTATTTAAAGAAAGGACACTTTCCATGAAAAAAATACTGTGTTTTGGTTTTGTGCATCTTGCCTACGAATTAGTATTGCTTCTTATTGAAATCAGATAACTCATCATCGCTATTAATCTGTACATGACTGTACAATGGGATTTGATACCTTATTGGAGTACCACCCACCAGGCAATAATTCCAAATGCATTCATTAAAAAGAAAAGATGTACACTTCTAGCTAATTTCTGGATAGCCTGAGGCTACTTGAGCTGTGTTTTCTACTTTCTGCATAATTTTCACATAGGATTTAGTATCCATGTTCCCATGTTAATATCTGCTGCCATGTTCTACCCCAGACATGGCTCCATTTCAGGAGGGGGCAGATGTATTCACAGTTCTTTGGCATCTTTCTTAATAAGAAGCACGGTAGAAATGTGTGACAGATCTGCAAAAATACCCGCTAATTTACCCATTGGGCTTGTATACGGGCACATGGGTGGGGTTTGCTAGCACAGAGAGGCTCAGCAAAAAATCAAATTAAGTATTGGCTTAGGGACAACACTGATTTTTCCCATTTAAAAAAAAAAAAAAGAAATGAAAGCATAATCATAGTTTAAGAGAGGGAAATTATCAAGCCTTATTCATTTGAGTTTGATAGCCATCAGTTTGCAGTCCATCTGCTGAAATGAAATGTTGACTCTAATTGAAACTGCCACTGAGATGCTTGGGAGTAAATTTTCTAAGTGGTGTGTGGGAGGTATGTGCACAAATCCTATTAACAAATAATGGGATTCCTGCCTGTACCTCTCTCATCTCTCTAAATGTTGTTCACTGGCTGTTTCTCTGGCCCTTTGCTAGCCTCATTTTATGCAAAGGAAAAGAAAAATAAAAGACAACAGGAATGCTAAAACAAAAGACGATGAGGGAAGATACTTAGAGACCAGTGCTCTTGACACAGAGCTGACATTCCTCAGATGTGCGTATTCTTTGGGATTTTCTCCCAGAGGTCTTATGTATTTTTAAGTTGAAAATTTGCCTTGTTGGAATTGATACTTTTATTATAAATAAATAAAACAAGAGATGTCCATGTGTAAATAAAACTTGTAAGTTAGAAATATGCTATGTACTGTGATTCCATTTGTAAAGTGTTCGTTGTGCCTCAGTTGGTATTTTGGTTGTTACAGTGTAAATCTTTTCACATAAACAAGAAACCCTGTCCTTATTCTTGTCTATTTGACATCATCATGGTTTCACTGAATTTATTCCTGATATGCAGCAACAAACACAAGCTCAAATTCAGGCCTACTGTCTCTTCTCATGAGTCACAGCCCCCCTCCCTCCTCTTCTAGCTAACCCCCTCCATTTTGCCTTTCATGCTTATTTGAGTGTGAAATGACAAATTAACCACTTCTTCACATGGAAGAGAGCTTTGATGGATACCAAAATGACAGACTTTACTCACATCTCATGCATTCTACAGATCTGGAGAGCAAAGACTGTGGGAAACCCATGTAATTGGTGTGCACCTCTTTAAGGAACCAAGAATGCTACCCCAGGAAGTTGTATGTTCTCCTTTACCTGTGCTGGTGTTTGCGTGCACATTCAGTCCCGGGTTGATAACCAGTTTCATCACTGTTCATTTCCTTTCTTTTGAAAGTCAGACATGGCAATGTGTGCATCAGGCTTCAGAAAGGAATCTCAGCTTACCCACGCTTCCTGTAAAACCTGAAAGTTGCATTTGCATGTGTTGTATAAAAGCCGGCAAAACTGTATGTCATTAATTTTAGATGTGTTTTTTTTTTTAAATAGGAGAGGATATATGAGTTAATTAGGAGATATTAGATAGCACGCGTATAATGCTTTGATAGGGTAAAGCACTGAGTGCTAATATTATAAAACATGCCTGTAGGGAGGAGGGAATTTCTCATCTCAAGACTTTTAATTAGCAGAGAGACTGATGCTGAAGACACTACCCAGGAATGCACTACTTTGAACACCTGCCCAGAACTTTTTCTGCCACTTTTGCAGCACAGGAGGCTCATCATTTTGAGCACCTTGATTTTAAGGCTAATTAAGACTATTTAAAGGAGGTTTGGGGGGCTATAAAACTACTAAATGTAAAGCACCCTGTGACTGGGATACTCAAATATTCTTGGCTGGAATTTTATGATGTCATAATACAGAACCTGTCCAATTATTATTAGATTTTTATCAGTCCATTAAGTCCCATTTCTCTGACTCAAACATTAATTAAATGTGTGGAACCACAGCAAGACTATGGAATAACACATGGTCTAGGTTTACATGCATTGACAAAGAGCCTACTCTTCTCTCCAGCAGTGACACAGTACTTTAATTACGGCATTTCAGACAACTGTCATCTCATGTTTATTTAAAATCAAATCAGTTCCTTTCTTCCATGTTTTTTTTCTCCTCCATGAAAACTAAATCACTTAATTTATGTTTAGATATGACTGGGGGCATGTATTCTACAAATAAAACCCCCACACTGACTTTAGTAGAAGTCCTGAATGACTAAGAGTCTCAGTGCTGGGAGCAGTAGATTTTAATGCTTAAATTAAAATGTTATTACTCTTAAAAAACAACTTCCATTTCTTTTATTTCAAGTGTTGTTGCAATGAGATTCTTTTTAAAGAAATGACCTCATCAGTCTGGGTAGCATAAAACCCCGAGAGAGATATAAGGACACTTCCATTATACGGGAAAAAATTCAATATCCTCCAAAGCAGTTGGCTGTACTGGGTTCATGCCACTCCAGGGAGAATATTTAACAATATTGCATAGATAAAAGTCTGTGTTTTGATACACTGGATAAGAGGTGCCCTAGAGCTGTCAGGGCAAGCACAGCTTCTTATGCTCAGTAGATTTTATATGTACAAGGTGGCCAAAGGATGTTGGGAACCAGGGAGTGAGCAGGATCGATCAATGATCACTGCAGAAAACAGGTTTTGTTAGGCAGCACCCTGTAATACAAACCCAGGAGGAGCCATGGTTCTTCCGGCAACCTGAGGTCCCATACTGGGGTGCAGAGGATGAACTCACCCAGAAACTAAACCAGCAGAGGAACAGAAATGATCTTTCTCTTTTCAGAAAAGTTAATCTTGTGTATAATTGAGGGCTAAAGATAAAACCTGCCTAAAATTCAGACTGATGATTTGAGGATCTGTTGCGCTGCTCTGAGCAACTATGAGCCTCAACAGGCTCATAGTTAAAACGAAACTGAGCCTTGCCTCCTGCAAGAGCTCAATAAAAGTGAAGTTAAACAAAGTTTTGGTCCATGGTGGAAAAAAAGTTGCCTCCACCTTAACAACTGTAGTTTTTAAACAGATCCCTTAGTGCATATGATAGAACATGGATATTTGTTTACACATGCATTCAACCAGGAGTCCAATTATTAATACATTATCTTTTCTTTCAATAAAACATTGCCACTGACCCTGCTTCAGAAAATGGTCAGTGCTCAACTGAACTGCAGTGCTTTTAAACAGATTTCTAGAATAGCCAGCACAATGTGAGCTCTAGTTATAAAAATGCTGAAAACTGACATAATCTTTAAAGCCCAACAGGGCTCTAAGCTCTGTAGAGATCTTGCAGTCAGTTAAAATAAAACAGAAAAATGGGGTTAGCAGAAAAAGGAATAAAGTATTAACACTTATTGTGATAAAATATTTGAATTACTGGAAACTGTTCCAACAACAGGTGTGAATGTGTTCATGCCATAAGCAAATACTTTTCTCTTAAAGCAGTTAAACCTACCCTAGCTTGAGATATCTCAGAACCTGAATTCTTTCTAATTTGTAAGTAGACTTTGGATCTGGTTCTCATGTCACTCATAATGAAGTAATTAGGATAAAGGCTACATCTTCACTCTAGTTCACGTGCTTTTGAGATCAGAATATCCCTACACTTAAAAGGCTATGAACCATTTAATCTAACCATTACAGGTATTGATCTACATTTAATATTTCAAATAACTAACTACTGTTTGTTATTATTGCTCAGTTATTCACATAATGAGCCCATGTGTCTCATAATAATGTCTCAACATTTAATAACAACTAAAGCAAATTGATTTTACTAAAGATTTTTTATATGAGCAGATGTGTATAGCAGGACATACATAAATGTGTTATGTTCATTTTGTAACAGAGGGTAATTGCAAAAGACAAATGTGATTTTCAAGTGTTAAGATTCAGATTGGCTTCCACTGACAGTGAATATTAAAAGCCTACTGGAACTGAATCACAGTCTAAGGAGATTATACCATAGTTCTAGTCTAGTAGTCAAACAGACAAAGCTGTGTGCTGCCCTGGACCATGTATTTGCCTAGTTCTTCTTGTAGTTGAGGCATGGAGTTCTGAGGAATGACATCTGCACGAATAGAAAATAAGGCCACCTGTCTCTGTAATATTTTGTTACGTTTTAAAAACCTTAAATGGTCTCTACTGTAATATTTTACCATAGTGTTGCTAATATTACCCTGCACTAGGCTTCTGTAATGAGCTAGTGTGACATTCTTTCTGACTGTAATCCAGTTTTCAAGGCTTGTAAATAATTTCAGTCTAGAGAACACTAAAAAAAAAAAAAAAAAAAAAAAAAGGTCTGACTAAATGACATCTGACATGGAAGTATGTATGGAGCAAAGGTGTGTCATTCAACTCCTCCATGTGGAAAAAATGACACTAATTGACATTCATCAACACTTGCTGAATGTTTATGGAGACCAAACAGTAGATGTGGGCACAAGGGCACAGGTGGTGGGTACTGTTTTCACCTGTAGCAGCAACAGTGGGTCACCACCACTGATGCAGATTGTTAGGAGTGTGGTATGCAGGCTGTTGTTAGTTCCTGGCAGAAAAGTATAGCTAATGGCTGCAGCTATGTTGAAAAATGGTGTTTTGTAGCTGAGAATTTGCTCTAAGAAATAGTGTTACTGTGCTCTTCCTATCTGTTGTAGTTTCCATTGAAATAAATCATTGAATCATAGAATTCTTAGAGTTGGAAAGGACCTCTGAGGGACATCTAGTCCAACTCCCCTGCAATGAACAGGGACACCACATCCAGATCAGGTTGCCCAGGGCCTGATCCAGCCTTGCATTGAAAGTCTCCAGGGATGAGGCATCCATCACAACAGTAGATAACCTGTTCCAGCATCTCACCGCCTCACTGCAAGATAATAAATAGGAGAAATTACTTTCGGAGCAACCTATATGCTTGTTTGAATTTTCTTCCCATGACTTAAGCTTGTTGTCTTCTGCCTCTGAGAGACTTCAGTGTCAGGTAACTGACTCTGTGTGGAGAAATATTGCAGAATCTGGTATTTCCTTGGCTTATAAACCACCCTACAAACCCAAGGTATCACAATTTGCCTTCAGACAATGACTTTCCTAAGCATCATATTTTGCATTCAGCTGCAAATGTAAACCAAATACTGTGAGGTAAATTAGAGACCAGATGGGCTTGCATTTACAAAGGAGATTTTTGGGACTGTTGCTTAGAGCTCTTCTTTTGCCTTTTATGTATGTGATTGCTCCAATTTAAAATCAAAGTATTTTGTTCTTTAAAGCATAAGATTTTCCATTTTCTGTAAGATACAGAATAACATTTGCAGATGTTTTCCCTTCTCTTCCTTTCCCGTCCTTTCTTTTCCCTTCCCTTTTTCCTTCTCCCTTCCTTTCCCTTCCCTCCCCTTCCCTTCCCTTCCCTTCCCTCTCCCTCTCCTTCCCTCCCCTTCCTTCTCCTTCCCTCCCCTTTCTCCTTTCCCCTTTCCCCTTTCGCTGTCTTTTCATCTCCTTTCCCTATTCTCATCCTTTCCTTTCCATGTAGTTCGGTTTGCCTTTTTGTATTTGTAAACAGATAGAAAAATGTTAAGATGTTATTAGTTCTGTTATTTATTACTTGCAAGAAATATAAAAACACAAATACATGAACAGAATTTCACAAATTTATATTTTCTAAATTTATTTTCATATTTTAAAATGTTTTACTTATATATATATATCTATTAAATTGTTTTTCATTATGAAAATATTTTTTCTTAATTTATTTTTTAAATAAATCTCTGCTTTCAGACCTGACGCTCATATCAGGAAAAGATGGGGAAGTTCTAAGTGGAAGTGGAAGATATTTCATATTTTCATGTGTACTCAACATTTTAAAAGGATAAAAAAAAAAAGAGGCAGCATCAAAAAATGCTCACATCCTCTTTTGGGAACTTGATCTGTAGAAATGAATTACAACAATCATAGTTACATTTTAATAGTGTCTGTGAACATATTTCAGCTATAAAAACTAGATACAAATCCATGAAAATACAAATGGGAATAGACTATTTCCAAATGTTTTTGGTTGTTTTTTTTTTTTTGGATGATGCATGTGTCTCCATTCCCCCTCTCCCAGTGGCTATCTCAGGATGTATACTGGCTGGGAAGAAAGGAAGAGATTACAAAAGCATATCTCCAAATTCCAAAATGAAAAGTCACACTAATGCACTGGCGATAAGGATTATGATTAATACCTCACATTTGACCAATAAGGACTACATTTTCTCCTAAGGTGAAATTCATCACTCCTTCTGAAGACCAGCTCAAGAATTATATGCCATATGCCTTTTTTAATTCCTAAGACATAAGGATACTTGGTCTGACCTTGTGAATGGGGTTGAATTTCACTCTGTAGTGTAACTTTCTGTAGAGTTATGTGGGTGAAACATTTTGAGAAGTGTATCTATTTGTAAATGCTGCAGCTAAATGAGTTAAAATGATAACTGTCACTTATGACTAATAATAAGCTGTGTTTGCCATGCTTGCTGTTTTACTGAGATTTCGATCTTATACACAAAAGTGACTGAAACAATGTATATTTAATTTGAACTATAATAAAAAACTAATCTGAGTTTTGGCTTATTTTTTAAATTGATGTCAAACTACAGAGTAAAATATGAGCTTTCAGAGAAGCAAAATCTGCATCATGTCATGGAAATGAATTGCCTTGGATGTTAAAGCAGGTAACCTAAAATGTTGTACTTCGGAAGCCTCACCTGTGTAAGGGCTTTCAGAGCTCCAGCCTTCATAGAGAATGGGCTTATGACCAACAGATTAAATCTACAAAAATGGCTTCAAGAATTCATGGGCCTCAGTTATTTGGATTAATATGTGCAAAGCAATACATAATAGGCAAGTCTATGCTTATTAATTTAAATTCTATTATAGCATTTTAATGCATACATTTATAGTATACATTTCCACACCTCGAGTACTGTGTTCAGTTTTGGGCTCCTCACTACAAGAAAGACATTGAGACCCTGGAACATGTCCAGAGAAGGGCAACGAAACTGGTGAGGAGTCTGGGGCACAAATCTTATGAGGGGTGGCTGAGGGTGCTGGGTTTGTTTAGTCTGGAGGAGGCTCAGAGGAGGCCTTATTGCATTCTACAACTTCCTGAAGGGAGGTTGTGATGAGGAGGGGCTTAGCCTCTTCTCCCAGGCAACAAACAGGACCTGAGGAAATGGCCACAAGTTGTACCAGAGGAGGTTTAGATTAGACATAAGGAAAAACTTTTTCTCTCAGAGAGTGGTCGGGCACTGGAATGGCCTGCCCAGGGAGGTGGTGGAGTCGCCTTCTCTGGGAGTGTTCAAGAGGCGTCTGGATGAGGAGCTACAAGATATGGTTTAGTAGCTTGTGGTATCAAGGGTAATGGGAGAATGGTTGGACTAGATGATCTTGTAGGTCCTTTCCAACCTCGTGATTCTATGATTCTGTGACTCTACAGATGATTAGCAACTACTATTGTCCTTAAAAACTGCACTGACATTGTTTTTTATAGAATCATCTATTCATCTTGGACAGCTTCAGGAACACTTTGGCTTTAAGGGACTGTCTCCAGCCTCCTCAGAGTGTTTTCAAGATGGGGATAACTGGGGAGAGGGAAGGGCTCTTCGTTTTTGCAGTGAAGTACTGTAACCTCCCTACGTGGTTATAGAAGAGGGAAATTTCTGATAAAAAGTCTTTAGGTGGGGAAACAAATAGGCTCACTGGTTCAGCTCCTTTTCTATCCTTCAGCACAGCCCTTTGTGTTTCACAGGATTTCTTAAAGGCTAAGGAGGGTATTCTGTTAGCAGACGGTCAGCATGTCGTTCCCAAGGACATCCATGTTGGTGCACTCAAGGATGTCTGCTTCCCAATCACATGCTGTGTCCATTAGATCTCAATGCTTCTGACCCTTTGCTGAGAAAGGTCCCAAGGTACTGTTGGCCTGAAAGCTGATGCCGAATCCCAACAGCGGCAATAGCCTTCTGCTTACCTCCATTCCACCTGCAGTTGCAATTGGATATGGTATTCTTCATTTTTGAGTCTGAACTCTCATTTCTGCATTCCTGTGCTCTGCTAAACAGCTGTTGGGTTCCCCTACTCCCTCCCCACAGGTGGCTGTATTTGATAATGTCTCATGTAGGATCAATCTTGGTCCCATTGAAGTAAGTGGGAATTCTGCCAGCATGTCACAGCTCTGGTCCAGCCTCCAGCTGGTAAAGCACTTTCAGCCCCTGCAGGAGCAAAGATGCTCCGCACAGGCTGCCTGATTACCCAGGCTCATTAGCAGAGATGAGTATAAGAAATAAATTCTTCAGCTCCCTTCTGCAACTCAGTACAAACTTACATGCAGCACTGTTTTGTGTGCACTCACAGAGACAAAAGCTAATTAAGCTGAAATCTGTCATTTTCTCTGCAAGGATTTAGCAGGGTCAAACTTCAAAACAATTAGTGATGAGTCTCGGGAACAAGCAAACAAGTTCTGCTGCAGTTGTTCTGACATTTTTCCAGAACTCATTGGCTTACTGAGCAATCTCTGCTCCTCTTTTTGCAGTGTGTGGTGCCTCTCTCCAGGCTATTGGAAACCAGAAGTGCTGTTAGCTGAGGAAGTCTGTGCTTAAAGTAAGAGGTATGAGGTAAAATCTGTCCCTTCATGATTCAAATCATGGGAAGTGTTCTGGGATGTGTTCACACACTGAATCCATATGTACTGTGAAAACAAGCAACTGGGAGCTAACAGTCTGTTCATAATCATTTATACTTCTGCACAGTAAAATATAGCGTAGAGGATGCTATGGGGTTTGTGTAGTTACCACATAGAGTAATAACTGCATTAGCGCAGAACTAGAGTCTGCAGTTCCCAGGCACATTTCTGCAGGAATGCTCCTCAAACACTGGATGAAAATGTACACCAGCACACAATTTATGAAATGCTAGTATGCATTATCTCCCTGTCTTCTTTTGAGTAAAACTCTTTAGAACAATTTGGAACTGAATGTATGATGGAAAAATTTGGTGAGCATTTTTAAGAGTTGCTAGATGAAACTTAAGTGTTGTTTATACTGGAAATGACAAACTTCGACTCTTTAGCCAAAGTTTGATCCTTTACCTTGCAATAAAAATGTTAATGACTATCAGTTTTTACATCTATTCATGTTGCAATTACAGTACATTACAATTACATCTTCCAGTATTAAATCTTTTTTCACATGCAGAAAAGAAAGTCAAAAAGAGCAAGCTGCTCCTTTCCCGCTTATTTCTTACAAGTAGGTGTGGCCCATAACATTCTTCTATGAAAACTTGGTTGTTCTTTTTCTTTTTCTTTTTTTTTCTTTCTCTTTTTCTTTTTCCTTTTCTTTTTCTTTTCTTTTTCTTTCTTTTTTTCTTTTTCTTTTTCTTCTCCTTTCTTTTTCTTTATATTTTACTTTTTTCTTTTTCTTTTTTTTCTTTTTTTCTTTTTTCCTTTTCTTTCATTCATAAAGAAAACAACCACAACCACTCAGAGTTTGGACTGCGTCTGCTAACACATACTAGACTTGCTTCTCTCCATGACTGGGATTATTCTCAGTGATTTCAAGTTGAGCACAGGTGTTGGCATTTCTAGAGCTGAAACTGTTGTTTTAGCTTTGGAAGTTGACAGCTTGGGCACGTAGGAGCATTTTTTAAAATATTCACATGAGGGCCATTGTCATGATGGTTTATTATTTAAGGAAACACAGAATTTAGTTATGGAATCAAAGGAATGCCCACTTTGAGTAATACGCATTTCGCTCCACTCTCCAAAGCATATCACTAGGCGAAGGCTTTTTGAAGAGCAGGTTTCCAGATATATTACAGGCTAAGTTGCTAGAAAGTAACAGGAAGGAGTGATAATTCCCCTTTAATAGAGTAAAGACTAGATTTTCTGTCTCTTGATCTGACACAAATTAATGCTCCGAGTGTATTTTAATTTGTATTTTCCAAAATGTTTTTAAGATAAGGAAGGTATGGATGGTATAATTGGAATATACCTAGGGCCTGCACACATTGCACTCTGTGGGAACTGCTATTGCTGATTCCAAAGATGAAAATGTATCTAGTAGGGTCTTATATATTTTAAAAAGCACCACTACTTCCAGTTAGGTCGTAAAGAGTGATCTAACCTTGCAGTGTGAAATTGCAGGCTCATTGTCAAATTGCATCATACCCATCATTTCAGAGCCAGCCATTCCTAAGGGCTCACTATAAGCTTGTACTTGAGGCCTGAAAGTAATGCCTCCTATTTTATGATGATGGCCCACAGCGTCAGAGAAAGATGTTGGTGATATGGCAGTAGAGGTTGAATCTTCCCACCAATATTCCATTAATATTTTGTTGCCATGTGACAGATGGCAGCAGAGGGGCAGTCTGACAAAATGGTGTCTGACATGAAGGTATGGATGAAGCAGAGGTGTGGCATTTAATTCCTCCACGCAGAAAAAATTACACCTGTCAACATTCATTGATGCTTGCTGAATGTTTCTGGAGAACAGACAGTGGATGTGAGCACAGTGAAAGTTGGACTGTGTGTGCAACATTTTCCTGCAAGCATGCTATCACAGCAGCTGTGAAACAGTGGGTCAGCTCTGCTGGTGCAGATATTTATGGGCACAGCATGCAGTCTCTTGTTCATCACTGGTGAAAATGCATAGCAAGTGGTACTGACTGTATTAAAAAATCGTGCTGTGTAGCTGAGAATTTGCTCTATCAATCAAATAGTGGTATTGTGCTCTTTATATCTGTTGTAGTTTCCATGGAAATAAAGAGGAGGCGTTACTTTCAGAGCAATCGATATATAATACAAACAAAACCAGCCACACTTGGGAACTACTTATGGCATGAAATTTAAATCCAGTTTCTCCATGATGACATGGATTGATTCTCCACTTATATACTTTCAAAAGACTGTGAATCCAGTGCTCTATAGATGAGATGAATGCTCAGAGAATCTGTTGCAAATACTGTTGGGCTTGAAATATTTGCAGAAGTTTCACCAAGAAACTGTACAATTGCAGCGTACGCAAGGAATTCTGGATTTGCATGAGTCAGAGTTGCACTGGGAGTGACGTCAACATGGCATGCTACAAAAAACTTAGGAGCAATATTGCTAGTCAGTGTTATTTTAGCCCTTAGCTGGCTTCTTTTTCCTTCCACTTCTTCCCCCTTTTTTGCTTGCTTTTTTTGTTTTTTCCACCCCACTTCCCAGCTTTTTGCAGGAAGCCCCGTCAGAAAATCCAAAGCAAATAACATGCTGGAGACTAAGAAGGTAAAACCAAAGTTTTGGCACTGTGGTGCACAGTGGCAGTGAGTCGTATTGAGGATTGAGCCCTGAATCACATTTGTGATACAGAGAAATGAGCAAACTCTAAGCTTAAATGTAGCTATTGAATTCTTTTTTCCTGCATTTATGTGCCTTTTATTGCAAAAACAAATTCTCAGTGCATTTGAGCTACAGTGAACATGATGATATCTGCAGTATACCAGGAGGAGGATAGCATCAGTTAGGCTGAAATCCAATGTTTTGAACAGGGAGGAGTTTATGGTACTTTTCACTTTTCAGAATGTTCAGATCTTTTCACCTCCGTGACAGCGTTGGACTAAGCCAAAATCTTGAGGATCTATTTACTCCGCTTTAAGACAGTTTCAGGAAAGAGTTCAAGTTTCTACTGATATACCTCTCATACCTTACAGAAGGTAACGTCAGTGTGGAGTATTCTGCCAGGTCAGAATTGTATTCTCCTTTCAGATAGAATGGACTGTGAGTAAAGTATTTGCACAAGACAGGAATATTGCAGCTTTCATTTCAAATGGCTTTCTTTCATGAAAAGAAAATCTTAGAAGAACATAAATAGGTAGTTGTTGCAATTAACATTTTTGAAGCTGTGTATTGTTTCCTTTGTCCCTTTCTCTTTCAGCTGGAAAGCGTTTTTTATTTCCTGTCATATTTTTTTCATTCTTATTGCTGAGGAAATGGTATAATCTCATGTGGAACACACTTCAAATTGCATTCCCGATCAGGAGATTTAAAAGATGGTGAAGAAAATAAAAATGTTTTATTTTACTTACTTACAGTATAAACTTATTTTAGTAGAGGTGTCTTCATAGGAGGAATTCACAATTCACTTGTTGCATACTTCAGCTTCATTCCTTGGTCCTTTTCAGTGTCGCTAAAACACCATATGAATGTCCTCCATAGTAAATGAAAATGCTCTGGAATGCAAGTGGTAGGAAGCACATGCTATTTTACGCACTGATGCAACTACATGCTGTTCCTATTAAAAATCTTTTTTCATGAGTGCTCTTGTCCTTTTTCTCCACACACAAATCTATTTAACGACACTAAATCTTCTGGGTTTTATTTTCTTGCTTTTGTTGTTTTGTTATGTGTTCTGCTTTTGTTTAGACTACAAGGAGACCGTTTTTATTCATAACAGAATTTAGGATTACATTTATGGATAGAAGTTATTTGAAATTGGAAAACATAATACATAGAATCTGCCAAAATTTCAGACATAATGTGGGAAGCTTGGTTTATGCAATGTGCAACCAGTTGGCTAAATGATTCAAAAGGAACTCAAAGACCTGGAATGTATATGTGGAAGACTGCTGTATGTCTTATGCTATATTGTATTTTGTCATACATTATAGTTATGCAAATACCAATCTTTTTTGCTTGCATAGTACAAACTTACATTTAGTTACAAACCTGAATTTTGGCTGAAGCATAGATAGAGCATATATACATGTTAAAACAATACACAGGTTAAGATAGTTGAAAAGATTTAAATAAATCTAAGTCTTGAAGAAGCATACAAAACTTCTAGCTACCACACCTTGGTGCTCATATGATAGATGATATTGATAAGAGAAGGAAATTCAAAATATGGAATCTTGTTCATAACTTTCTGGGAACAATGAGAGATGTATGCACAACTTTCACTGGCACATCTTAATATATATCATGACAAGCATTTGTAAGATAAAACCTAAACTAGCCAAATGACAAGGAGTGTGTCATGGGCATCAATGTTTCCAAGGAGGCAGAGTGAATAAAAATTCTGCTGAAATGAAAACAGCAATTTTCTCTTAGCCTTGATAAAGAACTAAAGGAAATGATAATGTGTTTTTCTACTTTGTATTATTTTGGGAAAAATTCATCTGTGGACATGTTGAGTGCCTATCAGGAAAAAAACCAAATAAGATACACAGATGTTGCATATTTGTCCCTGTATCTTTGTGGACCTTGTTGCAAGACTATAATCTTCAAAATGGAAAAATAAAAAGCTTTCAAAGCATTTTCCAAAATGCTTTATAGCCCATACACAAGGATCTCATTTTATTACAAAAGATATTGTATAAAAAGCTATTGCAAGAGTCATCATTATCTAGCTGTGTCATTTGTAGCTTTACTTTCTATTGAAATATAGGATCCATCTGCTCACTGATGGCAGGATAACTGCCATTATTCCCACTTGCTTATCATAAATGATATATCTGAAAGTACCAAAAATCCCAGCCCTTGGTCATTTCCTTAAATAATTCATAGTTAATTTAGTCCAGACTGATGTACTTCCAGTGTAGTGACTGAATTACAGCTTCAGTAAGTTCAGTCTGATCTATAAATTTCCAAAGCATTCTAAAAAATGCCCTCCTTTATTGATTTTTCTAATACCCTGTTTATATTTGTGCCCCAATTCAGTGCTCTGCAGTTGCATTTGAATCTGACCCATATGCTTAGCTTACTTCTGTGTTACAAAGACAGCTTTGCTAAGCCTTAAAATAAGTGTACTGTAGAGTTCAAAGATTAATAGCTATGAAGTCTGAGATTCTATAGGCCAAGTTTATGACTTACCAGCTACATGGAGCTTTATCATAGACTGAATGAATCTTAATGTGACTTACAGATGTAAGTTATTTTTCTGTAGGCTGCTTTTCAAATTTCAAGAGTTCCATATCTAATATTACATAAATACGGGAAAAAAGCGCTAAAACACTGAATCTATTTCAGTCTCATCCATCTAGGTAATGTAATAAATACCCAGGATTCTAGTTGTAAGTGGGAAAGTTTCCTAATCTTGCTGTATTTCATAGGTTATCTGAAAGTTAATCACAGAAATGGTAGTTATTCAACAATCTTTAACCCTCTGTCCCTCTCCCAGTCCTTTATCCAACCTTACAAACCTAAAATCCCAAAATTTAAAAAGGTGTTATGGAGATCTAGAGATTCTTTGAGGTTCACCTGTCTCCATCTTTAATTCAATTAACAACTATTTCATCCTCTCTTCCTAGCCAAAGCCGTTCTGCAGTTTATTCAGGTGAAATCCTTCTTCTGATAAACCCATCCATGAGATGCTAGTGAGCATCATTGCTGAGAATGGCAAATGCTGCCACATGTGATTCCCTGAATACTGTTCAGGCAACAAATGTAGAGGGAGGGGGGGACAGGAGCAACACTCCTATGACGAAAGGCTGAGATGGCTGGGGATATTCAGCCTGGAGAAGAGGAGGCTCCGGGGGATCTTATCAGCATCTGTAAATATCTGAAGGGAGGCTGCAAAGAAGATGGAGCTGGGCTCTTCTCTGTTGTGACCAGTGACAAGACTAGAGGAAATACAAACTGGAACAAAGGAGATTCTCCCTACGCATCAGGAAGCATTTCTCTACTGTGTGGGTGACTGAGCACTGGCACGGGTTGTCTAGAGAGGTTTTGGAATCTCCGATTCCTTGTAGATCTCCAAAGCAACCTGCACATAGTCCTGGACACCCTGCTCTTTGTGTCCCTGCTTGAGCAGGGGTTGGAGCAGATGGTTTCAGATGTTCCTACCAGCTTCAACCACTCTGTGTGCTACCATATGCGGAAAAGAAAGACATCCTTTTATTATTCAAAATTCCTTCCAAATTAAATGCTTGAAGTAATTAAGAGAGCAAATAAGATTCAAAGTCCATATCTCCTGCTTTTTGGCAAAGAGAGTATTCTTTAATCTGAGCAATGTTGTGTGTGGCAGTGAAGTATCACATTTTTGTTGTACTGAAAGACTGCTGCTTTATATATTCATTTAACATAATGCACTACATGGAAATGGTCACAGATTTGTTTTTCTAGGGCTGCATTGTATTTCCACATGACTTGACCAAAGACACATTCACTTTATAACTTTAGAATCCCATACCATTAACCTACCTGCACTAAGCAGGATTCTCTTAAACAAGTTGTCTTGTTGAAATCTTTTGACCTCTCCATGATTAGTTAGCAGGTGATGTGAGCAGGGCTGAAGAAATCGACTGTAAGTTTTAGTTTGGCATTATTCCTCATGTACAGATTCTGTGTCAGAAAATAATTCAATTGATTAAAATAAAGCAGCTTCTATTCTACATCAGCTAAACAAATATAGAGTTAACTACATAATTTCAGAGTCTAATAGAACAAATTTTCTTTTGAGAACTTCAAATGGATCTATGCATATAGAAATTATTGTGCTAAGTAAATGTCACTTAATCTAGTGATATATTTGTTATCAAACAGCATTTTATGTGAAACTACTAAAATTACAAATTCATGTACAAATTAAATTTATTTTAGTTGCATAGTGTTGCTGGAATTCATGATGAGATTTCCTAGATTTTCTGCCAAGTAATTTAAATGTTTTCCTAGGTCACTCATATTTAATTTTGCAACTTCTCCTATATAATTTTAAATATGGCGTATCTCATTATTTCAATGTTTACAAATGTCAGCCAGTCTAAATATCAAACAGATATTTTGTTGCCTAGAATGAGCTGGGAAATAAACAGATAGAAAAAAATAAAAAAAAAAAAAAGCCAAAAATGAATAACAGCAACAACAAAAAGCCTTTTTGCAAATCAAAGTAAAACTTGTTCTGAAATATCTTTATATCTTTTTCATGAGAATATTTGTTTATTTTTCTAAAAGCATCGGCTTAGTGTCAGCAATTACATACTCTCACGTTCTTTGGCATGAAAGAATAAGAATCCATTGGAATTGTTTTTTTGATTTACACTGAGATATTGCCTTAAACTATGAATTCAATATTTACAGGGAGTCTGACTTCAAAGAAAAGATTTTCAGAACCATGGCATTAAACAATTTCTAACATGATCACGAGGAATTGACACAAATACTTCACTTTTTCTTATTTCCAGCTAGGAAAACACTGCTAAGCATCATTCCAATGCCTTGTGGAGACAGATGGCATGTGATAGCAAAAGACTATTTCAGACTAAAATATGTTCACTCTTTATTCTTATCATTCTAATCATTTTTGCCAACTTTCCCTTATTATAGTAATTTGTGTGCATATTTTCTATGGAGTCTTCTTTCAAAAACATAACCCAGACTTCTAACATTTTCCGTGCTTCTGTGCTGAACCAGATCAAACCTGGGTCACCGAAGGAAAGATGCTTATATTTTCTGTGCGTGCGTTTTGCCACCCTGTTCATATCATTTTAAATATCTAGTTAAATCCACACAAGCTGGTTTTATTTGTGTATTTAACCTCTGCAAAGGTAAGACCAATAAAGATCATATCCAACTGTCACTGTGTTAGATCAAGATCTCAGCACAAACATATGGTACAGAAAGATTTAGGTGTATAACCCTAGAATCTGGATTTGTGGCATAGAATTTCTCATCTTGGTAAAAGATGTGATTGTCAGCCATACAGTTTTCTCAGCTTATGTAGCTGCAGGTCTGGCATGAGTATAACTATCACTACATATTATAAGTAGAAAAAGGCCAGAGTTTTATACGCAGTCTTTCTGAATACATCCCCCTGAATAATTTAGTAATTAAACCTATCTTAATACAATTTTACTGACTTTTACTATCCTTGAAGGAAAAATGCTGACTGACAGCTGAAGGCTTTGTTTGCTTGTTTTCCACAGGACAATATGGAGTGGTAAAATGCACTTCTGTTGATTTCTTCTACTAGAAACATCAACTTCTGGAGATGAAGTACTACTATAGGATGAGTGGCTGATCAATTCCAGTATAGCATTTCCAATGAAGCTAAAAAGTATATATATTTGTTAAAATAAAGTTTTAAATGTCCCTTTAAAAAAGAAAGAAATATACATGTATATAATAATCTCTGACAAAACCCTGCACTGTCACTCTATTGACAACACAAAGGAGGTTATTACAGAATAGATCAGGACAAAGTAAGAAACTAGAAGTAGAAGAAAAAACATACTTTAAGGGTTGTTTATTCTTTCTTTCTTTCTTTCTTTCTTTCTTTCTTTCTTTCTTTCTTTCTTTCTTTCTTTCTTTCTTTCTTTCTTTCTTTCCTTCTTTCTTTTTCTTTCTTTCTTTCTTTCTTTCTTTTTTCCACATGCTTAGTTACCCTGAATTACTGCCCTTTATTACTCCCCTAAGAAAAAGAGAGAGAGATCAGATGCAATAGAATAGACTCTTTATATTCATAAAAGCAGTATTTCAGGGAAAGAAATGGAAAATTCTGCTTTCCAAAAAGAGTTAAATTTCATATATATTATATTGTTAATACAATATTCGATAAATATCAAAATATCTCTTTTATTGATATATGCACCATTTTCCAGGATAATATTATAACAGGAGAAAGCTTCTTATTTGAGAATAATTAATTTCACTCAGATTTTTTCATAGAAAACAGATATTTTTTTCCATATATAACGTTATTAATGTAGATTCCATCTTCCACTGTGAACTTAACACTAAGTTGAGTAACTATTTAGAGAACCCTCAAAGGCAATACTTTCCTGCAGACACATGACTATTGTGGTATGAATCATTAAAACAATTTACTTTACTGAAAAGTAAAAATAAAGCAAAATTCTGAAAGAGGGGAGGTTTTCATTCCCATGCTGTCTCAGAATTTATTTGCCTGTTAACAATTCCATAATAACCTAACTGGTCTATTGCATTCCTGATTCATCCAATAACTTTTTTGAAAGTTGGAATGCTAATTGCAGAGGTGATTATTTATAGTATCCGAGTACTTTATTCAGGGGACCCATTAAAAGCATAAACATTGAAGACAAAGAAAGGTTACAACTGTTTTAATAAAAAGAAATACATGAAAGCTTTATACAAATATCACTCCCACACATGTCCAGATTTTTAAATAAAGACTTCTAATGAAAATAATGTTTTCCTTTAGAGGATCCAATCTTTTATACTAAGCAAAATAGGCTATTTCACTCCCAATATAGTTTTTCACTTTACTTGACAGTGTTTTTGTCAAAATTTTCATGGGGTATTCTCAAAATCAGATGTTTTCTTAAAGCCATGGTGTTAAGTGAGTAAGTGTGAATTTCAGCTTGTATTTTTTAAAAGAAATCTTCCAAAACCATAACTCCAAGTGATTTTTGTTTGTTTTATGGGATATTTTAACAATCTTATTACCAGAAAGTCACTCTGGTCACTATCTGGGTTTAGAATATTTTGCATTAGTGCTGTCACCAATCTGTTTTTAGATGAATATAACACTTCTGAGAGCCTACAGGACAAGTGGCATCACGCACCGTTTGCTATTCCTTTGCACAGATTGAATCATCCAAAAGTATTTTTTTTTTGCCACATCCATGATTCATGTGCTAAACCTGAAGAAATAATAGATTTTACTTTCACATATTCATTATTCTTTGAGAGCTCTTACATGGCATTGAAAAATATTCCTCCCATCCTCACCCCTCTCACAAACTGTTCGGTCCTCATGACAATTATTTTCCAGTATTTGCCACACTTCTGATTAGTTTTATTCTTGCTGTTAAAATATGATTTCTATTGAGACAGAAGTGACCTGCAGGGGCTATTTCTGTTTTACTTTCACAAAACTTGATTTTGGATAGACAGAGAAGAGAAAGAAAGATGGTATTTAATCCTCCTTTCCTGAAGCATGTCAGCCTTATGCATCAATGCATAACAACACTGAGCAGGGATGAGACTGAGATTGAGTATACCTGCAACAGATTGATCTTGTGGAGAGCTGAATATTTCATATTACCTGTTAATGTTCTGCATTCACAAGCTCAGTTTCAGACTAACACTTGAAATCATCCTTTGATAAAAGACCCTGAAGTTTTCATATTCGAAGTGATATTTTAATACAGTTTTAAATTTTACAGGTTTTGTAACTTTTGGTTTGCCTTCTGATGAAAAAACAAAAAGTTATGAACGGTACTATGAGAGGCAATTTCAATCCCTCATGTAACCCTAAACCCAAATATTTCCTACTCCATTATAATCAACTTTATTAAGGGATATTCAATGACTCTAGGGTATTTTCATAATGAATTAATATTTTCATAGCGTATAAGAACATGCTGGTATAGATTAAAACAATTTTTCCTTAATTTGTTTTATAATTTTTATATCACTTATTCTAAGCCATGTTATTTCTCATTTCTTTCATTCATTTCCTGATCATTGGGTAATATTCAGCCTCAGACACAGTATGAGCAATTTACTGCTTTACTTTGCAGATCCAAATGTGTGCCACATCAACAGACAGAAGGAAGGGTATTGCAACTGTGAGGGAACAGAAACTTCTGTGGATGGACTTGGAAGGACAAGGAAGTTCCCTGGCTGTGTGGCAAGGCAAATCTGCAGCACATCTAGCTAACTGTTTTACGTTGTACCTTTAAAGCTCCCTGCACCAAATAATTCTGTGACTTCAGCTATAGGTATATTTTTAATATAATCAAGACTACAACATGTTATGGCAGCATGAATATAGGTATGATTTGAATGAGGATCCACATCTGGATTGTAGATGCCCTCCTGTGGAGATAGGTAGTCCACACATCTGTATCTGAATACACCCTGGAGCAAAAACATACTCTTACACAGGGAACAGTACAACATCTTGACCTCAGAAACATTCATTACAGCCAAAGAGGGATTTTTCAGAGAAAATGTTCTTACCAGCTCTAATTTTCAGTTGAAGGGTAGAGTAGGTGATAGCTTGTGTTTGATGGGGTGAAGAGAAAGCCATGGCAAAACTCCCCACTGAGTTCCTCCTGGGAGACCATGAATGAATTACACCTGACAGATGTTAGTCACTTAATGAATAATTGGAAGAGCCTCAGATACAGCAGTGATGAGAGCACTGTAAGAACCCATGGACAATATAATCATGATGGTAACAAAAGATTGTCTAGCTTCAGAGCAACATGCCAAGAAGATGACCTAAGATTCTAAACTGGCTAAAATATCAACAGATCAAAGTGAGCAAGGCTGAGACATAATGTCATCCTTCAAGTTGCAGATTTGGGTCTGAAATTGCACTTAAAAACAACAGTTTGATGTTCTTCCCACTGAAGTCTGTGGCATGCTGCCAGTTGACCTCAGTGGGAAAAGACTTAAGCCAAAAGCTACTGTGCAAATAGAATGTGCAAAGTGCTGGACTGGAGACTGGAAACAAAGTTCACAGTTTACGTGCCAGAGAATATGGGGGAGGGAGGAAATAGAAATGGCAAAGCAAATAATAAAGTACAACACACAGCCTAGAATGAAGAGTCAGTGGAAGAATGTAAGTTAATAAAGGATGGTGAAGAACAGAAAGAAATTACCATCAGCATGTCCTTATAGGAAAAGGGAATTTGGTCTTTAATCAGACTAGCTAGAAAACAAAGATATTCTGTATGTTGATGCTGGAAATCTATTGCTGGGATAGCCCTAAAGAGGACAAGTTGAATGGAATATTAAAAGCAATATGTTCTACTTATTTCTATTAGAGTGGGCAAGGTTTAGAATTAATAATACATATTGTTAATATATCGATATATTAGAGTAGGGAACCCTTTACTTATGGGTCTGTAGGATTAAATGTAGTAACTAAATATATATATATAAATGTGGCATAAAGCAAATGCCCATTCTAAAACAATGGACAGAACAAAGCAATATCTGGAGTCAACTGGAATGATGAAAAGAATACAAATAAGAAAACAAAAAGATTTGTCCATTTTGTGAAAATATCTAATGTAAAATGGAGCTCCCGCACTGACTCCTGATGCTGATGTGACCTGCATTTTGAGAAATCAGTAATGTTAGAAACGATTTTAATTCCCTGACTAAATAGCAAATGACTAAAAAGATTTGATTGAAAGCTTTAAATTAAAACATCACATTCTTGACAATCTGTTCCTCTCTGTAAGAACGTGTTAGGAGTCTGTCACAATGGATCTGCCTTAAAACACAGTACCATAAGCGGAAATAACCCAGAACATTGCCATTGTTATTGCCCATGCTAGGCATTAGCTTCCTGACTTTGATGTGTGTTTGAGCTCTTCATCCTATTAGCTTCCATTGCACACAGTTGCCAAACCATTCTTAACATCAGCTTTTTATGGAAAGGTAAGAATCTGTGTACTTAAACCCATCAGTGGAGCATGTAATAGAGGTGCCAAAGTTAGTGGTGATCTATGCTGACCCAGTTTGTCCATCAGAAGGACATAAACTTCTTAGACATTGTTTCATGGCTGCGGTAGGTGTTTGTACTCCACTACAAGGGCAGAGCATAACCCACTGAGCTGCATGGCAATTAGCAATCAAAATTACTAGGTGCTTGTAATGTTACTAACATTACTAGTAACACCAATTCTGATATTAAAGAAATAAAGATTAGCACTTACAAGATTTTTTTTTTCTTGTTGCATGCTCAGAATTTTTGAGTGTGAGTTAGGGCTTTTCTTGAACTTTGCTTTAGAAGAAAGTTTGACAGCATGTATGGTAGACTAAAGACTGAAAAAATAATGTACTATATTTAAAATATATGTATTTAAATTTAAAAAAAAAAATCATTTCCAAGGTATACCTGACATACAGATTCACCTCGTTTTTGTTTAAGAACATATAAGGGCTGCTCCAAAAGTAATGCCTCCTATTTTATTATGTTGGCCCATGACATTGTAAGATGGTGGTCATATGGCAGTAGAGGCTGAATCTTCCCATCAGTATTCCATTACATTTTGTTGCTGTGTGACAGATGGCAGTAGAGGGGCAGCCTGACAAAATAGTATCTGACATGGAAGTGTGTATGAAACAAAGATGTGTCGCTGAATTCCTCCACAAGGAAAAAATTGTACCCAATGATTATAGTTTCTGTGGAAATAAATAGGAAGCATGACTTTCGTAGTGACTTAGGCATATATCTGAAATAAAATGTGCTGATTGAAAAACAAGTTTTCCTTTGAAACTATAGATACAAATGCTTCATTTTAAAAACATTTTAATACTTAATGTCAGATGCATTTGTCATTATCAAAGATAAGACAAATCAACAACATTTTAATAAAAAAAATTAAAAATCACTTTTTTTCTGTCTGAACCTAGATGCGATCAGCAATAGCATAATCATCATTAAAAGAGTTTGTTCTAAGGGGATAACCTGAAATCCTACAGGGTTCAGCCTTGTCTCTCACTGCCTGTTTAGTTTCTACAAATTGAGCTGACTGATTGTCATTCATCAGTGTTTCTGTGGGCAAATGAGAAGGAAAAGAAACAACACAACATCACTGTGTTCTTTGCATTATTGGTGAGCTAATATCAGTTGAAACTGAAGCATCTTTTTCTAGAGTTGTTAGAATATTAAACCTGTCTTTATAAATCTGAAGTATATAAACAATTCCATATAAGAATGTCAGATAACAATGTGGGAGGACTGAGGCTTAACCAATTGCTCCCTGATGTCAAGCTGAGAATCAACAGAAGTAATCATTTTGGCATCAGAGAGGAGAAGTCAAAGGTCAGGATTTAAAGCTGTCACAGAAAGATTCTTCAAATCAGCTAAGCACATGCTTAATAAAGCATGTTTGTTGTGTTTAGGGATTCAGAGCAAAGCATTATGGGAATGGGAATGCAAGATCTCCATGAATAAACTGGGGGTTTTATATGAAAAATCTTTCCCACAAATGTATATCTTTTTTCATTAACAATTCTGTAGAAAGCTGGTAGGTAGTATTCTGATCTTTCTTATTTCTCCTCAACTAATCAGAATTGTATCAAAAACATATGTCTATATATATTTTATTGAAGTAGAAAATAATCACAAAATCATAGAATCACCAACACTGGAAAAGTCCTCCAAGATCATCCAGTCCAGCCATCCACCTATCACCAATATTTGCCCACTAAACCACGTGACTCAGTACAACATCTAAATGTTTCTTGAACACCTCCAGGGTTGGTGGCTCCACCATCTCTCTGGGCAGCCCGTTCCAGCACCTGATCACTCTCTCAGAGAAGAACTATTTCCTAAAGTCCAATCTGAATCACCTGTGATGCAACTTGAGGCCAGTCCCTCTAGTCTTATTGCTAGCTACTTGGGTGAAGAGGCTGACCCCCACCATGCCACAGCGTCTCTTCAGGCAGTTGTAGAGAGCGATAAGATCACCTCTGAGCCTCCTCTCCTCCATACTAAATAATCCTAGTTCTCTCAACCGTTCCTCATAAGTAAGTTTTGCTCTCCAGACCCCTCAAAGGCTTATCTGCCCATCGCTGTACACACTCCATGGCCTCAATGTCTTTCTTGCAATGAGGGACCCAAAACTGAACACAGTACTCGAGGTGCAGTCTCACCTGTGCTGAGCACAAAGGGAAGATCACTTCCCTACTCCTGCTGGCATCGTTATTTTTGATACAAGCCAGGATGCCATTGGTCTTCCTGGACACCTGGACACACTGCTGGCTCATGTTCAGCTGAGCATTGACCAATATACCCAGGCCTGTTTCCTCTACACCGTCTTCCAGCCACTCTGACCCAAGCTTATAATGTTGCTTGGCGTTGTTGTGGTCAAAGTGCAGGACCTTGCACTTGGTCTTGTTGAACATCATCCCATTGGCCTCAGCCCAGCTATCCAGTCTGTCCTGACTGCTCTGTAGGGACTTCCTACTCCCCAGGCAGATTAACACTTCCTCCCAGCTTGGTGTCATCTGCAGACTTACTGAGGGTGCATTCAATGACCTCATCCAGGTCCTAGTACATTGAAAACTGGTTGTGCTGGTATACATGCAGTTGCCTGGTATATCAGCTGGCCAGAGCAGAAGTGATGCTTTTGTTATTATACCAATGCAGAAGAGGAAAAGACGACTACTGTTGCTGAGGATGCTGCAGAGCACCAGCAAAGTCTGCTGCCGAGCATCAGAAAAGCTGTCTACCACCCATGAGAAGATAGCTAGTTGTGCAGTCCTGCTTCATATCAGAGGATGTTTTAATACCACATCAATCCAAAATCTGGATGAAGCCTTGGCTTTACAGCTCTGTGCTTGGGGTACTGGTTCCTATAGAAGCTCAGCTGTCAACTTGAAAATACGATCAAATAGTCACGTATTGTAAGATTGTAAGTCCTCAGAATACCCATGCTCTTTTGATAGCTACCAAGAAAAAAAAAAAAAAGTGCAGACTTTTAGTGTCTCACCTTCTCAAGCAGATCCTAATGTAATTTACTGTCAAGGATAGTAGGATCAGTGAAACAGGAAGGAGGCAATCAACTCAGTTCGTGTAGTATAATTTACCCCTGATTCCATACTTTACACTGACTTTTCAATCAAATGAAAATATTAGAGACATGCCTCTGCTAGACGGTTAGGGATAATGAAACCATAAATATAACTCACATATTAAGCATCTTATTATGATACACTGTTGTTCAGCTCTGAAATTTTGCTTGTTTATGAAGTTATCCGTCACTCCTCTGAGTGCTCAAGAGAGAAGAAATGGATCCGGGGCACCTTTTCAAATCTCAGACTGCTTCCAATTTTGAGGTCAGACTGAGAAAGCTTTCTTCATGTTGTTGAGTGCAACTTGAGAGTTCCCCTGATGTCCTTCCCCAGCTTTACACCACAAATTATTAATGTGGATGTGGATCTTCTGTTATTAGCTGGATCTTTTAGAAGTTGAGTATTTTGCCACTTCTTAGAGAATGTCTCAAATTCATTGCCTCTCCAAACTCTGAACCCATGGGTATGAATATTGAAAAAAATCCCTTTAAATGCAGTAGGAGCAACATATAGGCTCAGGATATCTAGCTAACTAGTGTCATGAATGCTAGAAGTTAAGCTGGGGGAAAGTGAGTGCAGAGAGACTGCAATTAGAAAGTTAAATACAGAGAGAGACTGCTACAGGTAGCACTGGCCATGCTATCAACTTTGTATTCACACTTCTCAATTGTAATTTGGAATGCTTTTGAGCAAATCTCCTGTTTGATTTCTTAGATCTCAATGTCATTCCTATCTGAAGCACTTCCTGTACTATTTATATGATTACTATAAGATTTCTGTCTTATCTTTAACTTTTTCCTCTAATTTTGTGTGAGGTTTTGTTTATGTTCCTTACAGCATATTTAACACCTACTGTAGACCAATGGACAAATACACAGAAGCACTTGAACACCTGCTGCTTCTGTTGACATGAGTTGGAGTTTTTAGGTGCTTTGCAGATAATGTTCCTAATAGTTTCCAAGAGTATCAAATAAAATAAGTGCTTCTCATTCTCTATGACTTAAGCAAGGAAATCTCCTTTTCCTTTTCATGGCTGGCTGGGTTGTACATATGTAACGCCCAACTTGGAGCTGCTGGAATCCATTGCATGAAACGAGCCATCAGGCTAAGGGAAGGATATAGCAGCAGCAGAACTGCTTTATCACAAGAGATCACTAATCCATCTTGTCCAGCATCTTGTCTCAATTCTGAATACTTAAGAGGTGTTAAACGCAGTTAGTGCATATTATATTATAATGTAAGGGATATTCCTTCCTCTCTCTCTCTTGTGATCAGTTTTTACCCTGAGGCATATAGATTGAATTCACACTGTAATTATTCAATACTTTCATTTTCAATGCCCAGAAAATGCATGTTTCTAAGTTTTGCTATATCCGACTATCAGATACAGTGTCTGCAGTTTTCAGCAAGCTTCCTACACTGTTTCACTTAAAAAAAAAACCCCACATATTTTCAAACTAACATTTAAAAAAGTAGTAGACAAACAATGAAAACAAAACAAAATAAAACAAAGAAACCACAGGGAAAAAAATGGAAAATAGAAAAAAAAAAGCTGTTTTTTAACCAGTCTTTCCAACTAATCTATATTTTACCTATATTTATATATTAACCTCTTTATTCTAGGGCCAAAATTCAGTAATCTATTGTAGTCAAGGATGCATTCTGCAACTTGCAGTAAGGTCTTCCGTTATTTTTTTTTGTGACTAAAATTCTCAAAGGAGTTGAAGGATGGTTGTGATCTAGTTCTTTCCAATTCCATTAATAACTGGTTTCCAGATTCTAACACAATTTTTGGAAAGGTCGTTTGTAATTTTATCCAGAAGGATGTATTCCCAAGACTTACATTCTATTTCATTATTACAATTTGTCATAATGCTTGTGCCAAGAGCAGACTGTAAAACAGTTTTCCAAACCATGGGAAATTCTGAAACTTCGGAATATGATTTCATTCAGAATTTTTACAAAATATCAAATTATTTGAAATCTGTCAAACAAGATACACTGAAATACTTAAGTTTTAACCTTACTGAAATGATTCAAGGTATGTTGTGTTTTAAAGAACATTTACCAAGGTAAAGCAAGCATTCTGATGATTCCTCAAAAAACAAAAAAACAAAAAAAGCAAAAAAAACAAAAAACAAAAAACAAAAAACCTCAATGTTTATAAAAATTTCATGTTCCTCTGAAAGTTTTCCAGCTTATCAAGCCAGAGTTTGTGCTAGAAAAATGTTCTTTTGGAAGAAAATTCTACCTCACTTTTCTGTGACCGATCAAAGCAGTCAGTCTTTGGATGTTAAATTACGGGGAAAAATATGAACTGATAATTGCTGTAGTCATGAATGATTTTATTAAGATACAGACAACTTTGAGATTGACTAATCAGTAATAAATCTCAATAGTCACTTCCAGTAACCTGAACAAGACTTGATTTTCCTTTCTTAGCATTTTTATAATATAAAAAATGTTATTGAAATGCAGCATGGTTTGAAACTAATGTAAGTCTCCTTTTATCTGAGTTGTTGAAATGTTCAAAGTCCACTGGAACGAAAAAATAAATAAAAACATAAAGGCTTTCAATTAATTGCTCAGGTTTTTTTTTGTTTGGATGGTTGGTTGGTTGGTTGGTTGGTTTTTTTTTTCCTCCAGAATAATTTTTCTTCATGTGAAAATTTAATTACTTTTGCTTCATCCCATTACAAACACCAGTGACATCATTAGGAATTGGAAAAGTATGAAAAGATGAGAAATTTGCCCTCAAGCCCTATGACAAGGTTTTAATCAACAATGTACAATGTGCATGTGGTCCCACTGCAATGAAAAGGAAGTAGACAAATGGGAGAACTTTGCCGTTATAGCACAAAATGCCACTAAGGTGCATGTTAAAAGAGGTAGGATTTTCAGGGGCAGTCAGCACTGGGCTAACACAACTTCTGCATGAGGAGAAAACAAGCAGTTTTGGCCATAATCTTTCATGTCCTTTCCTAATAGCAAATTGTCAAAACTGAAAAACATGTCTGAATGTCCATATTTCAGTGACTCTGAGTTTATCTTTACATTCTAACAGTAATTTAGAACAAGCTTTTCATAATTGTGATGCATTTTGTTGAAGGGGAATAAGTTACAGATGATGTGTTACATATAAGTGTATTCCCACATGAAGTTAAGTGATACTCTCCACGGCACCCAGTTATGCCATTTGCAGTTGGTCTTGTCTTGAAAATGCAGACTGCTTGCCAAGAGGTGTTCAAATCTGGGTGAAATCTCACATGCTCCAGAGGGTGCATGTTTGATTTATGTCTGAGATACACTTTTACACTCCATTACTCACATACTTTAATTGTAAAACAACTACATAAGCACATGTATTGTAAGACAGGACTCATTTAGTACACAGTCCAAAGGGTTTTCAATCCAGGTTTTCTGAAATGATATTTAGTATTTTAGAACAATGAAAAATGTTATGTCAAAGAAAAGGAGCTGGAATGACTGTCAACTGGTGTCATCTTTGCTCTGACTTTCAGTCATTTTCTGTAATTAGAAACTAAATTTTGTACAGAGTACACTTGATAGTCCAAAAATGTGAGTTTTGTTAAATTAAATAAAAGCCACAAGGGAAATGAAGAGAACTTAGATATCGTGGCATGCTTTGAAATCAGATGCTATATATAAAAGTCTTCATATTTTTACCATTTTTTTCTTCATGAAGAATGAAAATAACTCATGAGTTCCTGGGGACTGCTGAGTCAGATCGAAAGTTACTGAATTATTTTACTTTGTTTGGCCTATCAGTAGATGTAGATTAATGGATCCATAAGATCTTCAAAGACTGACTTCCAGAAGAGAACAGTTTATTGCTCTATCTGCTGACTCAGCTAGAAGAAAGTTCCTGCTTTGAGTCTCAGACATTTAAGTTTGGATTTTAAATGAATTCATTTAAGAGTCTATTGTCATCCTGAGATTCTAAACTTGCAATATGAGAGCTCTAAATTAAAAAGCTGAAGAGACATCAGAATTATTTTCTTTGCTGTTTCAGTCACTTAAGCTCATGCTAGCCTAACCAGTTCTAGGCTGAGAGCATTCCAATGTGCAACTTAAATAATTTTAATAATATTCAGCCTATTGTATAAACTTATGTGATACCTCTGTACAATCACGTAGTAGACTTAAATTAAAAAAAAAAAAATCCCAATCATTTCTGGGTATTTTATATGTAGCACAGAGTATTGCATCTTAATGAAAGTTATAAAACGCTTTTGCAGCCCTTTGCATTTTCAAGCTTCTCTGCATGCTTTAAAGAATTACACACATTTAAAACTGTGTTTCAGAAGCCACATATAATCAGGAAACAAAGACAGAGGATGATTAAGATGAAGTTTACTGTAAAACTTGTAAAATTCAAAAGTACAGGCAGGGCTAATAAAATGCCAGAGCCAAAATCCATGAAATTAAGGGAGTTTGCACCACTTGAATATCGGACCCTTAATCTACTTCATTAACCAGTGTGCACTTTATTTCCATTGGTTCCACATTACAATCACTTTTTTTTCTTTCTAATTTACTGTTGATATTAATTTCTGTTCCTACTGTTACAGCTGTTAATTCTCTATTAGGCAATGATTGACCTTAAATAAATTTCAGGGAAGGACTTCTGAAATTCAGAGCTAGTGTAATGAAACAGTATTTTGCTTTCCTGGGCCGTTCTAGTTTTCTAAACAGTAATTTGAGTTGGAGATTTTTTAATACATAGACTAAGCTGCTTTCTGCTTTAACAACTTGTGGAAAAGAGATATTGTGAATGACTGCAATATTTACAAAATATTTTTGTAAATACATGTGGAGTGCAGGGAGAAGACAATGGAAAATGTGAGACATAGTTCTTACTTTTTAATAAGCCTCACAAATCGCATAATATCCTTTAAACAATGGTTGCACCTTGGACTCCCGTTGAGCCCATCTCACCATTGATATTGCAAGTGTGACACCTCTTATCCCTTTATTAACCTCTCAATTTTATGATCTGTTAGTCATAGATGCACATCTGCTTCACAGGCCATAACACCACCACCTGCCTAAACAACTTAAAAACAAGGCATCTAAGTACATAAGCAGTACATGTGTTCCCCAGCAACAGGAAGCATATCCTTGTGGTAGAGCCAGCAGAGGAGCTCCAGCCTCAGCTATTCATATGGTGCACACTTGTGGCGGGCTGGCATGAGGCTTGGTTGAATAGTGAGAAACTCTCAGGTTCAAACAGTTGCAAATTATTTAACAGGAATAAGGGTGTGAATTTGTTATGTGATCATGTAATGGAAGAACCTCTCACGATATGTAAGTGCAAGCCACTGGATTAAGCCTGGATCTCTGTTCTTTCACGGAGCAGAACAATACTGCAGCTTACCGCCCAGTAAAACAAACTGTAAAAGTTCAAATGAGTTCTTTTTTAAAACTTGGTGGAAACAGCTTTGGTGTCCTGAATGCTCCCTCCAGCAGTCAGCCAGTCCTATAAAGGGATACTTTCCAGCTTTGAAAGCCTCTGCTCCACCTCTTCTT
Organism: Pavo muticus; assembly: GCA_016647715.1. Classification (NCBI taxonomy): domain Eukaryota; kingdom Metazoa; phylum Chordata; class Aves; order Galliformes; family Phasianidae; genus Pavo; species Pavo muticus. Next base: position 99,379 of record JACDJE010000573.1, on the reverse strand, counting down.
CATCAGATATCCCAAAAACCCAACCATTGCTCAGATTTTGAATGAATTTTCTTGCTAGGAGACAGTGTTGGGAAATAACCGTTTGCTGATACTTCATTTATTTGTTTAGTACCTGTGTCTCCTGAAGTTGCATTAAAGCACTTCTTATATACAATAAATTGAATTAATATTATCAACATGAGTAACATTTTTCTCCAGGTTCTCTTTTTCAGACACAAGCATTGTTCAAACCCCAGAACACAGGGGCAGAAATGCTGCACTACTGAGCAAACTCCACAATGGCAGCTGTGTTTCAGAAAAAACACAAGCCCTGTGCCCCACTCTTTGTTTATAATGGTCTGACTGACGAGACAAGACTGCATTAACTGTTGAAGGAGAAAGCAGGACCTTGATCTCACCACATCTGAATATCTTTGAGAGCAGGGGTCAGTGCTCCTTGCTTGCTATGCCAGATGCACTAGGGATAAAAACCTGGAGACAGAAGTGACCTGGTATTGCTCTTCATCTGGCATCACCCTTGAAATATAAGCACCTAATATTGCCATACAACAATGGCAACAGCTGATGGAAGTTTTTCCATCAACTGCTATGTATTTTCCTTCTTGGCATGCCCCCTTCCTTACCTGCTGTTCTGCTGAACATAAAGCCTAGTACTAAAATTGAGTAGGGCGGAAATTCTGTAGCTGTTATCATCTCATGGGTGATATCAGGGTGGGTTCTAATAGATTCATCGTTTGATTCAAGGTGACTGTTGGTTTAGAAATAAACTCATGAAGAAGGGCAAACACAAATTTTCCAGCAGTGAGTTTTAGAATGGTGCTCAATGAAAACTCTACTGCTCTTTAACCAACAAAACAGTTCATTTGGTTCCCGTATTTTTGGGAATCCCTTACCTGACTTTAACTACTAAAACACATTGAATGAAATCCTGGTCTTTCCTAAAGCTATTAGCAGCATTCCCTTGGATTCAGCCAGGGCCAGGATTTCACTGGCTCCCTCTCATTCTTCCTTTTGCCGCCAAGCTTTGAGGCTGAGAAACTTCATAACTAGATTGCTCATCTCAGCCCACAGGGCATGGCTGTTGACCCCTCTTTAATGCAGCTGCTGTGGAATACAAGGACATCTCAGGAAATTTCATCTGCCAAAAGGTACTTTCAACTACACTATCTATCACCTTAACAACTGCAGGGGAGCAAGTACATAATGTGTGTGACATTAGCACCTGTTTTTATAACACTCCAGTTAAATACCAGAGGCTGAGACTACTGGGTCTTATTCAAAACACTACTTGCCCTCAAACCAGATTGTTTCCGAGAAAATGCTGAAAAGGAAATGATTTCCCAAAAGACAGTCAGCCTCTTTAATGTACTGGGGTGATTGCTTGTGAAAAATCACTGATTGCACCTCCAGGTTAAAATTAGTCATGTTTAAATGCCACTGATTGGAATACCTGACACTGTAAAACTAAATGAAGGAGAGACTGATAAAATATCCTAATCAGGAAAAGAGAACATTAAATTAACTTAATATTCTAATGTACTTAATTAATTATACAAAGTTTGATTAATTCAATTCTAAACCAACTCAGTAGTGACAGACAGTGAATTTTTTAGTTCTTAGTATGGTGTTTGCTTAAAAGCCTGTGTGGCAAAGAGTATGGCAAAATCCTTGCCCAGTTCCTCATGTTGAGATATCCAAAAGGAAAAACAAACAATTATAAAACATAAAGGAAAACACCTACCCCATCTGAACCAAATGCTGAAGGTATCACCACCTCAGAGAAGTCAAGCAAGCCTAGATGTCCTGTTGCTTCTGGATATATGAATAGAAATCATGTGGCTAATTTATTGACGTGGTACAAGTTTACACAGTAAATCGCCTGCAAAAACCAGTATGTCCAACTCAAGCACATATTTTGCTCTTCATACCTTATATTTAAAGCACGGGTAACTTCATCATAATCCTATAAAAAATCATTCCAATGACAATTAGCCTTAGAACTAGTATTTTTTATTTTAGTGTCTGGTCATTGCATTATGGTGTTTATGTATTTGTCTTATAAATAAAGTATCTTGTTCTTAACTTAAATCTGATTTTGTTGATAATTATGGATCATAGTAACACGTAGGCTTTCTGATAATTAAATTGTATGGGCCTTGCATTCCTAAAGCTGTTTCAGTACTAATTTGTACTAAATGGAGCCTCATCATTCCATATCTTTCCTGTGAGTAAAAGGTATATACATTTAAGTTAATGAGATTATTTATCTGCCACTTTTTTTTCCTGCAATTAAATAATGGAAATACAGAAAATTTGGTTTATTACCTATACTGTTAAACTGAAACAAAACAAAACAAAACAAAAACAAAACTCCAAAACTGCAAGTAAAGAAAAATATTATTATCTTTTTGTGTATCCAACTTTTATGCTCAATAGGCAGAATACAAGAAAACAGATATTTTCATTTATGCCTTATTAAAAGATGCGACATGAGGTACATGGCATTCACCATAGGATATGTATGAATGTGGAAATGCTACATGCCCCCACTGACAAAGAATTTTGAGTTCACAGCCATGAATAGTATATGGCCCCCATAGACTTTTGCTGAAGACTACATAACCTGATACGTGAGATTACATTTTCCTTTCTTAGTTTTGAATTGAAATTGAATACTTAGAAAAACAGTGAACTGGACAAACTTGTTTTTCTATAGGAGAAAGCAACTTGTTCAATCCAAGGAATATTTCTAAGAAGCTATTGCACTCCACAGGTGAAAAGACAACTATAAATGTGGCGTGTATCCCTCACAGATGAACAAACTGACGTGTCCCTCTTCCTTGTATAATCAGGATCACTCCAGTTTTGTGACTGAAATATCACACATTTATACACAATCAAATTGCCAATGAGTTCAACAGCAAGAATAAGAATTTCCTCTTCATTACTTCACATAATTCTTGAGATGCTTGTTGATTTAAATACAGGTGTTTGTGCTTATCTTGGAGAAAACGCTCCAAGCAAACATTCACTGTTTCATTGATGGTGTGAGCACATCTGCCTACAGCCCCTGTAGCACATGTAAAATGCAAGTACATGTAATTCAGGAAGAAACCATTGCTATGATTGCTTTGATCTATGTTGGAGCACTGAAAATATAAGTCTTTGGACTGTTGGAAAGATTTATGGGTAGAGGATAGAGATTCAGCTAATGTGCTCCTGTTGAAAATGCTTTATGAGAAAGCAAATGACTTTTTCTACATTTCTCGTTTGTTTCTACGCTATATAGTTCTTTATCTTGTGTCTGAGGACTCTAGTTCACCCCAGAAATTTTAGCAGTACTCTAAGATGAGAAACAGTATTTGAGATATTATTTACTAAGCCAATGTGTAGGGCAAGGAGACACATTCTGATTTCTAATTCTAGAACTGAACTGCTGTAAAGACAGGGACAGGGATCAAGGTCCAGGTCTCCACTCTGTGCAGGTGAATCCAGGTTTTCTGATTCCTCCCAGAGCGCACTGTGCAGAAACATAATGGACAGAAGTGATGATATTACTCTTTTAGAAACATTCTCAGTCTCAGGAAAAAATCCAACTCTGAACTCCAGCTGAATATTAACACATTCCTTTATCATGAATAGAGGCTCTGAGCCTCTTAAGAAGTAATAGGAATCTGGTACTCTTTTTATAAATATTTCAAAGAGTCACAGAATGGTTGAGCTTGGAAGTAACTTCTGGACATCATATAGCCCAACCACCTGCTCAATCACGTAAACCTAGAACAGAGAGCTACTCAGAGACATTGATAAGATGCCCTCCCCTCCCTGAGGCTTCTCTCATCTAGGCTAAAAAAGTCCCACCCCTCTCAGCCTTTACATATAATAAAAATGCACTTCATCATCTTTGTGGCCTCGTATTGGATCCTTACCAGTATGTCCATGCTTTTCTTGTACTGGGGGACCCAGAATTGGACACACTATACCACTTTTTACTGTTTGTTCTTTTCTTACTTACTGTCTGTCTGTTTTGGTTGGTGATCTAAGGTGGCTTCTACATTCCTCTCTGAGGAACCTCGTACACGGAACTAAAAGTCTAACCAAAAGTCTAAATACAGACTGTGCCATGAGCATGCATGTAAACATTCAGCATTGTACCAACTAAAGTAGTGATCCCTCAGTTCCTTCACAGATTCATATGATGTTAATTCACTTAATACAGGGCTCATCTGGAGCTCTTCTCATTATCAGTGGATACAAATAGGCAGATCCAGAGGGAGAGTTACCTCATCCTGTGATACCTCTGCAATGCTAGGGGTACTTATTTAAAAAAATTCTTCATATTTAAACTAGACTTCATGGAGATATGTATTTACATTTTCCCCTGTAAGAAAGATCTTTTTCCATTGACTAGAGAACCAGAGGTCATCAATTTAGACTAAATGCCTAACTTTCAAATAGGTGGAACCAGTTGAATGAATCCTAGCCTTTGTGATTTATGTTGCCATCTGTACAATTTCAGCTGTTTTCTCCCTCACCAGGAGGGTGTAAGGCTAAATACATTAAACACTGTGAAATGCTCCAAAATTGAAGTTGTGTATGATCTATGAATACAGAAGTCAGCAGGAATTTTGGTACTGACTTCAGCTGTGCCAGGATTTAACCTGCATGATTTAACTTATATCTGGAGGAAGCTTTTATTGGTTTTTATGTCCTAGTACTCATAGAACAGGTAAAAAAGTCAGTACTAGATGGCTTTCAGAAATCCACGCTTTCTTATTATGAACTGCTATGAAAGATTATAATAGACCTCTGAATAGCAAGGAAGGCTTAAATAATCTCATGACCATATCGGCTGTATTATGTTTTATAATGATTCTAAGAATGATCACTTTTGCAGATGCTAGTTGCTAAGTTTCTCGTATGGGGACTTCAGATATTTAGGGATGTATGGATGTATATAATATACTGTTCCACTGCATGTCAGCTATTGAGCCACTACATACACACAATTCGAGAAAAACTACTCGGCCATTAAAAAGGAGTACGATAAATTCACAGAATATTTTCAGTCTTCATAATCTCAAGACAGTAACTACCTTAAAGGCATTCTTATTTTTCCCAAAGCAGTAAAGACATACAGCAGACATGATTATGTTCTGCCCAATATTGTCAGATCCTGGAGTAGTTCTCAGTTCCCGAACTTATTTGTGTGCCTGGTCACATCCAAGCTCCATGCCAGACAGTGCATATATATTCTTTATCTTGTGTCTAGGCAGGAGTATGGGCCAATGAAACACTCAGGGCACTTTAAAAAGGAAGATGGACAGCAGAGTCTAGGCCCAGATGTTCAGATAGATATTCTCTGGCTTAATAGAAGCCAAGCCTATCCAAGCAGTTCACCATGGCTGCTGCTATCCTGATTTCTGCTGATCTCTTCCCAAGGAAGATTTCTTTCACTCTGTTATTTCAAAGTTTCAGGAGAACTTAAAAATGCATGGTTATTTAATAGGGCTTAAGGAAATAGTTTGTTATGTAGATTCAGATATGTGTTCATGCATGTAAATACAGACTCTAACAAGCACTAAAATAACTTAGTCAGACAGTTCTTTCTATGGAAATGATACTGTTGGTTCAATGCACTTGTAGGATGACGTCTTTCTGAGAATATATTTAGGACTCTCAAAGTCTTACAAGAGGTCTAGAAGTTGACTAGATATTCATTATCTATTTTAGCTAAGGATAGTGTTCAATAGGTCTGGTGGAATCATATGATAGTAAAAACTGATAGGGGAATTAAAATGCTCCTTTTACCTCAAAATATTTCCCAAAAGATGTGAAGTAATAGCAATTGGTTTGCATGAAGAAAAAAATTAAAAAAATAAAGTTTATGTTTTTCAAAAAGCAGAGAAAATCTACAGTTCTCCTTACAGCAGAACTTGTAGGATTGAAAAGGCAAACTCCTCTCTTTCTGGAGTTCCAGAAAAAAGAATTCCCAACAATGAGCTACAGTTTGCCAGCTCTGACCTCCAAGCGTTTGGAAGTCATGTGTTTTCAAGCCCTCACAATCCGCAAGAGAAAGCCTGGCAAAGGGAGAAGTGTGGGTTGCTAAGGGAGTTCTACAGCAAAAAAAAAAAAAAAAAAAAAGACCACATGCTAGCTCTGTGGGTGAGAGGGTAACCCCTAAGTCATACACTAGAGTAAGCCCAAATTTCAGCTACTTATGGATAAGCAGAAAAGAATAACACTGGCAGTGTTAGACAGAAATCTCTGGTGCTTGTATGGATGTGAAGTGGAAATAGTACCAGTTTAAGCACTAGAGCTTTTCTCTTTCTCTTTACTGCTGCAATACATTTGAATCCTTGAGTTTAAAACATGCATAATTACTGGAGGATGATGATAGAAGTCACCATAAAATAATCCCTATGTATGACTCAGCAAATTATTAAACCCAGTTGAGTTGTTCAAGCCAAGTCCATTTGCCTATAGTACCTGGAAGTTCTTTATTCAGCAGTAAATTAAATTTACGATTGCCTCTGCCTGTTGTATGAAAACCGTTTTCCTCTCTTTTTTTCTGTTACAAGACATTCTGATCCTTAGATACAGTAAATACATGTAATTCAGCAAGAGGTAAAAGATTTGTGTTTCTTACATACTCAGACTTAAGTGCAAGCCTTAGATTTCTGTACTGTTTTGTTTCAGTACAAGCAGGAATATATTCTGAAATGCTTATGGCTTACGATGTCTTGTAAACTGAAACTTTTTTTTTTTTAAAAGGGGTTAGGTTAACCTAGTTGAATTTTTATGCAAACATCTGTCAATGACACGAGAAAAACAAGAGTCTTGACTATCTGGTAGCCATCCATTATGCATATATGTTGGTAACAATAAAAAATGATCTGTGAGTTTGGCCCAGGAATAAAAGCACATATGGAGCCTGTGGACTTAAACTTCAGTGATAGATATTCTGAAAAGAAAGAGCAGTTCAAAGATTAAAGAAGAAATTATAATCTTTTTTCCCTTCCAAAAAACACTGCTGTGAGAGAGCATAATTTCCTTGAAGGGGGGAGGAAAAAAAAAATCTAACACAGAAATTTTGGATTTGAAGAACTATTTTACATGTTATTTTAATTGTTTCAGTGTCATATTCCCAGAAACTAATTTATGGTACAATAGCTATCTTCTTCCTGTAATACTATAATGCTTTCATATTTTGAACCAGGTTCAAATAGCAGCCTGTGTTCCTTTACATTAATAGAAAAAAAATTGAGTTACAATAGGTAGATCAGGGTATAAGAATAGCACAATAGCTCAACAAAGAAGAATAAGGTTCTTTCTTTCCTTAGTGGAAAACTGATTTAAAAGCTGTCTGATTCACATCAAAATGTCTTCCACAAAACTGATTCATTCTACATCTACTTCCTAAATTACACAGAACAAAAAGTTTGGGATCTTTTTTTTTTTTTTTTTTTTTTTTTTTTTTTTTTTTTTTTTTTTTTTTTTTTCTATTTTTTTTAGTGTCTAAGCTACTTACATAGAATGTTTTACAATGGTGATCAAATTTGATGCCCAGGAAAAGCTGTGGGAATAGAGGCCCATGAAATCTTGTTTCAGCTGCTTTTATATTTGCTGTCGGAGATGAATATCATTCTCAAAAAGAGAAGGGCGTTACTTTGGCTCCTAGTGTATTGCTGGTCCCTCCATTATGTTCTCGTCTCAGGATAAGCAGAATTAATTGTATAGCTTAGTCTTCAACCTCTGATCAGTAAAACTATTTATTGGTCATTACTCTGTACTCAGAAACATTAGATTCTTGCAGCCTGTAAAACCAGGAAAGAGTTTTCCAAAATGCAGAAAGAAGTTCAGTTATCTGCCCCAAGCTCCTTGTTATTGTGCTTTTTAATAATTCAATAGGTTGTGGGAGCTTTCAGTGACTTTGCCCTAGTACTTTGCTTGGAATTCAGATGAGGGAAGTAAAGGTAATAATTCAACAGTTCCAAAGGATGAACAAAGCTGGGAACAGATGGATATACTAGAGAAACCTCAGGTGTTCATTAGCAGCTAGTAACCAGTTTTTGGATTTAGAGAGGAGAACAAACATTTAAAAGCAGGAGATGCAAGAGTTCTTTGCATTATTTAGAGCTTGTGATAAAACGTGGGTACTTTTTTCTTCAAAAAATAGGCCATTGAAATCATGAGGGTTACTAGTAGAGTGTAGTATTATTCCTTGTGTGGAAGAAACAGACTCATGCAGTTGAATTTTTGATGGCTTGCAATAAAAAGAAACGATACAAACCCTCTGATCATCCTATTTCAAAGCCTAATATAGTATAAATGGTGTTACTAAAGTTTCTTTTTATGCTCAATTAAATGTTTTAGTGTGTTTATTTTATTTTGCTTAGTTTAATGTTCCTCTTCTACAATGGCTATATGTAACTAGCACTTAGCTTTCTTATTTGAATTAACATTGGACATCTTTTGCAATTCCCACCCCTCCCCCAAAAATAAAATATATATATATATATAAAATATGTAAAATATTTTGAAGTCATTTTCTAAAAGTGTACTATAGAAGCACAGTGTAAATAGCTGTGATTGCACAACTTCATAATGTATTGCTTATATTCTGGTGCTGGAAGTTCCAAAAGAAGACTGTAGCATAGAAATTCAACAGTTAAATAATATATGAGGACATGGGGTTTTCAAGCAAGCACACTGAGAACTAAACACAAGACTTGTCTTCTAACTTGGGAATGTTTACATTTCAAAAAAGCACTGATCTAATTAATCTGTGGTCACTGTCAACAGAACTTAGAGCAATAGTCACTGTGTGAACCCGCACAAAGGAAGCAGTCAGATAACCCTGAAACAAGCTGCCATGCCCAGATGGGTGGTCTTGCAGGTTGTCACTTAGTTTGCCCTTTCTGTTTACATCACTTAGTTATTTTTTTCCATTAGAGAAAGCCTTCAGATGCAAGGCTGATTGGTGTGTTTTCTTAGTTTAATACCCATTCATCATGTTCTAAATATTGATTCCACAGCTAGAAATACTGGTTACTTCAATCAATAGACAATATTCTTGTTAACAGCCTAACAGAATCTGGTGTTTGTTGCAAGTCTTTTATTTTCACTGTTAGGGCCTTCACTATGAAGCAGAAATTTTCTTCTAAAGGACCAATTTTTTAAAACATTTTCAAAATGAAAATACTGTTTGTAGAGTTGAGTGAGAAACACCTTTTCCTAAAATCATTTTCATTTCAATTTGCATCCTATTGCAGATTTCACAGAAGATTTGAGGAAAAAAAAAAGAGACTGTAACTCATATCCTAGGACATACCTTGATCATGGATAGAAATATGTATCTTAACTCTCCATGTGTCTTCTTCAAGTAATGTGCCATCATTTTGTAAAAGCAACATTAACCAAATAGTTTGCAGCTAACATCTATATCACAGGCTGTGGAGTAGTAGGCATCCCTCGCACATGCTCACACACACGCTCATTCATCTAATACTACATTTAGAACAGATTCCTTCCAGCTTGGAGTCTCAAATATTTCCACTAGATAGTAAATACTCCATTTGTGTAGCATGAAAATTCAGTATAAATACAGTCACTGTTTAATGAGGTAAAACACAAGCTGAAATTCTGAATGGGTCCTGGATATACCTATAAATTAAAGGCTGAACCATATGCCTAAGAGAAAAAAGAAATTTTCATAGTACTGCAAGAGAAACTGGGCAAGAAAATAACACAAATCTGTGTTTCAATTTTATGTTGTTTTTGTTTGTTTGTTTGTTTTGTTTTTTTAAGTGGATTATTACTGGTAAACTACACTTTTCTTAAAATTAAGTGACCAATGAGATATATGTATATGTATATATCAACCTATGTAAACCTCGAGCTGCATTATGTAGAGAAAAGGTCCCTTCTGAGGAGGTTGAAATTGCAAAGATATATTTTTATTTGTAAAAGAAATATTTATACTGAGAAACAGAGAAAGTTGGTTATGTTAAACTCCAGCATCAACAACAACTTATTCTGTAGCTACTCTAGAATTGAGCTTTTCACCATTTTCAGCCAAAACTTTGACTGAGATATTAATTCATTGTGAGCATCAGAGAAAGGAGTTATGATAGTCTGACCCACCTGCTGGACAGATGTCACTTAACAGAGTGAGGGAAAAAGGAACAGAAGATTTCAATCTATTCCATCTAGTTTCAACAGTTTAAGTCTCTGACATTGTGTGTGAAAAGCCAATCCTGTTCATCAAAAATAAAAGTCCACAGATTTTTCAGCATGTTCAATAGATTTTTTCCTCAAATCTAATTTTAAAATTTCTCATTTAATGAAAAATCATTTTATCTTAAAACAGCTTTTTTTGCTTGAAACTGCAGTGATAGTTTTTATATGTATATATGTGTATAACAATGGGACCTTCTAGACATGCATGATTATTTTTAAAAAACAACCCTGTATTTTCAAAGATTTTTTGATCAGTTTTCTGAAAAGAAAATGTTAGAGATCCAGATGAAGATATGTGGTACCAAGTAGGGGCTGACAACCAAGGTTTAGAAAAAGCCAGGAAGAAAGGACATATACAAGCTTTTTGTGATAGTTCAAATGTTGGACTGAAGCCTTGGTTTGGGGTGTTCTGTCTGAATCAGTTCACTTGTCACAAACTCATTTATGTATAAAGAACAAATGAATACATTTACTTTTCAATATGGGTACAGTCAATATGCGATCATTCTTGTTGATAAATTGACTCCTAAAACTTAAGTGAAAAAGTCATAAGTAAAAGCTGAATGTTTGAGAATTCAAATAAATAATTTGTCAGGAAACTGTAACCATCTGTCAGGCCCTTGCACTGGTAGGTTTTTTCTTCTTTTTTTCCCAGGCCACTAGAGAAGGAAACCAAGCCACCCAGACCAAATAAAGAACATACCTTTCAGGCTTTTGATCAAAACAAGTGACAAGATGATCAGTCATATAAGGGGAAAAAAAAGAAGATCATAAAGAGATTACTAAGATTGTCAAAATGAATCAAAGGTTTGTGCTATAAAATAGAGGTCATAAGTGCATTCCTTAGTTATTCTATGTAAACAGCCATCTAAAATGGCAAGAAACTTACTCTCCAGCCCTATTCTACAATCTGCTTTGAAAGAACTATGGCCAACAAGGAAATGACAGGTGTTTGATGTGAAACAGCTAATTCAAAATATTGGCATCTCATTAAAAACAACCTGGCTTTCCACAGTGTCGAGTTGCATAAGAAACCACTCAAATCCTATCTTCTTTGGAATTGAGATGCCATACCCTGTTTGAAAACTTTATACCCATTTCTGATGGGCTGGGGCTGTTTCTCTACTTTGTTACTTACAGAAATGATAAAGACAATCCATGATGTAAATAGTCACTGCAGTCCAGCTCAGCTTTAACAGCGCTAACTCAAATACCAGAAGGGGCATAATAACTGAGAAACAGGATACAGTAGCCTGCATGGGCTTGTTTTGGCACGCAGACTTCTGCTACCTGGGGCAGGAATTGTCCCATAGACTAGAGGCATTTACATTATCCTCCTCAGGCACTCCTCCTGGGCTCGTGGTGATGACAGAGGAGAGAAATAGCTGCTTTTAGGGACTAATTTGTCTGACTTATTATAGACATCTACTTTAAGAAGCAGTCAGGGATGTCTGTGTTTATGAAATGCACTAGGTATCCAGCAAAAGCTTGTCTTAAACATACGTAGCATGGAGATTCACTGAATAAGGGAATCATCCTTCCCACCTGTTGGTCATTAAAACTTCTTAAAAACAGATTGCTGATGACAGTCTGTCCCTCTTCCAATTAGAAGTTTCTTGTCTTTAGCCTTGGTTATGGTTAGTTTATCTTTCTCTTTTCACTGTAGNAGTCAGATCCACAGAACTTCCATGTGATAGATACAGGGTAGCTCTGCAATTACAAAAAAATTAAGTTTGCAAGCAAGACAATCATTACTCTTATTGTAGACTTCATTTGGCCTCTTCTGATTAGCATATATCCAGGTTCTCTAATGACATGAAGCTGCTTTTTCCAGTTCTGCCAACCTCTGTCACTCTTTGACATTCATATCATCTCTATAATCGTGAAACTATCTTAGGTTTCTACAATTTAGACATCTTATTAACAAACCAAACATTTAAAAGGAGATTTTCAAGGTATAGATTTTTTTTTTTGTCTGCTTTTTTGACCCTTTGATAACTGCTACTGATTAGTAAGGAGAGAGAAAAATATCTCTTCTTCCTTATTAGTGAAAAGTAAGATTATTATGTTTCCCTCAGTTTTAAGAGCAGCCATACTAAGCAACTAATAATTATTAAAAAATGAATTCAACTTATGAGAACTGACAAGTCTCTTCCATATGACAAGTTTGTTTAAAGAAATCACACAAAAACTTATTCTGATGAAATTCCTGCTCTGCTGTTAACAACATAAGTATGCTAATGTAAATTTGGAACAGAACTTCCTTAGGATCCATCTGTTAAAATATCTTCAGCACATTCTTAATGTTCATTGGGAAGCCATAAATAGAAAGAATAGTGCACAACCAACTATTTAGCTTAGAACATTTTTAGTAAAATATTTATTTTAATAGTCTCCTCTAGTTTGTTGAAGTTGTATAGGTGTTTGAAGATATAGGAATAATGTACTGTGGAGTCTTTGCCAGTTAGACCATTAAGATTTTCAAAATGGCTTAGGATAATACGTGTCCCAAGAAAATGTCTAACTAGGTGTAAAATGGAGAAGTTTTTACGTTGGTATCTCAGTTGTCCACAATTCTATTTTAAAGTATTTCAGTGTGAAGGCAAGAGCCTTGTTTCTTCTTCCTGAAGTCTAGGGCATCGCATCTGAGAAAATCATATCATATCGTTTTAATTTATACTCTAGATCTGAGATCATTGTATACAGGCATCATTCTCATCCTATAAATAATGACATCACTTTCAAATGTGCCATTTGCAAATGCTGACAAATTTTTTTGTGATCCATTATTGTGATGAAATATCACCCAGCCCTGGCCTCAGTCCCATGCATAGGAAAATATTTAAAATTTCTTGGTCTGCTAAAATAATAAATATAGGAAAAGAAAAATACTTTGTGGAATGCTATGTAAAATAGCTCCTAGTTCCTACACTAGACGATATGCAAGCATTTTAAAAAAACAAAAGAATATGAAATATTCTAATATGATAGAGCACCTATCAGATACTTACCTTACATAGTAGACAAGGAGGAAATCCATTTAAAGAAAGTTAATATTCTTGTATATTTCAGATGTATTCATGGATTTTATAGGAAAAAAAAAAAAAAAAACCTATATGCCTAGCAAATAGAGGGAAGATAAACTTGTAACAGATAAATTGAGCTACTTAATTCTTGACTCCATGTGCAATACTGGAAAAATCAGGAAAATAGTGCTATATTTTTTCTGTGTTTCTTTGGGAAGCCCTAGGCTACCCATGACTGTGGCTGCATGGACAGACCAGCAGGACATTCAGCAATCAGGTGTGGGAACTTGAACTCCAGGGAAGCTCATCTATCCTCATAGCCTCATGGGGTGGTAAGCGAACAGCACTGTGGCCATGATTAATGACTGCAGCAGTGCAGTCAAAGAATCACAGAATAGTTATGGTTGGAAAGAACCTCTGGCATTCATCTGGCCCAATTGCTCTGTAGTTACCCAAAACCACACGTAGATTGCTTCTGAAGATCTCCAAGAAGGGAGACCTCAGCTTCTCTGGGGCAAAGCGTTTCATTGTTCAGATTGTTCAGTCCCTAGATTTAATTTCTCAATATTAAAACAAAAAGTCCAAAATGTCCTTTTTTTTTCTTTTTTTTTTTCTTTTTTTTTGCTTACATCTATTTTTGCTTTGAGTTTATTAGAGAGACACAGAATAGCTTTACTTTTCATAGGGCCTTTCAGTACCATTCTTGGTTAAATATTGCTGTTTTGTTCCATGTTGCTAAAAATTGGGGTAAAATCAATTCATGAACAAACTGAATATACTAATATTTCTTTTTATTAAGGCTAATGAAAAAAATATATAACACCCCTTTGATATGAAAACTTTGTAAACCATAGCTACATAAATAGGTAAAAGGTGGAAAATTCTATGTTATGCAACCTTCTTTACTATTGTTTGGTATTAAAGTCTAAAGAGTGTAAGTTTCTTACTCCTAGTATATCCAGATTCCAGTGCATTCACAAGGAGAAACACAGTAATTTAGCAAACCTAAATGACAAAAATTTGAAAAGGTTTGTTTTCTCTCAGGTACTATCTATGGCCAAAATTTGTCCACCTTCAAATCTCCCTTAAAGATTTTTTCTTTCCTAGAGAAATCATTAATATTCTCTGTACTGTTCAATATCTCTACAAACACTGTGCTGCAGTATGGACTAATGTATTAATAATGAATGTCTCAGCACCTCGTGCTTAGTTCAACTCTGTAGTAGACAGAAGCTGTATCACCTCCACTTTCCTCATGGCCAATATGCAAAGGTGTGTTTTTGTTAGAGAGAGGAGGAATTATGGATGGNGTGGGTGGGTGGGTGGAAGGAAGGAAGGAAGGAAAACAAAGGATGGAAGAAGGAAGGAAGGAAGGAAAGAAGAAAAGAAGGAAAGAAGATCAGGTAAGGCAGAAACTTCCCAGCTCTATCTAGACAGCTGCCTTGAAATAAAATCAGAAAAAAAATGGGAATCCTTGCCAGTAGTTCTGAATCCCTAAAAAAGGCAGTTTACTTCTGCATGGGCCAGAATATTCTCTCTTCTACTAGAACATATACATGCCTCTGCTGGTACAGAAATTCACCCCTTTCACATTTGACTAATGCAATTCTCCATGCCCAGGAATGAAGTTTCATAAACCAAGAAAGCCACTATTTGTTTGAAGAACAATAGTGAGCTCTGCCTAGCAACGCACTGGCTGGACCACACGACTATGATTTTCTTCTCTGTGCAGACCACACAGTTCAGAGGGGAGAATTTACGGCCTAAGATTATTTGCAGTCTTTTACCAAAGTAGAGACTATAATCTCTTGGGAAAGAGGGGCAAGAGGAGACTGGAGTGGTGTCCAGGATGACACAAGGAAACTCCCCAAGGATAGAGTAAGCGAGTCTTTGCAGGAAGTTCTGATTTATCAAATTCTGCCTTACTGCAGGATATAGCTCCAGGCCTTGTGTCCTTCAACCCTCTGTGACAATTTCTGATCCCCACTTTTCTTCAACTCAAGATCTATCAGGGAAACAGTACTGACAAGGTGAGTGCTGGGAAATGGAGTTTCTGCAAGGAGGTGGTGAACATAATATAAACATGAGCAGTCTGAGAGAGAAGATGTGTGCAGCTCACCTCTGAGAAAACACGGCTGCAGGCCTCATCACTTTTGAAACAAAACAGTGAAATTTCCTTATTTTAATTTATGGTATGCCTGTTCTCCAGGCCGCACTGGAGAATAGGATTAGCCCAAAATATCTGCAAAAGGAACAGTCCATGCACAAGACAGCATGGACACAACAAAATGAAGTTCAGGGTAAGAGTTTTGCTTCTCAGATGTGAAAAAATAGCCTGAACTACACTCCAGCGTCATTTGTTTAAAAGATAGATTGAGTATCTCTAAATTATTATTTGGAAAGAGAATCCTTATTTATTTATTTAGTTTCGTTTAATTTAGTTTGGTTTCGTTTAGTTTTCCCTAAGCTTTCACTCAAGCACACAGGCCAAAAGAGCAGAGCCAAATAAATGAATCAAATCATATTCCATAGGCTGGGAAGACAGGAAATAAAAGAGAGAAAGATTTATTGTTTTTAATTTTTAAATCTTGGGAGGTGCTCAAAAGCTATGCTGATGGGATCATAGAAGTAGCTGGATAGAGACAGTAAATATCAGGAGAACCAATGATAAATCTCATATATATTTTTACTGGGGAAAATCCTGGAGTTTATAGAGCTGAACGACATGCCAAAAATTTCAAAGTTGAGTGTCTAGAAATAAGTACCTGTATCCATGAGGGAATCAGTAAGAACTGTGAATTCTCAGTACCTCTGAAAATTGCTTTCAGATAGGTACAATTTATGGGACTACCTTCAGACACTGAGCTTTGAAAAATTTGGCCACGATTTCTACCTATTTATTGTTTCCTGGGCCAAAAAGAGTGATGAAAGTAGCAGGCTTTTGATTATTATTTCCATATGCAATATATTTATAAGTATATTTATGCAAGGAATGTTACAGAAATTCCATGCTTTGTTTCCTTTGTGAAAGATACCTTCCTCATAAGAAACACATTATACTTGGTCAAATATTTCTCTCTATGGGAGGATTAGATCCATAGAACCGTGGGGTTCTCATTTATCAGAAGCAGTTAATTTGTCACCTGGCTTTTATTAAAAAAAGAGGGAGATCTATTCTGTTTAGACAGCCACTGTACACTGGATTTAGGAGATTAAGGTTTACTCTAGAAAAGTGTTATTGTGAGATATGATATGAATAGCATGACATCATTTCTGGCAATAGAGTATCTGTGAGTGAAAGGGGAAAAAAAGCAATATGCAGACGGTTTTCCGATAAAGGGAAACAGTTCTATATTCTTTTCATAATTTACTGTGTTTTAAGATTGCGTATGTCATATACCAGTCTAGAAATAAGAACAGACAAAACAGCAATAAATTCTTCAGAGGCCATTATTTAAAAATATATTGATGTTTCTAAGTGTGGGAGAAAGTGGAATTTAGGGTAGATTAATGATAGAGACAGTGGTCTTGAATATACTTTATTACTAAGCTAAAGATTTTCAAATTTTGTTCTTTGTATTAATAGAGCAGTGAAAATTAAAAAAAAAAAAAAATAAGCCCAACCAATTTTATGTTCTGTTTTGATCAGTTTTATGCCCTCATGACATGTATGACATATATTTGCTCAAAAAATACTTCATTATAATCACCATATTCTCTCCAAAATCAAGAGAAAATTTAATTAAATCATTTGGATTGATAATGTTTTTTTTTGTTTTGTTTTGTTTTTTTAATGGAATAAACATGAACTAGCTACAACAAAGTGTATTTAGTTACACAAGATTTTGTTCTGATTAATAACTTTCTATTTTATTTTTATTTTGCCATAGGAATTTTTTTTTTTTACATATTTTCCCTACCTTAAATATAATTTAGAACGACCACAGAAACATGGATGTCTATATCTGTATAATAATTTTGTCTCCAGTTCAGTAGTTTAGGTGCAGAGGATTTAAGATCTATGAGGTAGCTTCATAAACAGCACTGTTACTGGGTTGTCTTTAAGAGCAGAAACACAGAATCACAGAATTGTAGGGGCTGGAAGGGACCTCTACAGATCATCTAGTCCAATCCCCCTGCCAAAGCAGGATCCCTAGACCAGGCTGCACAGGTAGGCACCCAGGTGGGTCTTGAACATCTCCAGAGAAGGAGACTCCACAACTTCTCTGGGCAGCCTGTTCCAGTGCTCTGTCACCTTTACTGTGAAGAAGTTCTTATGCACATTTGCACAGAACTTCCTGTTCTTCAGTTTGTGGCCATTTCCCCTTGTCCTATCATCACGCTAAAAAGAATCTGGCCTCGTCCCTTAGTCTCCCGCACCTTAGATATTTGTAGACATTGATCAGATCCCCTATGAGTCTTCTTTTCTCAAGGCTGAACAGACCCAGGTCGCTTAGCCTTTCCTCAGGAGAGAGGTGCTCCAGGCCCTTTATCATCTTTGTGGACTTCTGCTGGACTCCTTCTAGGAGGTCCATGTCTTTCATGTACTGGGGAGCCCAGAACTGGACATAATACTCCAGGTGAGGCCTCACCTGAGCAGAGTAGAGGGGGAGGCTCACCTCCCTTGACCTGCTGGCCACACTCCTTTTAATACAACCCAGGATGCCATTGGCCTTCTTGGCCACCAGGGCACACTGCTGGCTCATGGCCAACCTGTGGTCCACCAGGACCTCCAGGTCCCTCTCTGCAGAGCTCCTCTCCAACAGGTCTTCCCCCAACCTGTACTGGTGCATGCAGTTATTCCTCCCTAGGTGCAAGACTCTACACTTGCTCTTGTTAAACCTCATCTGTTCCTCTCTGCCCAGCTCTCCAGCCTGCCCAGGTCTTGCTGAATGGCAGCACAGCTTTCTGGTGTGTCAGCCATTCCTCCCAGCTTTGTATCATCAGAAAACTTGCTGGGGATAGACACTATTCCCTCATCAAGGTCATTGATTAAGATGTTGAATAAGACCAGACCCAGCACCGACCACTGAGGAACACCGCTAAATACAGGTCTCCAACTGGACTCTGTGCCTCTGATCACAACCCTCTGAGCTTGGCCAGTCAGACAGTTGCCCACGTCACCATCCACTCATCTATTCCACACTTCCTCAGCTTTGTTATAGGGATGTTGTGAGAGACAGTGTCAAATGCCTTGCTGAAATCAAGGTAGACTACATCCGCTGCTCTCCCCCCATCCACCCTGCCAGTGATGACATCATAGAAGGCTACCAGTTTGGTCAAGCATGACCTCCCCCTGGTGAACATTGCTGACTACTCCTAACCTTCTTCTCTTCCAATTGCCTGGAGATGGCATCCAGAACAATGCACATAAGGAAAAATAAAAAAACCTATATTTTCCTGAGCATTTGGACTGTGAACGTGCAAGTAACACTGTGTCCTTAAAAGAGCTGAGAGGCACCAGTGGTCTTAACTCTGGTGCCAGGACCTGTAATAGCACAATAAGAGACATTTTGCACTCCAAAGTTTTTAGTAGATGGCTTAGATATGAGACTCAAGAGCTGAAAATTCAATGGCAAATTGTTTTTTCTGATTTCTTAGTTCATGTCCTAATTCCTACATCACATTGCATAGACTCTATACCACAACACTGAATTTTATTTGTTGAGTTTGTATTGTTATACGAGTTTGTATTATATTCACCTGATTTCACATATTGATTTTCACATATCTTTAGCGTAGTACTAAATGAGTCTCTTTAATGTAATATGTTGTTTGCCATTCTGGAGCTTAGCAGCATGTCTATAAAGTATGAACATCCTCTATGTGAAAAAAAGCTGTAGTTATACCCCCACCCCTGCAATGCAGTTGAGTTCTCTAGTTGTTACTATTTATATCATTTCTGTATCAAGTTATTATCCTATATTAAAACACTATGAAAGGATGTTGTATGTGCTGTGGTTTATTTATCATTGTACTCACTCAGCATTTTAACAATCTTTGACAACTTACTTACATTCGTAGGATTAGTTTATATATTGCTTTGTCTTATGTTAATATTTGCAGTCCTTTATGTTGTGTCAATTAACTGCTAGGACATCTATCTAGACACGGTACACTCAAGCATAATAAAGAAAAGAAAAATACTTCAAGATGCTAACAAATTATAACCATTCCCAGATACAAACCAGATGTATGAGTGATAAACATAGAGATACTGAATTGTCACCACTTTTCAAAATCAGAATTTAAAAAGTCCTCACCTTTGACCCATGATAATAAGCTTTGGGGGCATACAGAGATGGCAAGCTAGTTCTACATTTTCTGACTGAGTTTTTAAAATATTTATTTTTTCTTTTTTTTTTTTTTTAATTATTATTTCCCATTTTTCTTTCTATAGCAGCAGCATCTCCCACACTATCCTTGAAAACACTAGCACGAGTAGGGAAAAAGAAGTGGCTAATGGTGTTTTGATTGCCTGCTAGCAGAGTTCAATTACAAACATATACTTCAGGTTATGAAATAGAGAAATGCTCATACTAGAATACAGTGTCATTCCTTCCCTCGCTATTTAACAGCTGTGTTTAGAGCTGGAAAATATATGTGCTGATATCAACCAAAAGCAAATAGTGGCCAAATACATTTTATACATGCTATGTAGTAGCATACAAGTTCTTGAACAATCCTCAAAATCTGAAGGACTCAATAGTTTCTAAAGAAAATTCTGTTACCTTAGATTTCACAGTGGTGGAAGTACATTGACCTTTCTTTGGCAATGGTAAGAAAAATTCATATTTAGTAAATTAAAAAAAAAATAATAAAATTCTTTTAAATCTCCTTGAAACAGTTCTCATGAAACACGATGTCAAGAATTTTCATCTGGATTTCAGCTTTCATAACTGTAAAACTAAAGCAGATTCTCTACCTCGCAATGGCTTCACGTTTTTCTGTGTACTTGCCACTTAGTATTGCCACTTAGTATTGCAGTTTTCAACCTGTACCCTATGTGTCCCTGTTAGTGCAAGGAAAAATTGCAGAAAGTTAGAAATATCAGCTAAAGAGAGTAGAGCCAACTCCCAGAGGGCTTTGCTTCATTTTACTTCTGGTGTAGTCATTGGGATCTGAATAAAAAAGATGTCAAAGCCTTAGTTCAGGCAGGAATAACCAGAAGTCCCAAGGTCTCTGTTGAACAGGCTGCATTCACTGCCTTTCTTATGACCTTGTAGGCTGTGAGACTTGGCTGTGCTTCATGTGACCTTGGACCAAACTTCAAACACAGCAGTTCTTACTTCTGCAAGGAAATCAGGACAGATTGACTCTTGCAATATAATTTTTCTCAAAACTAAGAAAACAATATACATATATATTATTTTTCTTTTATATATATATATTTTTTTATTTTTTAATCAAAACCTAGCAATGCCTAGTTGTACTTTTGAATACATCTGTGAAGCATCTGCATTATTATGAAGTATGGGAAGAAAAAATAAAAACAAAAACAACTGCATGGTGCGGACACTGGTTAATGTCATTCGTCCAGTCAATGTTACAACTAAATACAGTACAAAATAGTTCTATGAAGGTATCTATATAGAACTTTTTTGTACTA
Source organism: Pavo muticus (assembly GCA_016647715.1). Taxonomy (NCBI): domain Eukaryota; kingdom Metazoa; phylum Chordata; class Aves; order Galliformes; family Phasianidae; genus Pavo; species Pavo muticus. Next base: position 78,502 of record JACDJE010000573.1, on the reverse strand, counting down.
TATTTATTTATATAGCTGGAAACAATTTTACATGACAAAATTAGTATTGGATCTATTTGTTCATTGAGCTAGCTCAATACTGTCAAACTAAATCCCAAATTCTGCTTTGGATTTTGAAAGAACTGAGTAAATTCAAATCTCAGTGGTTGAGTTTTATGTGAAAAAGAAAAGGAAAAAAAAAAAAAAGATAATTTCAAGGAAAGTTGCTGTGTATTAGCAAAATGTGAGTGATATTAAGCAGTCACATTTTGAGGAGGTAACTCCCTCAGGAAGCACGGTACTGAAGGGCCAGAGACGATTCCAGTCTCCCTGTACTTGGATCATATAGGTGCATTAGTACTTAAATGTACAAGAGACTAGGAAAAGATTTCAGATTCATGACTTACTCTAATGTTTCTTATTTAAATATCCCATTGCTCCACAGGCCTGCCTTTGTTTTATTTACTAACACAGAAATCACCATAGTGTCTGGTGCCTATAAGTCTGGCTGGAGTGGCAAATTTAAGCCGGAACTCCTGAGCTGAATCTAGATGCTGTCAGCATCAAGAGGCTGCCAACACAGGCAGTGCATATCAAAGACAAGATTAGCTACAATGTAAAAAATCAACACAAACGCTACAACTTCTAATCCTTTACAGGGTGGCTGTATCATTTCACCCAGAGCGCACTGCACAAATCTATTGTTCTGAGGTTATTATGTAAACTGCCAAAGTCCCTGTAATGCTGGGGATAGTTAAATGTGTAAACAGAAATCATTCTATATTTAAACATTATAGTTCTTCTGGTTGTTAAACTATCATTAGAACAGGATGGAAGCTGGTTTACAAGCTGCACTGCTGTATTTCTACACTGTGGGTGGTAGAAGCAAAGCCATTTAAAGACAATAAAATTTCTTTGTCAAATATGCTGTAGATAACTGTTTATACATAGCAAAGGTTGCCTCTCACCTCCTGAACCTTCTGGAAAAAGCATGAATGAAATGGATATATTGGTTTAAGCTGTTGTAGAAGCCTGGAAAGTTAGGACTTGAATACGCTGACATGGCTGTGGTTATTTGCCAATTCTTTCTCTCTGTTGAAGAATTAGTCCTACTTTCTTCCTGACTGTAGAAGACATGCTGAAAGATGTCTCCTTTAATATACAGAATGAGAAAGCAAGAAATTGGAGCCCTATATGGACACACAGGTGCTCTTCTTTTTAAAAATAATCACTTAATACTGAGAAAACAATTTCTGACTATATAAAAACAATTGAAAACTGCTGAAAATGCCATTAGCACAATGACAGTATTTAGCACATTTCTGTGCTCCCCCAATAGATGAGATATTTGCCACAGAATTTGCACTTCAATTAAAAGCACAATTGATTAATATACTTACTAAGTGAATTCAATTAATAAGATAGGATTTTGGTCTAAAATTTGAAATATTTCAGCTGTTGTGTTTCAGTGCTTAGGTTGAGACCTACTAAAGGGCTGGGGTCCCAGATCCATGCAGAGATTCAAGCATCCTATTGTCATTTCAAACTGATGATTTTTAATATGAATCAAACAGGGGCTCCTGTGGATTTGAGATAAAGTACCTTCAGGGTTACTTTCAGCAGTGCCTTGTTAGCAGGACTGGAATCTCAGACTCATGAAGATGTGTCAGCTTGCTGTGAAATGGTCTCTTGAGGGAAGAGAATTGCAATGCAATTTTGTAAGAGTAGGCTGAGATGTTTGTATTGAAACATGTTATCAGTCCACCAATTTATTCCATAGTTCCCTGGTGTTTAGTGCTCTTATCCAGCAAGTGGCAAAACAAATTGATACCCTCCTGACCAAACCTTCAGAAAGTGTGCTGACATTTAAGAGCTGTTCTGAACAGAAATGTTCTACTGTACTGGGTGGAGTACTCTGCAGGGACTATAGAATTTGCAGTGCCAGAACAGCCAAGGATCACTTATATGGAAAAAAGCAATCGTGGACACCTGCCTCTGCTCACAGATTTATCCCTGCTCTTTCCTTCATTCCCCACCCCTCAATAGCTGTGCAGTGTAAAATAACAATAACTAACTATAAATAATTTGGGAAGGTTATAGAATTTCTGCTTCTAGTTGCTGAATCCAATGGAGAAATATGGAAATTCTGAGTTTTGCTTCACAAAATAATAATAATAATAATAATTAATAAATAAAAGAAAAAAATAAAAGAAGAAGAAGAAGAAGGAGTTTTTATTCTAAGGAATGTTTTTGGGAAAAAAATAGCATAATACATTGCAAATTCTTCATATGTGCATAATTCTGGTTCTGTGGTATTGAACAGTAATATTCAAACAGAGTAGTATGAAAGAAGTAGTATTTACAGAAAGGTTGACTCCTTTCAATACTTCTTTATTTTTGATGGTTTTAAATATACAATTTAGACTTTATACTAGCAGATTCAATACTTGGGATTGTTCTGTGATGTAGCCAAGTCTGTTTATAGAAGACAAATATCCACCCTACTGGTATATCTAAGGTAATGCAATAGCAACAGCAAAACAACAACAACAAATGCAATAGAATTTGAAGAAAGTAAGTTGGATTCTTTTTTATTACATACACTGGAAGACACACATACTAATGAAATCAAGAAACATTGTTCTTTATAGAAATAATCCTCATTTATTTTTGTGAAGTTTCAGTCTTGATAATATCAATTTTTTTTTTTTTCTCAAAAAATCAACATATTTTTCACATGAAGTATACAATCAGGACAAAACAAGTTTTCTTAATAAAAGTAAATACTAATTCAACTATTTATGAGCTGATGTAGAAATTTAATGAAGATTTTTATCTGCATTCAGCTTTGTCATGATAAATTTTTAGTTGTCAACAATTTTGTTAACAATCCATTATTGCAACTTGCATTTATTGAATTCATTATCTCATAAAGTTTAGCATATGTAAAATCAGACTGATCTCATTTAAGGCTGCATTGTTAAAATTTTTTAAAGCATTTGAAAGAAAACTAAATGGTATTAAATCATTGAAACATCCTCTTTATCATTTCCATCTTAGCTTCCTATAAGAACTTATAAATTACATCTAGTCAGACTTCATCTAATGTGCAACAGCAACTAAAAATATTATCAGCTAGTTTTCAGTTACTGAGTATGGAGATGTCACTTTAAGCCAACAGAATGATTTAATTTTTTTGCAGGGGAGGGAGGATCTGGGTGGGTTTGGATTCTGAATGCTTTTATCGAATGAATAACTAGGGTGAAAACTGACATCAAATGTTGTCCGATCAACCTAAGTGATATGAGCATGATTTGTTGACAGCATACAAATTGGACAATTGTCTGGATGAAATTATTTATTTCTGCTGTTTTAATTTGTACTACCTTTGGTACATTCTGAAGCTAACAATGTTGCTGGATCAGAATTAGCCTAGGCTAAAAATTTCACTTTGAAGGTCATGTAAGATCAGTTGTTCTTGCTGGAAAAGATCTTCCAGATCAAATCCAACCATCAACTACAATGTCCTGTCATTAAATCATGTCCCTTAAAGCCACATGACTTTTCAATACCTCCAGCAATCAGTGTTTTCCAATACTTGGCCATTCTCTGTATAAGGAATTCTTCCTAATATCCAGTCTAAATCTCTCCCAGGCTAAACCTTCCCAGGTGCAACTTGAGTCTGTTTCCTCAAGTCCTATCATTTGCAACCTGAAAAGGGACCAACACCAGAAGTGCTTATGGACTCTTCACGGTCAGCAATAAGAAATTACTTTTGTGATTTTTTTTTCTTTGAGTTAAATTGGCAGCTGAACTGGCTTCTTGGATTAACATTTCTGCATTGCTTGTACTTAGGTGCCTACATTCACTTTTAAACATAGTTAACGATCATCTCACATCCAGCTGAAGTGTTTTCGAAGATCTGGAACAGCATTACTGGGTATCCATGCTCAGACTTTGGCAGTAAGAGGGCAAAAGAGGTACTGTGAGGAGAGACAGAGGCTGTCCATTGCAGTACATAGTCAGTTCTAACCTGCTCCAACAGACATCACAACAGTCCCACTGCCTGCAAATGAACCCATCAGCCAAACTTAAACCATTTATTTTAGAATCATAGAATCATAGATTCCTTAGAGTTGACCTTTAAAGGCCATCGAGTCCAATTCCCCTGCAATAAACAAGGGCACCTACAGCTAGACCAGGTTGATCAGAATCTGGTCCAGTCTGGCCTTGAATGTCTTCAGGGACAGAGGGCTTCCACCACATCTTTGGGCAACCTGTTCCAATGCCTCACCACCCTAACTGTAAAAGACATTTTCCTTGTGACATTCCAGGTGGAGTAGTAGGTTTCTAACTGCTTCCACCTGAATTGTGCAGGGTTTATTCTGCTCTCCATCCCAGACTTTCAGGTCAGGGGGTAAATTACCCCGAGGATAATTGGTTTGACTTTTAAAGACAGATGTAAAGGAGGCATTGAGAACCTCAGCATTTTCCTTATTTTCAGTGGTCACATTCCCCACCATATCCAGTAAAGGATGGAGATTCTCCTTAGCTCTCCTCTTACTGTTAATATATTTGTAAAAAAGCTTTTTGTTCTCTTTTACCCCAGTGGAGAAGCTGAGCAAAAGCTGGGCTTCTGCCTCCGTACTTTTCTCCCTGCACATCCAAACAAACAACTTCTTTGTATTCTCCCTGAGCTGTCCGTCCCTTCTTCCACAGGAGGGGAAAGGGGGCCTGGGTAAAGAGGTGGAAGAAGCAGAAAAGGCTCGTTTTTATAGGTATTCAGCAACGGAGAGAAGAAAGTGACACTGATGTAATAGAAAGATGCCTTTGACTGGGAGGTTCTCTGTTAAGATTAATATATTGAAGAGAAAAAAAAAGACTGCTCCTACAAACATGCATCTATTTAGGGTTTCAGTGCTTATCACTAAAACACAAATTTGTCAGAGCTTGAAGGAAGCTACTGAATAGAGCTTGAGAGGCTTCAATCCCATTCCCATCTGAGCCAGGCAGCTGCTCTAACAACATGGGCAAGTCTCTTGATTCTTCGTTCAAACAAAATTTGCTGACAGTAGTCAGACTGATTAAGACCTACACTTAAAAATGCATTAAAAAAACAAGTCAAGGTTTCATATGTAGAAGTATAGCAATGTTCTAAGTCAAGTATAGGCTGCTCTGCTTCTGCTTTCCCCGTGAGACATTGTCTGTTTAGTCTATTTAGCTTATATGCCCTTGAAGAGGAGTTGTCTGTATATAGTGTTTAGAACCATGATATTTAATCCAACTACATTACCATGCATAGTTTTAACTATAGGAATGGTCTCAGTGAAGCCATTTGCAAATTCATTTGCAGAATGTTAAGCACGAGCACAAAGATTTATGGGATTTTATTCTCCAAATGCCAGAAAAGGCAATGTAAGAGGAGCAAAATTTAGAATGGCTGTCCTGAGCGGAGAGTTGGTTCTATGCTAGAGCAAAAATGAAAATATTTTTTACCATGAATCAAAAATCAGGTGTATCTTGAATTGCTAGAAATATGAATATTTATCAAGTGGTAAATTCATAATAGTTCAGAGTCATATCAGGGTTTATAAAAGCATTTGCTTTTCATGCTGCTCAAGCATATAATGGGGCTGTCAAACACCATGCTTGATATCCAGCTTAAGATAGAACCTGTTAGGATCCAGACACAAGACTTTAATTAACATGTCTGTGCAGGCTAAGACCTGTTTGTTTATATAAGGTGTATAACCTTGTTTTACTTTTATTTCATGTGCAGTCAGTGATTACTTGTAAGAACCTAACTCAATTTTATTTTCCATGTCTTGACTTAGTCTGTTATTCTACAAAGTTTTACTGCTGAAGCAAAGGTGATTCTGAAACACAGCATTTACAGGAAAATTGTTCTTTGATTTCTGACACTTGGATATATGCAGATGTATTACAGGAATTGTCCATTGTAGGAAAGTGCTGCTTACAATTTTGGGAAGATAAGCTTCCATTTAAGTTAGAATTATGATCTTGCACATTTTCTCATTTCCTAGAATAAAATCCCTTGATATGGCTTTATCAGGAGGGATGTTTCTGATTTAGCTGTGAGCTGGGCACAAGGCCTTGCAGGCCATGAGTGATTAGAGCATGAGGTGAGAAGTGTGGCACTGCCGGTAACATGGTGCTGGCTTGCACGGATTGTTCAGTATGTGTCAGAGGTGAAAACAAAAGCTGTGCTGGGAAATATAAACCAGATTTCCTTTTGTTGGCCTGAGGTTGGGAAGTGTAGAGAAGAAGAGAGAGAAGGAATGCTGTAAATTGAGGCAGAGGTGAATTTTCCACAATAAGATTGCTATATGAGGTAGTATAAGCTCCCAGAGGTGACATTCAGTCTTCTGTATGGGGATAATACATGACTGAGGTTGAATTTGAAATCTGTTTTGAAGACTTTAGGCCACAGCTCTGTTCATAAAATCCACTGGCTAGTAGCCCTCACTTCCCTATCTTTTCTTGATTTAAAGTGTTGAATCCACATGGATTTGACGGCCACCAGATGAGGTAAGAAGTTCAGTGCATTGAGAAGTAGAAAAAATGCACTGCTTAGCTTGAGCCAAATACTGAATCTGTACTTGTTGAGCTGTTGCAAGTCTATATCTCTGTGCATCATGATGGGAGTGGTGCAGAACTTAATTTTTCAGTAAGCTTTGTTAGAGTTCTGAAAGATCAAAAAAATAATGGGAAATATGCAACTAGAAAACCTAGTAATATGAAAGCAGAGAAAGAGGGAAAAGTGAAAGAAACTGTTATCATTCATTCATTACTGTAATGCATCAAACTCTGTCTCTTGCAGCAGAAAACCCCCCTGGAACCAGCTGTGTGGGCTCAGTGTGAAACAGAGAAGAATTTGGTCAAATATTTATTTTCATGTATATTTTTTTCATTGCAATGAGACATTAGATTTGTACTTCTTCTTTTAAAGGAAAAAAAATCATTAAAAATATTGCTCAAATATTGACCTTTATGAATACTCTCCCAGTGTAGCTGTTTTGTTTTGTTTTGTTTTTAATTACATATTATGGACAGTTCCTGTGGTCATGACTTGAGTAAACCTAGCAACTTTATTTAGCTTTTATAGTACCTCCATGGTCCTGATTCTGAAAGCATAAATGACAATTATAAATAGCAGCACAGATTTCAGTGAGGAGATGTTACTCAGCCTGAATAAGAAGGACCAAAATCCACATTCTTATTTTCATTTGGGTAAGAATTTACTGAGTGATAAATCTTTAAACTAGCTGAAAAAAATGTGCCACACTTAATTTTCTTTCAGTTGCTTCCCTAGCAGTTATAATTCATGACGTAGCCTCCTTATAAAAGGCTAATGGATGCTTTAAATTCCTTTAACACCAAACCTGCAATTTGAAGAATAAATGCTAGTGGATGGATTGATTCTTAATGCTTCCTTCCTCCTCCCAATGTGTTAACATACTTCTACCTAGATGGTCACCTAATGTCTTTATTTCTGTTTTTTTTTCTTTTATCTCTTCCTTCTCAGCTCTGCAGCCTGCCATCCACTTGGCATTTTCCTTAATTTATTACATAATTGAAAGTAAGTTCTCTTGCTTTATAGCTGCTGTCTGCCCTCCCCTTCTTTTTTTCAACAGTTGCTCAATTCCAGAATGCAGGTGCGTGGTTTTTATTTGCCTTATTTCAATTTTCACAGTAAGATTAAAGAAGGAGCCACTTAGTGAGCTTTTCTAGGTAGAAAACTAAAAGGGAATGACAAATATTTTAAATTAATTTCCTTATTATTTAATGTCACAATACCATTCAGCAGCATCGGCTTTCATCAAGGCATCATTGTTCTAGAAGATTTATATGTGCTTCAGTGGTACGAAAGCATCTTTTCTCGCAGTGAATCACCACCATTTTAAACTAAACTGTTCAATGCCTTTCTACTCTTATGCAAACTAAGGTGTTGGTACAGAATATTATTAACAGATTTGTACTACTGCTTTATTCCTCATTACACCAAGACTTTTTTTCTGTATATACCCTTCTGTTCTCATCTATGTGTTACTGATTTCTTGTGTACTGTGAATTAAAAAATCATATAAACAGCACCAAACCAAGATGGTAAGACTTTGATAAGATTACAGATGTTACATGATTGTATTCTCTTTGCTTTGCTTTCTTCTAGGTCTTGTTTTAGGCTTGTCCCCCTCTCCCCTCCACTCCCTCCTTTTGTTTTTATCCTTCTTTCATTTTTTTGATATAATGTTTCATATTTAAGTAGAGTTTCCCAGTTAGTACTTCCTGAAAACTAAACCTACAAAATTTCAGGGTACCTTTTTGGTAAAAGAAAAGAAAAGCGATTAACCAGAAGTAGATCCAATCTAAGGGAAGATGAGTATTCAGTTTCCTATGGAATTGACCTAACCTGGTTTTGATAAAAAGAGAGGTAAAACTATCATTACCTTATTCTCCCTGAATGGCTGCAAGGAAAATGATGTTGCTGTTGTACTTTGCTTTGAGTTCAGTGTTGTTAATGCAGAATAAATTTATTTGTGTACAATTGTTGGTTTGAACATCTTTGGAAATACTGGTAAGGCTGAGTGTCTGAGCAATAACAAAGAATTTTGAGTTCTACTTTGGTGCGTTCTGGTAACTTGTTCTGAGGAAGGAAAGGTCTTTTTCTTAAATGATTTAAATACTTTCACCAGACAAGTTACACCTTTGAAGACATAAACTATAGCCTCTCTTCTAAGTATTTGGTAATCATTTTAATGACAACATAAATCTTTGGGCATTTAGTAATGTCTCTGTCTGAGCATCTCCATCTTAATGCACTGCCTATAACTTCTACAGAGCCATTGGGCATTTTCTATGACAGTTTCTATAACTGAAATGTTTCTGGTATGTGTTGCAGGGTTTTAGAAATGTAACTTAATATCACCACCCCCGCCCAAGTTATACCATATAATCTCTATGTCTGTAATTTTAATTTAAAAATGAATTTGCTATTACTGGTGTAGAATTTCCAGTAAGCTGCAAAATACTAAATATTCAAGAAGGAAGTTAAACTTTCTGTAAGGAATGAAAGCACTTGTTCATAGTTGCCTCATTTGTCTCATCTTTTATAAGTATGTTACCTAATTTGATAAAACATTTGTTACTCTTAATCTCATATGTCTAAAGATTGTTTTGAATGGGACATACGGCTTTCAGAAGCAAATGGTTCAGGACTACTAAAGGAATCATAGAATCATAGAATGGCCTGAGTTGAAAAGAACCTCAAAGATAATCTAGTTTCAACCCTGCTGCCATGGACAGGGTTGCCAACCACTAGACCACGCTTTCCAGAGCTACATCCGGCCTGGAATGTAAAGAAACCTAAATTATTTCATATTTTCTTATATTTTCTGAAAAAGTGTGCATTTTAAATAAGATATCAAACTTATCAGACTTGTTTGTAGGAAATGTTTAAAACTCTCGTGCTTGTATTTTGTATGAAAAACATCCAGGTTATGCACTTGGAATATATAGGACATTTTCCTTCCATTTCCTTTTACTACCTTTCCTTAAACAGTAATTGGAATTTTTAAAAGGTTAACAATAGTAGACATTAAAAACTGTTTTAGGGATTGAAATATCAATTAGAGATGGATATGTAATAATTTGAGAAAGCTCCTTAGGTGGACAATAAATCCTGTTTCTCCTTTGCATCCCTTAAGGATTTGCTGGCAAACTTATCACTGATTCATGAAAACTTTATTCTAATAGGCATTTTATGGTCTAGGCAAATCATTGTGGTAATTAGCTTACAATTTAACACTGAAAGCAGTGTGTTGTTTTTGTGAAAAGCCCAAGAACTATAATAATTGGATTTAAAATAAGTTGGTTTTCAAACACTGCAGTGCTCTGAGAATGATGTAGTATTCATTTTAACTACCCAGAGAGAATTAAAGCAGAGAACCTTACTCTTTGTGATGTTGATTATTTGAAACTGGGGAATACAGTTGAAAGGATATAGCTGCAATTTAATGCGATTAGCCTGCCATATCAAGTCATTGGATAATTTTAGACCTTGCAAGACACCGCTCTTATGGTGTTGATATTCACTGGCCTTTGGGAGCTGATTGAAGAGGGATGATGAGAGTAAAATAGATTTGGATAACATTAGAGACAACTGGGGCAAATACATGCATATTTTCTCATTTAAACACAAAAGAAACTTGGTTTACGTGAAATGGAATCTAGCTGTTGTGCTGAAAATATACTTATCACAACTCCCTCTGGTATATGCAACAAACATAAAGAAAAAGTTTGAGGCTTAATCGGTCTCCTCAAGTTCATATGACAGATTCATTATTTTCTGCATTAGAAAGAGAATGTCAAGATCAAAAGCTCAGTTATGATTAGCTGGCAAATGTGCAGTATTGTATTATAGAGCACGAATTCATGTATGACTACTTTGCCGTATTTGGAAATCAATTTGTTTCATTCCTATTGAGGAAGTACTGTAGTATCATTTCTCAAGAATAAAAGTTTTCAGTTTAATTACTGGTCCTGTGATTCTAAACCCTTGTTTACCACGCACACCTCCCACAAAGACTGTATCAACTCCTCTGCTGTAATTTTCTCTTGTGCAGTTATTACTCACATTTTCATTCACAGATACTGGCATCCCATAAACCACTTATCTAAAGATGGAACAATCCAAAGTTCATGAAAATGGATGGTTAATTCAAGAGATTATGTACAAGCCACTGTTACCTGTGTACAAATCTAGTTGAGTGGGTAGGGACTGTGGGTTATTTATAACTCAAATTTTACAATTATTTATACAGCACTATTAAAAACAATATTATTTACCCCTGCAGTCCAGGGTATTGAACTTGACTAAATGTTTTGTAAGGATCTGGGCCCCAATTATTAATCTTTTTATTTATGTAACACATTAAGAATTGCAGTTCATGACCACGAATCTGTGTCAGTGACAAGATACAAAGTGTTCAATGGCCAAGAAAAAAAAATTCATCATGTCTTGTTATTTTTTTTTCATTTTCCAGATCAATGCAACCTCATGTTCCACTACAAAACAAAATCAGATTCTGGCCCAAAGTGTATGACAAGTTGTCATAATGTTATTCTATTTAAACAAACAAGTGATTTGAATTTACAAATAACAAATTGTTGTACTAGTATGACTAACTGCCATGGTAAATTTTAAAATATTTAAACCCTTGGAAGTCACTTTTGATAATAGTTGCTTAATTCAAATTAATAGTGATCAGAAGTTTTGTTTTCTTATTTCAACTCAGAAAAGTCAAGATTTTCTTCCTATGTGCATTCAGCCATGATGCCTCCTGTCATCTGTACAAGAGTAATTATTATTATATTGAGAATTTGTTGGTACTGTCATCTATTGTGTTAAATGTTCTGTTATGAAAATATACTTCATAAGGTGCAGATTTTGTATGCAAGTATTGTAGGAAGTTTATTATATAAATTGGCACTGAGAATCTAGGGTGCATAAAATGAAAATGGGAGAGTCAGACTATTTTCAAGGAATGAATGATTGGAGATGCCTATATAACAAGATGTTTTTTTCCATATGTCTTATTATTTGTAGACATACACACAGATATGTATCTATTCAAACATTTCTGAAAAAGTTATGTCTGGTACTGTTTGTACCTTTCTTAAAGCTACCAACTGGAGACAGCAGCCTTGAACATCTTTTGGAGAAGGCATCAACAGATGGTGCAAAACTAGGATAAAATACATCTGCCAGCTATCTGCAGTTCTCTGTCTTGTCAGAAGCAGCGCTAATTAAAATAACTACAATCAAAACATCTTTGTGAACAATCCTTTAAATAACTGATGGCCACAAGCTGGGAAACTAGAAGTTTTCACATACAAATGTCCTATATTTCTTTGATGAATGTAGTGTGACCCTGTAGTCACTGATTAGAACTCTTAATAATGTTTAATTTTTACAGTGTCTATTTTATTGTAATTTTTGGAGGTATCTTTCTACCAAGCATTTTAAGTTTTTATAGATTCTACGTGTTATTTTTGAATTCTTAGCTTTTAAAAACTGCACCTGGAATTTCTCAGTCTGATCAGAACTTCTCAGGTGCAGAAGTTCTTAAAAACTAACCAGCCTCTCTTAAATTCCTGACAGTAAATGTACACACAAGGTTTATGTCTGTCAGTAAAATCTGAAGTACTGGGAAAATATTTTGTTTCACATTAAACCTGCTCATAATTTATTATGCAAAAAATCTGTTTCTCCAAAAGACATTCCTGAGAAACTTTGACCTAGCAAAATTGGTGTTAATACATTGTGATTTCATTTTATGAGGAATTTCATAGGCTTACTCCAAGGTATTCTATGAATCTATTATGTTGGACATCTTGTTCCATCATTGTGTAAAATACTTTCAGTTTTACTTTTGTATCAGTAATTTTTGCTATCATTAATGCAGTTGAAACAAGTGATCACAGAATCACAGAATCATAGGGGTTGGAAGGGACCTCCAGAGATCAGAGATCATCGAGTCCAACCCCCCTGCCAAAGCAGTTTCCCTACACCAGGTTGCGCAGGTAGGCGTCCAGGCGGGTCTTGAATATCTCCAGAGAAGGAGACTCCACAACCTCCCTGGGCAGCCTGTTCCAGTGCTCTGTCACCCTCATCATAAAGAACTTCTTGCGCACATTTGTGCAGAACTTCCTATGCTCTAGTTTCTGGCTGTTTCCCCTTGTCCTGTCTCCACACACTGCTGAAAAGATCTCCAGACACTGAAGCTGTCTCTTTATCAGCATATGAAATGTGAACAGATCATTCTCTTGTCCTGACTCCAGGATGCATGGAATGTCATGCAGCTATATTTCTAAAACCAGCTATCCTAATCAAGGTACTTGACTGTTGTAAACTACCAACAAGGAATAATGCACTATTTTGCTGTCTTCTGAACTGTGCTCAGAAACAGAGACAGTGCTAATTGGTCCACGTCAAAAGTTTTAGCAGTGTGAATGATGAAGCTTCTCAGTACTTGGAAATGTTCCATTTAATTTATCAGTGTAGTTTTAGCCTTTGAGAGACTATGTGGACTTCATCTAAGGTTGACTGGGAAAAACAGATTTTTAAGTGCTGTACAGTAGTCTACATGTATGGAACTCATAAGAGAAGGGAGCTTATATTTTCCTTTAAAAAATGTTAATGAGCCCACATATAAAAAAATTTGTAAACTTCTGTATTTATTTCATTATCTGGACGATTTCCAAACCTCAAACTTGTACATTTCTCATGAAACATGTCTTAATAATTTACAATACTCTTCTTCCATTTAGGATCAATTTTTTTTTTTTTTTTTTTTTTTTTTTTTATGGACCTGTATGAAACCAAGTGGCTCTTACAAGCTGAGTTTCTTCTGGGTTTACCTCAGATCTTCCCAAATTATTTTCTTGCTGATCAGAAATTAGATCTGTTTTGTTTGAAACTAGACCCTAGCACAGCACAAGAGGATGTTTAAATTTCATAAGTTTACACATTTCTTTCTGCTATATGGAAAAACAAAAATGCGAGTTGTGCATGATATCTACTGTATATCAAAATGATATTTTTGTAGAAACTCACTGAAAGCCCAGATCTTAAAATGAATGTAGCAAATCCACTTTTTGCAATTCTTTCAGATAGTATTATTGCTATTATTACAATGTTATGCAGTGTTTTCATTCTATTTTTTCTTTATTTATGATACATATAGAAATCTATAGAAATTCTGGTATGAAATTCTTCCCTCTTTGAAGACAATTACAGAAGTCTGATTTTTACACTTCACCAACTTTAAAAATATACTTTATGACTACAATTTACTGTAATTATTTGTGATATTCTGCTTCTCTTCACTCTTGTTGCAAGGGAAGCAGTAAGGGGAACTCTGTCTATATATGAATGTACGCAGGGGAGCATTGGTAGTTAAGATAACTGAGGTTAAAAAAAAAGAATAACACACTCTCCTAGAGCAGTTCCTTTCCAGAATAGTTAATAACTTCAGAATAAATAGGTTATTCAGATACACAAGTATCTTAATTACTTTAAGAATATATCATATAATCCATTCTGCATTTTTTTCTTCAGAAGACTGCAGTACGATAATACGAAAAAAAAAATTGAAGAACTGGATATATGAATGCTTTTCTATCAAAGGGCAAAGAAGAATAAACCTGGTGTTATGAACTATGTTAAAACAACTATAATTTTGTTTCTAATTCTGGAGTCATATTACTTAATACTAAATTTTGCAAAGCCAAATTGTTTTTCATCATTTATTATTATTGTTATGTTTTGCAGTAAATTGACATTGTCAATAACCTGAATTCAGAACAGGTACAAATAAAGTCTCTTGTGTCAACATATATTAAATTTAAATACATAACTACTACAAATGGTACTTAATAAAAGAGTAAATTGTGTTTCAGTTTCACACTATGCTCATAAATGAAAGGCATATTGATAAAGGTAGAAGATATACTGCACATATTTTCACTTGCCATCTTTATCTTCATGACTTTAAATATCCTTGATTCTTCAATGTGAACACTGAGAAGCCTCTCCAAATAGAGTACCTTAGTAAAATCTCCTAGTGTCAGTAACCACAACATAAGCACATTAAAAATTATAAGTAATCTTTCAACATCTTTTATCACAATTAGTAGTGATAAGTTAATTCCTGGGTAAAATAAAAGTTGAGGATGTGTACTGAATCTTTAATGCCATGATTAATATGAAAGTAAGTGAAGTGAAGACCTTTGTATTCTCCCTGTGTTGTAATTGATTACTTTCATAAATCTTTAATACCACAAGCAGATGCACACAATAATTATTCTCATGTTTTGTATTCAGAAGAATTTCACTTTGACTTTCTGTTATAGCCACAATTTATGCTATCTTCATTATTCCCAAATTTATACAGTTTTGCTGTTGATGTTTGATTTTTGCTAATCAGAAAAATAGTGACAATAATATGATTCAGCATCTTGATGAGGGTATCATCTACCCTGATGCACAAGCCAAAGTGTCAGTGGCTTGTGCAATTACAGTGATGATATTTCCTTCTTATTCTTTCCTCTTATCTCACCTAACTGCTGAATGTATTTGATCTGGAATGCATGCATTAAATTTGGCCCTCCAAGTTTGATGAATATGACTCCATAGGGACTTATTGTGCACAGTAAATCATATTTTGCTAAAGAGGAGAAATGTGTCAATTTTGGAACAGACTTGAGTTACGGCAGAATTGTCAAGTCCTGTCAATGACAAAAAGTTCATACCTATTAATTCTTGTAAAATTCTATCATGTTATTTAGGACCAATGAACAGATTTGCTCTGTTAACTAAAATTTACTTCATGGAAAGTAGCATGGTACATGAGTAATACATTGAGGTACTGGTGTCTGGATAGGCTCCATTATATTGACTGAAAATTGTCAAAAGTTAGACAGAATTTAGCTAAATTTTTAACATAACTCCTGCTATCAAAATACATGATTATCAACAAGAAGATGCTGCGCTCTCAGCATCTGTTTAATTTTAAAAAGTATTACTCTTCTGAGCCATTATGCCAGGATATGGGCTCACGTTTCATGAGTGCCAGCTCTTTTCCTTTCTTTAAGTCAGTCATTTCTCCATCTGTCATCTCATCCCATTCTCAGATGAGGAAATAAAAGGCACAAAATATATTCTCAAGTGTAAAAAGAGAATCTCAGACCCTTACATAAAGCATTCTATCATATCTCTTGGCACATATGTAAACAAACATGGGTCATAACTGAGATTTTTATCAATATACTAGAGATTTGGTGTTGTCTTACAAAACAGAAGAAAAATCACTCTAACTATCCAATCTCTCTCCCTTCAAGGGATAAAGAAATCATTTTGGTTAGTTTGGTTTATTTTTCTTTGAAAATTAAAAACCTTTTAAAGATATCCTTTAAACTCATTCTTTCTCTTTGTTCCTTATATTTGCCCTGTTGCCAACATCGCTCTGTTAAATAGCATTTATCAAACTCTTAGACTTCTTTTCAACTTAAGCATGGAATAAAAGAATTGTCCATTGAAAAAAATAGGGAATAGTTGACTGAAAGAAAGGCTTGAATTTGTTTTAAATAATGAATTTCACACTGGAGTACTCAAGTGAATTTGTGGAGATTTAAAACGTGTTTTTATTATCCCTTTTTTCAGTCATGTTAGTTAGATATAGTACGTCTCGCATTAGCAGCTGTTGTTTACACCTGAATCCATTTTAAAAATCTAGGATCTCATTAGATTTTTTTCTCCCGTTATTTTCTTGATACTTTTACTTCTGAAAAATGAGGCCTTTATAAATTAACTCAGCTAGTGCACATTTGACCCCAATTTTTGAATGTATTCCCAGGTCAAGTACTTTTGTGAGAATAGGGTCTTTCTTTAAACCCCTAGGCAATCTGAGTACTCATGCTTAGCTTACCATGAATGCATCTTTAACCACAAATGTTTTTCTACAAATTTCATCTAAACAAATGAATCTAGCGCTTAAAACAATTAAAGGCAATTACAGTTAATTTTCTAACCTCTGCTTCCCTAGTAACCAAGTGATAAAATAAAAGAAAAAATCTGTTACTTCATAATACCTCATATATGTGTGTTTTGACAAATTTAAGTGAAAAGATGTTTTGTTCTGAAAAATCCAGCAGATATTACCTTCTGCTTTTTATTATAACTATTAATGTAAGAATGTTATTGTTATATCTGTATGTGACCATCTCTCTCTCTCGCTCCTTGTCTTATCAGTTCCTTCCATTGCTGGGAGCTTTGCTTCTACAACCTAAGTGCCAACATATGGTTGCTTTCTGTAATTTGAACTCCTAGCTAAATCTATGAAGTTCATTCTTCAGTCTCCACCTTTGGGACATCAGTAGGTGGTAATCTTAGCAACCTGGATGTGATATCACCATTGTGGCATTTTCATTGACACAGCTCTGCTACAGAGACCCTCTGCCCCCTGTATAATTCCCGAAAAATTAGCCTCTCATTACAAAACATTAAATCACTTGTCACTCAATCCTGTAGCTTGATGGAAGTGGAAATGCAGTAGGGTAAAAAGACCTCTGAAGGATTAAAATTGGCACTTCCCTGTTGGGTGATATGGTCTCTGGATGGGTGGTCTTTCTGGATCTCTTTTCAATAACAGGTTCTCAGGCAGGTACACAACAGCTGTAGAGATAATTAGAAAACCTTAGTTTAGCATGCATAACATTTTATGAGTTTTAAAATGTCTACTTTATTATTTTTATGCTTAGTTATATTGGCAATGGAAAGGATTGTCTTTGATGAAAGAGTATTTTCTTTATTGTTAAAAAATATCATCTCACAAAAACTTCCCTCCTGGGTGGTTTTTCACTTCCTAGTTTGACTTTTTAGAGAATGTTCGAGTTGCCCCTTCTATATTCATTGAGATGATTTAGCATTTGTGAAATCTAAACAATGTGTTTCATATTTCTTATTTGCCAAGAGGGACTTCAGAGGCAAGAAAGAACGCAGTGCTTTTGGTTAACATCTCCCATGAAAGAAGTATATCTAAGATAATGGTCCTGGGAAAAGCAAGGCAAAAAAATTTGTTCAGCAGTAGACTGACCAAAGAAATCAGCAATGTGACAAATGGGTTATCTTGTCTGCATGCTGAATACTGTCAACCTGTATACAGTAGCTTTGAAGTTTATCTGAATTATTATCAGATTTATGTAAAGAGGAAACTACTTCTAGGAATTGAAATGCTAAAAAAATATTTCCACTCATAAAAAAACATTAATAGTTAGGGCCCAATACTCAAAGACAATCATGCATGGTAAATATACTCATATAAATTCATTCTGGAATTAAAGCTTAAGGAAGAATTTAAGTCATTTTAATGTTTTTCTGTATATTTAAAATAGTAAAGAAACATTAGACATTCAGATAATAAACGATTAATACTTACTAATATAGAAGTTTACAGAAAGATGAGATGATACACATAATATTTTGCTTATGTATATTTGTAACAGCCCTTTTGACTATTGCTCATAGACTTTTCATAAAACAAAGCTAATGTCATTGTTCCCATACTATAGAATATCCATCCATTTTGTTAAGGAAATGAATAACTTAAAAATGGAATCACTATTTTTGCATTTGAATGGCAAATTTTTTATGATAGTTTAACAAATTTGACTTTTCCTTTTGAAATCAGTTTTTATAGGCATATTTTATTTAAACTATACGTTAAATTTGTAATAAATTGTCACAAAAAATGGAAAGGAGTAAGAACTCCTGTTTAAGTCAAATAATCAGAGAATCCAACATCTAAATGATTATGTTTTAGCTGGATTGTTTTTGACTAGTGTTAGTATTTAGATGCATTGTTTATAAGAACAAAAAATATGTTTAATTACTTCAAAGGACATGAAATGTACTGCTGAGCTACATACATGGTAAAAACAGCAAAAACAAAACAAACAAAAACAAAAAACCACTACTGGAAACTACAGTATTTCTGATATCAGTTGCCCATTGGCCAGTTTTGTTTGAGATAGTACATGGAAGAGATTCATTCCCTAGAAATATCACAATCATTTTTCAAGTACAACCACTGTTCAGTTTCTTTGGAGATGCTTTGATTCCCTGTCAGCCTATCAGCTACATATGTAAAGCACCTTTTCAAAGTGTGTATCAGTGAAATTCTTCTCCTGGCTTTTCACCTACTAATTGCAAGCAGGGAACTACTCATTTTTCAAACAAGGCCAGAGTTTTTAAATCTTCCCTCAGCTTAACTCAAGTTGTAGAACCACATAGTGCATAAACTGTGATCATGATAATGCGAAGCTTTCATCTTAGTTGCAACAGATGCTGCTTCAAACATCTTTGAAATCTTGACTGATAAAAGATTTAGATCTGTTTTTAATTATTGCCTAACGTATTTGGCAAAGGTTAATATTTTGCATGGAGAAAAAGATCAACCTATAATTCCTGGATTTAAAGCATAGACTCCAGAATATTCTTAACTGTGCCTTCCAATGCTAGAGAAAACACATTTTAGAAACATGGAGATTTACTACTTGTTTGAGAAATGTGGAAAGCTTCTAATGGCTTGTTTAGTTTATAAACAGAAAGCTTAACAAAATAAATTCAACAAAAAATAGTTTCACATGCTTTTTTTTTTTAACTAAATCAAGGGTGTTTTGTTTTTTTTTTTAAGAAAAAGAAAGATCCAGATAATTGATAAATACAACCTAATTTTTCTGCTCCATGTTTCAAACTCATTAACAGTTCATTGCTCCTAACGTCAGTCTCTTAAAGGTAAAGTTCTGAGTTTTGCACATTTTTCTGATAAACTTGATGAAACACAAACCTAAATCAGAAAGTTTTGCAAATTCTGTTTTATTTCAACTCTTGCCAATTGTATGGCCCATGTGATAAATATTACTGTCATACTAAGCCTTAGTTGGATGTCATATTCTAAGACATGACCAGCATCAAAAATTAGATATCTTTTTTCAATGATATCTACTTTCTTTTGTTACAAGTACATAAACGAATAACATTATATGTTTGATATTTTAAATTATTTTAAAGAAGTATCTTTATAAAACATAAATTGAGTTTTCATATCACTGTAAAGTCTATTTTTGAGATGAATCAATATTCTAACCATGAGTATTTAAGAAACATTTTAGAAACAATACATGATTCCTATAACCAGTAAAAAAATAGTTGTCTGTACATTCCACATAGCAAAATAAACTGAAATATCATCCTTGTATAAAGATGATCTGTCCTGGTTTGAATAGAGGAACTGGGAGAGTTCAGTGTGGTCAAATAGGAATCATCTTTAAATGTATTTTATTAGAAAAAGATAACTGCTAAAATATGGAGTGGAAGGAAAAATTAACTCATACCTTACTTAGTGTATAATATCACGTCTTTATTCTCAATCTTCAAAGCGAATTGTGAGAGACAATGATACCAGTCACAAAGTGCAAACTGTTCTATTTTTTTTACATGATTATGATAGGACTGTTTGTGAACCATACAGCAATACATACACAACCGTTAATTTCTTGTGAACATTGAAAAGGCTCTTTAATTCAGCAAACATCTAAGTTTTTCAGAGCCTTTTCTTAATTTTTGGAATATATGAAGCAAGCTTATGTGCTCTGGAAACTGGCCAGTCTTCATGGCATTGAACATGGGGTTGAGGCATCAGTTTCCAACTGTTCCTTTTATTTCACTTTATTTTCTTTTTCTAAGGCTACCATAGTGATAAATTCATGTACTTCAGTGATCTCACTCTTTTAGCTTTTCATTTTCTCTAATCCATCATGTGTGATATCAAACAGAACACACCCATAAAATAATTTTTGTTTACTTAAAATGTGTTATGTGTTTTTTATGCTTTCACAGAAGATGTCTTTGGCTGGCTGACAGTTTATTTGAAAACTGCTTTAACTACTGAATTAATAAACAGTGCTACTTACAGATCGTGACAATATGTTTTGCATTTTCACTCCCCATTTTTGTATTATTCAGACAAGTAATGAAAACAGTATATGGGGCTAGCTTTTAATAATTTATTTTTAACTACTGTTTATGTCTCCAAATTCATTCCTGGTGTAAGATGTGAATATGGATGAGATTGACCCATGTTCCTGTATTTTCACAAAATTTCTGCAGAAGACAGTTGTCTGCACTAGTCTCTGTGGGAGAGCTGTATCATATGCTAACTTTGAAACAAGATTAAAGGGATGGTATAATAGTTTTTCCTAACTCTAGTTCAATGATTCTTTATGATGTGATTATGAAGTCAGCAGTCAAAAGATAAATAAAAAAAGATGAGCTCCCATACCCAACGAATTGCAGTTGTTCATGTTGCACAGAAGAAAGAGGAATCAAATCACTTTATATGCACACATGTCAATTCAAGAAAAGGCAAGAAGTCTTTTCTTATCCACTGGAAGAGTTTGTTGGATTCCATAATACTTTTCCTTATAGACGTGTTCTTTACTCAGACATTTTTACAGCTGCTATGGCAAGCCAGCATGCTACAGCAAGGAGATTCTCTCTCTTGCAGTTTCACTGCAGTTAACTGAAGAGGAATTTTCTCCTTGTGAGTCATTAAACCTTTTTCTCCACACAGTACATTCATAAACGATTAAAAATTGGGGCCTAATTAGAACAAAAACAAACCCCAGGGGATTAGGGGCACAGTTTCATTGTCTTTCACTGTGACTTTTGGACTTCAGTTCGAAGGCACTTTTGAAGATTCCCCTCTGTACTCTCTCTTAAATGCTGAACCATTGTCCATGAAACATCATTAATGAGTACAGGTTCCCCTAAGGTTAACTCCTGCCATTCTAAACATATTCTGCTAATGCAAAGAAAAATGATTGTTCTAATTGTGTGGTCTTCTGTAATCTCTGCTGTGAGGCCAATAAACCTGAAAGAATCAGTTTGCAAAAATACACGGTAAAACATTCCCCAAAGCCATGGTTGCCATCTACGGAGCCATTTGTTAGCCTCTCCACAGATAAAGAAAAGCACTTAAAGAATGAAAAGTTTCGATTGCTGGTTTTATGCTAACTAAAGATTGGCTCTAATGGAAAATATTTTAATATTGGCCTTAGAAAGGCATTTGACAATTAGAGTTTCATAATAGAACTGTTTCAGGGATGGAACAATTTTGTTTATTACACAGTAGAAAAATCTTACAGAAATAACTAATGAGGAAATTAACAATAAACCAAGTAAGCATGTGCTATCAGTATTTCTTCATCATTAAATTAGAACCATCCAACAATTATCATAGGTTTGCAAAACTCCTAAAAAGTAATGTGTAGATATAATAAAGTTGTCTTGTGTGATGATGGCTTGCATTGTGGTGTAATTATAGCTGTCATAAACAAAATGATAGTTAATCCGTACAAAATGTCCAGCAGTTTATAGGCCTCGGCTTTAGTTTTAAATTCTGAATGTGTAGGAGCTTTCAACAAAGTTCAATCCTGCTGGAATTTCCTACAGTTATCTTCTACCCCAGTATATACAAAAACCTACATTCTGTTGTAAAATAGGTTCTGCTGGGGACTCCACATTTTGAGCCTGTCTTTTATGGGCACATAAGCAAAGCATTTTATACAGCTCATGTATAAAGGCAGAATAGAAAGTTCTTGCATTGTTTTCACTTCTCTATGGTTTTCTTTTTTAAGTATGGCAAATCATCACCTCAAGGAAGTCATAAATGCCCATGGAGATAGCAACTTAGTGAACTAGGACTATTAATACAGGTGAAATCTTTCTTAATCACAGAGAGAATAAGTAAGAGAAAAGTTGCATTTAAATACTTTCCCTTCATTTTTTACTTTACTTCCTTTTTGTGATTCTTGTATTATATATATATACACAATAATAATATATACGTATTCACCTAATAGCTTATTTCGGTCAGTCACACAATGGAAAATCTTGTAAAAGACAAAAAATTGGTATTTTTAATACTATACCTCATCAATGTATTTCATTAGGTAACAGAATTTATTTTGCAGTATTTTAAATTGTTCTAAATTAGTAAAACTCCTTGCTAAAGCACTGTATTTCTATTGGACTAATTACACTGCAAATAAAGATTTTTGTTTGAAGGCTTGCCATTCCCTCGTACTTTTTATCATCTCAATCACCAGTAGCTTATTTCTATTAATAGAAATGATATGGGAAAATCAAGTAGTAATTAGTAACAAATGTGGATTTCTTTTTTCTTCAATTCTATCTACACTGTAGTTCGAATCCATTTAAGCCATATATGGTTACAGGCAAACTGTGCAAGATAATGCATTGAGAAGATAATAAGCTTAATAATTTTGATGATAGGCAGCTGGTAACATTCACCACCAATACAAGATTTAATATTATGATTGGAAAAGCAAAAGGAAAAATAAAAAATGAAAGGAAAACTAAAGATGAAGGATGTTTTATGTGTGCGTGTGTTTTGTTGTTTTTTTTTTTCTTTTAAATATCAACTCCGTTTATTTTATCTTTGTATCTAATCTTTTATGTGATTTCTCCTCTGGTTGTATCAGTATATTACTCTTATCAGAATTTAACTGATTATTTGGTTTCTTTGAAATTTTTTTGTAGTTGCTACTGAGATTTTTTTTACTATGACATCAACAGCTGCAATTTTATATGTAAAGTTATTCTGTTATGTTATTTTGCAATTCAATTATTCACCATCATATGATTTTATCATTGGATATATATTTTTTTATGATTAATAACTGATTGACCATCCAGAAGTAGACACAGATGCTCCCTGACAACATTCGAAATTACAAGTAAATTAATAAATAAGGTCAGCAAAGCATTAAAAAAATAAGAAAAAAAAAAGGGGGGTGGGGGGGACACTATCTAACAGCCCAAATAGTATCACAAATAATTATCAGCTGTTTGTAGAATTAACTATTAAATATAAGGAGGTAAATGAAAATATTGATCCTTAAGAGGAGAAAAAGCAATTTCTCACAGATGTTCCATATTTTTAGTAGCTGCACACTGATGGGGGTAAAATAACTTACTCAAAAATTGCAGACTGTGTAAGACAGCAGATAGGGGCAGCTGAAAGAAACTGTTGTTCAAAAGGCATCAAAAGGTAATAAAATTATAGCAAAATACATATGATAGAATTTGGGATTATTTTTATTTATTTAAGTACTGGTCATTGAAATAATATTTTATACTGGATAGTAGATTGCTTGAAGCAATATTAAATAATGAAAAAGTACTATTCTTTGATTTTAATGGACTTCATTTTTGTTCTTTTATCCTAATTTAAGGAAATGATCTAGAATAAGAATAAGCTCCCTTAGGAATTGATGCTGTTTTGCAAACCTACTGATCAGATCCTGAGTAGAAAAATAGGTCGCAATCCTATAATTATACATGAATACAGCTTCTTTTTGTGTGCAGTGGGAATCGCACTTTATCTTAGCAATTTAAAATTTTTCTTCTGGTAGCACCTTGGGAACTTTTTACGGTCAGTGATATTGCCAAAATACAAATTCTCCTAGTCCTCGCTCTACTGTATTCTCATTAGTGTTCATGATTCATGCTAACCGTAGTTTATGGAAAATGTACAGCCACTGTAAACATAATTCAAATATTCATGATAAACTGAGTAGTTTAATGATTTTGTGTTTCCAGTAGATGATGTTCTGTCTGGCAAAAACCTCTGTGAGAATAAACCTGTAACCACATCAACTGTGGAAATGCCTTTCTAGCAGTCTTCATTTCTTCCTGGTATTGAAGGTTTTATGAATTATATTCAGAAGGCAGATGTCAGGCTACCAGAAAATAAAGATGGTACAAGCAAAGTAGTACAATCCCTGAATCTTATTTTGGCTTCAAATACAAGTTAGTTTAGATCTCACAGAGTTCACAGAAGTTTGTAGACTGACCATGATGGAAGCTGAAGAGCTTGGTTTGAACAAAATTTAGATATGCCATGAATACTATCCTTACTCATCTGTTGGGGAGATAACAAAATGAAGAAGGCCATTTTCCCAGGTTGTGACTTCTACACTCTGGTGGCACTGACATTCTCATTTCCCCAGTTTAAAAAAAAAAACAAACAAAAAAAACACCTTGTCTGCATGCTTCTGCTAGTAGTGGAAGCATTACAAATAGTCAACCATTTTTACTTATTTATTTATTTTATTTAAGATTCTGGGCAGCTACAAAATTGTAGAACTTGACAAAGAGACAAACTTCTGACCTATAATGCTCAGTTTCTGATGTATGAGAAGTAATTCTAGAGAGATTTTAAGCAAAAGAAGTAGGATATATTATTTGCTTACCCTTAACTTCCAATATAATTGGTTTTATGAAAAACTAAAAAAGTTCTTATTTCCATCTCACCACAGCACAGTGCTGTGTTTACTCCCAGTTGTCTCAGAGGAGAATAGCAGCATTTCTACATGCTGTCCTCATCACCTTCACTAAGTCAATCATGATTATTTTGAAGAATTGCAGTAGCAGATGACTAAATTTTGAGAGTCTGAATCCTGGTTTTGAATGCTTTTATATCCAGAGTTAATACTGCTCTAATAACTCAAAATAATGATTAATATAAGAAGATGCTTACCATCTGGCTGTTTTCTAAATAACCATGAATATTGTGGTACTCACTTTATTTTAACAGAGTTTTGAGATCTACAATCTGTGCTGTGCAGTCTGGGTCACGTTTTGAACTCTGTGAATTTGAAATTGAAGGGTAGATGTAGGAGTCAAAGAAAAGTAAAATCAACCCTATAACCAAACAAACATTTAAAACATTGAGGGGAAAATAATAGCTGCATTTAAACCTTCTCCTTGCAAAACTGACTATTAACAACATGACAGACAGAATTAATATTTCTATTCTCATTTTATTTTATTAATGCTATTTGGTGTATTCTCTGTTAGAAGAAATATTGGCAAAGAAGAGGGAGAATGATTACCTTTGGTCTCAAGAGCAGCCCTCTGGATCAAATGAGCCCCCTAGATAAGGAGAATGAATTTACTTCTAAGATCAATGAAGATCTGCATAATAACATCCTTTAGCCCTACAGGAACATCTTGCACCTGCTGCCAGAGTTGGAGGACAAAAGGCAAATGAAGGCATGAGCCAGTAAGCCTATAGCTTTCAGATGAAGGGCAGAGTTAAGAGGGCCCTGAGCTAACAGCAGAGTTGCACATGCGGAAGTGAAGAGCTTTACAGTTCAGTTTTAGCAGTGATGAGAAATATAAGAATTTCCCTGTGGTCCTAGGGAGGGAGTGGGACTTAATGGCCTTTGCCCAGCCCACTGAATATAACTGGAGTGGAAAGAGCAAAGGAGAAATCATGTATTCCCAAGGCTCAAAGAGTAACTTCCTTTTCAGCCTTCTTGTTTCATCTGAACTCATCCTGCATAGGTGATTTTTTTTCCATAATTACTAAGCTATCTAGTTCCAGTGTAATGCACTGTAAAAGATTTAACTCTAGGTGTTAGGTAACGTCTATGTATTTGCTCTTCAAGGAAAGGGGGAGCAATTCTACCCATCACATAGCATTATAATATTTTTCATTAAAATATATTTAACAATCCTTTTGCTGCTTCTGTTTCTTTAGATTCAGTACTACATGTAAGTCTTCATAAGCACCTGTGAAGTAGCTATACATATAAATACTGGATTTTGTAAAATCATTCTCCTGTCTGAAGTACAGTGTCTCAGTGAGGAATTGTATTTGGACTGAAAGTGTTATTTCAATTCAACATCAAATATGTTACAGATAGAATTAAGTTGTTAAATTCACATAAAACATTTTTGATCTTGATTCAAACATGCATTTCATCAATGAATTCAATAGGATTCAGCAGAGAAATCAGATTGATTTATTTGGATTATTTAAACTAAGTTGTATCCTATAGGTTTGGGACAATCTCCAAAATGTGAACGTTATCATACATAGATGTTTGGATGCTATGGTTTGCTACTAGGAATGAGTGAAGGAGGTTGTATTTTGCCCCATATATAGGCATAATAGTGACTGATTCAGTGTACAATCGTTACTACAAAAAAAGGCAAATAAAACCATTCCCTTATACATCTCATAATTAGAAGTGTAGACTCCTTTGTACTATAGGCGTTAGCAAGGGCATTTACTTTTTTTCTACTGGTGATTGAAAACTATTTCATTTACAGAAGCAAAATCAAACCTTGGAGATGTGTAAGCATTTGTCTTCTCATTATTAGACAGGAGTGTAGGCACAAAGCTGTTGTAACAAAAGACCTGTACTTGCATGAATAATCCTGATGGTTTGATTGTTTATGTGTACAGGGGGAGATATGCATGATCAAAGCCAGGGATCATTAGCTTGCTCTGAGTTATTTACAGTCTTTGAAACAAGATGCTGTGCTTCAAATAGTCCTGTTCTTTTTAGTCATTTTTTAAAGTACATAGTAAAGGGTAGAAAGAGAAGTTGTCTTATTCAATTTACATTAAAGTCATTTTATTCTCTTCAAATACTTGAGAGATCATATGAGCCTTGAATTTGATGATTAGAACAGAAAATCTCAGTTAAATTTAAGTTGCCAAACACAAACTTTGAGATTAAATCTACCTATGGCTGACAGTTAAAATAATCCAATTTTTCTTCACTTCAGAAGGTGTCAGTAATATTTTAACAAATCTAGAGTGCAAGGTGACATGCCGTTTAGATATAGATTAACTCACCAGATTTTAAGATTCAAAGATTAATTATATGTTTTTTTACTGACCTGAACCCAGAAAGAGAACACACATACCATGCATACTGAGCTATGTACAATATTCCTAACATGAAATTGATTTTTTTTTCAATGTACTTTTATGGTGCTCTTTTTCCACAATTAAAAGTACTTCTGAATAACTTACATCAACACACTAGTATAATGATTTCATTTCACGGTTGGAAGGTGTGTTAGATTAAATCCATAAATGAATATGTGGAGTTTGAGTTGCAGTATGTACTCAACAACTCTGAGTGCCTAGAGCAGAACTTGATATCTGCATTTTAAATCAATTAAAAATTTACTTCCATATTTCTTCAAAGCATCTGTAACAATCAAGTATTTTGACTTTGTGACTTTAACAAGTGAAATATGAAAAGTTTTGTTTTAAGGTCACATCCCTAAAACATTAGTTTAGAATGTTTTAGAACATTGCTTCCATTCTGCTCTGGTGTACTTCTCTTTCTGTTCCATTTGCACTGAGAATTGCACCTCTGGAAAGAAAACAAAACCACATATATATGACATACTAAATATAAATTTTCAGTTTCATTATATGGGAATGCTACATAAATGCTAAGTTTTCTACTTTTATCAATGTACATGATAGTTAATAGCTGGTATGGGGATTAATGGCAGTTCTGCATATATTCCAAGGGAAAAATTAAGGGTCTGGGCTTCAAACATGTTTCTTAATTTGTTTCAGTTAAGGAAGAAGTGGTAAAGTGTGTGTTTATTTCCTGACTGAATGGGATTGGTATTGAAAATACAAAATAAGCTGACTAGTATCAAACTAATTTAAAAACAGCAAGCAAAGCACCAAACAGTCCAAAGGTAGGGGGACCTGGACATCAATTTAATGCTCACTGGGGCAGGTAAATAAATTTTGAAGAAAATACGCTTTTGAGTTTGGAGAAAATGAATTTTAAAAAATATAGCTGTATATCATTGTGATTCATTATGGCAGAAGTCAGAGAGTGAGAGCTGGAGAAGAAGATGATGAAAGTGAGTTTCTCTATTACTTTCAATGGCCTTTAGAAATCTACTGGGAATAATTTTGTTTTCTTAAACTAGCGGCTCTAAACTGCCCGACTACAATCCTGACCTATCGTCGTAGCAACAGATAATGTCATAACACAGATCCATCACAATTTATTATCAAAATGTATTACATATCTTTTTCTCTCTTTTCTCTCTGTGTTATCCAGCAGTCTGAAGCTGCTTTTGATGACAGTTATGGAAAATGAAAAAGGAGTGGAATGTGTGGGAACTGAGAGTCTGGGACACTACTGAACTGTCATAACTTGAAAACTGTGTCATCCATGAAATAACACATGCGCCAGTTTATATTGTACTGTTTAGATTAGAACATAAACTGTAGCACATGGAAACTTTTCCATATGCACTGTGCCAGTGCCTAGGATTAAAGCTGGAGGCTTAAGTCTCCAAGTTTAGGACTGAAAACCTCAAAACCCTCAGACATCTCCTATCTCTCCTCTACATTTTGTAGGAGAATTGACTTTTTAAACTGAGGTTCTCCTGTAAACTGAAGTTTAGTGTCTGAGATTACCCAGAAACTGGATACCTCACAGTGCTGAAATGTTGTTTTTAGTTGAATTATTTCTGTTTTCTTTGGCTAAATAAATTGCAGGTTGAAAACCATAAAGTTATGAATAGGAATTCAGAGTCTGTAGTACATGTAAATACTAAAATGCAGATATAACGAAGTAAGTGCGAATTACTATGTATGTGTTAATAGCAGGGAGTTCTAGTGGTGACTTGAAAAGTGATTAGGAGTCAGGTGATCAGTTTTGAATTTTTGTCAACAGCCACCATTTTATTTGTGACTTTGGATAAGCCACAAGGGCCCAATTTTTTTCAGGAGCTGAGTTAGAAATTTGTGGGTCCCTTCCAACTCAGAGTGTTCTATGATGAAATGAAATTAGGGTGCACACCCGCTTTTGAGACATTGTGAGGTCACATCGATGAAAAGCACAGAAAACTTATAAGAAGCTCAGAAGGTGACAGTGCAGGTCAGGATTGTGCATCGTGACGATATATTCATAGGAACTTAGAAAGCTGCCTGATTTTAACTTGAAATTTTCATTGCCGGACCTCAGGATGAAATTTTCAACAGATGATTATAATAGAAATTGCCCAGGTATTTCTTTTTCTGAGACTGAGAATTAAAATCATGTGGGGGTCAGAAGTTACCTTCAGGGAAGGATTCTGAGGCTTTAAAGTACATATCACTGGAGATCAGAATCATCCCACAGAAATGTTGGTATTGTTTGGGAAGAATAATAAGGGATTACTGTCATTAATGTTCCCTGGTTGAGAAGTTCTCTGTTATCAGATTTCATCAGGAAATAATGTTTAATCACCAATCATGTCACTTCTTAACCCTCAATTTTGGAAACTAAATTATTCTTCTTATTTTTTTTCTCTTTCCTACAAGTCGTATTCTCCAGTCCTTTAATCATTTCCATTGACTTCTCTGAAACTTTTATAATTTTTCATCATATTTCTTTGAATGCATAATTAGATGCAATAATCTAGTTCTGATGGCTTCAGTGTTAGTACAGATATAACCTCTTTGATCATACTTGGCATTTTTTTACTAAAACTTTCAAGGACTATAGTATTCCACAATGAAAACTCATGTTCAAGTAATTATATGTACTAACCTCTAAGTCACTCAATTTTTCTATCATTCCTTAGAATTCCCAATCCTGAAGAATGACTTACATTCCTTGTTGATAATTATGTTCTTGATGTTTGGCAAAATTGAAACATGTCATTTTCCCACAATATGTTTACCAAGACATTGAGTTCATTCTTCATTCCTGACATAACCTTCCTACTACTGATTCTTCTGATCTTTATGTAGCTTGCAAATTTTATAATAATGTATTTACATTGTCTTTCTTCAATTAATTAAAAAAACCCTAAGTAGTAAATCTTAATGTACATACACTGAAAACATGAGGCTTATGATACAGCCGCCTCAATGTACCCAAAAAGTGTTTAATAGTTTGGAAAGAAAATATAAAATTGTCAGTCGCACATGTATATTCATCATATGCTTTTCTTCCCTTTTAGATATTTTATATTTCCTGTCTTTTATATTTATAATGAAGAGCTCCTCCACTTTTCTATGTTAATTATTACTTAGTTAATTGGTGCTTTCACATCCCTTCTATGTCTGTATTTGCTAGCATAGCCTTCTTCATTAGCAGAAATTCTGGGCATTTAAATAATTCCCAGTATCAGTTGCATTTAATTACTTTCTCCCAATAGATTTTACTCATAATTGTTATCAAGTTCACGAAGCTAGCCTATAAAATTTAAATGAATGGTAAATATGGTGGAGTAATGTGTATTTTACCACCTAGGCTGAGACAGTGGTGCTTAGAAAGTCGATCATCCTGTTGTCTACTGTGATTCAGTAATATGGAGCTCTATATATAGTGCTTTATTTGTTGCTGTTATAGCTCTTAGTAAGGTTTATTTGTTTAACAATTTTGATAATATAGGAAAAAGTTGACATTATTTTTTACATACTGCACCATCCTCCTTCCTTTTTTTCCTCACTGAATTTTTCCTAAATGGGTTATAATCATCAATTGAAAGGTTCTGGTAATATGAACCTTATAAAACAATTTTGTTTAGGAATTAATGAAATATTTCAACCCCAATTCGGTAATACCTAACTAAGTCAAACTCATTGCAGACATAAGAAATTCCAGTTTCATTTGTTTACTACTTAAACTTCTCAGAGAATATTGTATTAAATTTAAATATTTTCTTCTCTGTGTCCATTTATTACTTGCTTTTATATGACTTCATGGCTTAGTATGAACTGTATATGTCCATTTTTCACTTCTCTCTCATGTTTATCCCTCCTGGCTGCTTTAGCCATTCTGATCATGGAAGATTGATTCCAGAAAAGCTCTGAAAAGAGCACATCCTTCTTTTGCTGTACAAGAAGGTTATGACTTCTTTTGACCCCTGACTGCTCTTTCTCACAGATGGGATGAATCTCTTGGAAATGCTTTAATGTTCTGCTTCTTCAGCACCCCTTAGAGATCTCCAGAGTCATTTACAATTAGTCATATATAGTGCTACCTGTTATATCCATGATCATGCTTAGTGGCACTTTGAGCCAGAAGATCAGTTCTGACTACTTACAAAGCAATTGGAGTAATTCAGTCTTGTGTTTGCCTCTTTTGTTTAGACTCCAAGGGGAAAGGACAACATCCTGCTTATAACAGTATTCTTATTACACTCTTTGTAGGATAAAATACCAAAGTGGTTTGCTTTCTTTTCTTGGATCATTGAAGACCTTCCTGTGTTCTTTTAAAATATCTTCATTCCTATTTGTAAAGCCATAATTCCAACAGTCTTGAATGTCTACAAAGATCTACCTTCAATGTAAAATGTAGTGTATTGTTTGAACTGTTTGTTGTACTGAGGCCAAGGAGACAAATTTAAGAATGAAGAAAAAATGTTAATTGGACAATGCCTATTCCATGCAATAGTTAAGATATTTTTGTAGAACCATTAGAATGTAACAGGAAATCCTCACATAAGTATGTGTGACCAGAAGTCAGAAAAACATGGATTATATTAAAGATTTTGACATATGTATACATGAATAAGTACTAAATTGAAGGATCAAATTAAGTAAAGCTTATTTCAGCAATTTTAATTTTTCAATGCTTATTTTAACAGTACTATTGGTACTAAATTGTAGATATGTAATTGTAATTGTAATATGTAATTGTAGTTATGCTTATCTATTGAAATGCAGTTGACATTGTTAGAATAGTTTAAATCCTGATTATGCTTAGTCATTTTTCTTCTAGAAACATTTTTCATTTCTGCATACTAAATCAAAACTATAAAAAGTACAAACTACCTACCTTGGAGATTATTAAAAGATGCGAGAGAAAAAGAGAGACAGATAGAAATTAAATATTTTCACACATGAACAGTTCTTTATAGATTTAAGAACTCTCTTTCACTATACAGGTTCTCTGAGACCTATATCTTTTTCTTCCATTTTATATGACTAAAACAGTGCATTGCACTAGAGAATACTCTGATTTATCACTGCTGGTTTAATCAGTAACTGTTCTTTCAGAGAAACTGTTTGCTTGAAATGCTGTCCCTGCTGGACTATTTAGTTAGACTGGAAAAACAGTGGCAGATCCTGTGGCCCTTTTTTCAAACTCATACCCTGATAATTTACTCTTTCCTTGTAAGTCCTTTATTAATAAATTTCTGTGTCTCAAATTACTGTACTGCTTAGCATCTTGTCCTAGAAATTGGCTAAATTGACTGATGAGCTAAAGAGTTGTATAGACTCCTGAACTTGTAAGTATTAAATTACATGTGAGACCAGAATACTTTCCATCTTGGAGTAGACTCTGTCTTCTTAGCCAACAGCTGACTGTGTAAAATAACAGGAATTAAAGCTTTGTTGTCTTATGTTGTTTTTCTTTACATCCAAATTTATCTGCTGATATGTGCTCTCTGAATTCTACTATTGAACATAGCTCTGTTTTTTTTTCCTTGACCTACCAAAAAGTGAGTAAGTCTGCCTATATAGTTCTAGTTGTTTTGAATTTAAAGATCCATTACATGTACAATTTTCCACTTTTACTCATGTAAATGCTTCCAGAATTTCAGTTGAATGTCTCAGTAAGCACTGGCCCTAAAAAGGTTACTTTAAGTGGACAAGATTTTTGGCTTGTTTAGCTTGGAAAAGTATCTGGAGAGGCCTCATTGTGGCCTTCCAGTACTTGAGGGGAGATTGTGAGTAGGAGGGGGACCAATCACACAATCTGATTTTGATAGGACATGGGGGAATGACTTCAAACTAAAAGAGGAGAGATGGGGAGATTTTGGTAAGATGTTAGGGGGAAAAAAAAAAAGAACAACCTTAGAGAATTATGAAGCACTGGATCAAGTTGCCCAGTGAAGTCGTGGATGCCCCATTCCTGGAGGTGCTCAAGGCCAGGTTGGATGCAATCCTAGGCAGCCTGATCTTCTGGATGACAACCTTGCCCACAGCAGGGGACTGGAACTAGATGATCTTTAAGGTCCCCTCCAACTAAAACCATTCTATGATATGACTATGATTAATGACTGATGAGTTACATAGCGTGAAGGAGAGCTTTAAAATCTCCCTTAGTGCTTGAGCTTCATGTTGGCTGTGAAGGCTGGCTCACTCTAAAGGTGGCTTCCCAGGTAAGGAAGTTTTTAAGCAAAATTGTATCTACTGAAGTCTGGGAAATTATTTGCAAAGCCAAATAAACCCAACTGGCTTCAGAATGTAAATTCGTATATTAACTTTCATTGAGGCTGACTTTGGTGTTAAAATTTAAATGAGTCCTACTTTTTGCACTCATTTTTTAAAAAAAGTTCTGTCAAATTGGTACAAGTCCCCGATGTGGATATTTTTATAAGGTTTAACTCTTAATCAAATTGACTTAGTCTGAAGCAGTAAATTAAGAAATTCTATTACAGTGCATAAAGGGAAGAAAAACTCTTTTTAAATATATTTTCATGTGGAATTCCACTATGTAGTTTGGAAATGTAGTTTTAATTGTGTCATCTCTTCCCAAAAGGACAATAGCTAAACTAAGTGCAGCTTTGTGGCACCTAGATTTAGTCACATATGCGACTGGTTTATGATCATGATGAAAAAAACTTGAGATTACTGCTATTTTCAGTTTGGAAATTCAAGAAAATATATATTAAAAAAAAAAATCTGCCTCAAGTCAGAAGCACAAAATGTGCCAAATCTGTCATGCTGTCTTGCATAGAAATCAAGCACTAATATTAGACAGTGCAGCTTTTCCTAAAACTCCAGTAGCATGTCTGCCACCTAAATTGAAAAAGTGTGTGTTTTGATATCATTCTAGACAGTGATGCTTTTGTCTGTGGAGTGTTACTGTCTGGGAGTTAATTTCAATGATGTGAACAGAAGGAACTTTAACATGAAATGTAGGTTTATGCGTTGTGTTGTTTTTTTTTTTTGAAAGGAACCATCTCTCTCAGAGAAAATTCTGTGTGTCTCTAGTGTCATCTCCTGTACTAATGTTCAGTAAAATAGCTCATCTGAGATGGTCTTGAAGATAAATTACTCTTGTCAGTAAATTAAACTGCTATAAGGAATGGCAAAGTGCACAGAAGGGAATGCAAAACCAAGTAAATAATGATTGTGTCTTCAAAGCCTTGAAGGAGTTGGATGAAATTGCTCAAAAGTAAAGTAAGTTTGTTGATAAATGCGTCAGAAAACATGGGCAGATGCTGCATTGAAATTTTACATGGAAACTGGAGGTGGAAGATAG
Source organism: Pavo muticus (assembly GCA_016647715.1). Taxonomy (NCBI): domain Eukaryota; kingdom Metazoa; phylum Chordata; class Aves; order Galliformes; family Phasianidae; genus Pavo; species Pavo muticus. Next base: position 43,810 of record JACDJE010000573.1, on the reverse strand, counting down.
TTTGTAGGACTAAGTTCAGATAGAGATGGCTCCATTATGTAAGAAAAAAAGATATTTGATCTCAACAGAATTACACTAGTTTTTAATCCAGTGATATACCAGAGTATATCATCAGAATATTTCCTGGGAACATTCATTCTTTAAGATATCAGTATTGAACAAACAAGAAAACTTGTATTTTTTCTTAATGTGAAGTTCTCTGAGGACTGAACCCCCACTGTACTATTATCTATAGAAAGAACATTACTGACACCAGAGTGAAAATAATTAGAATGTACCTGGCTTTCAGTTTTCAGCTCAGTATCTTTGTCCCTGCAAACACTACACTGAGGGATATTCTATTTATTTTATGACCTCATCAAGCTGGGGATCTTTTGCACTGCTTACGATATACTCACAAGCATATTTTTTGCACTAACCCCCAGAGTCACCTCTGAACAGGTTTTTTGCAAATATTGCCTCCTACATATTCCCTATCTGTTCCAACAGCACTATATAAACAGCACTTCTCAAACTGCTCTGCAAACACAGTAGTAATGTAATCAGCAATTAATGATTCTGCATTGCTATAGGTAACACTGTTTGCTAAAAATAACAATAATTTAAAAATTCTCATTAAATACAGATAGGAAAAAAAAAAGCCCCCCCCAAAAAAAACCAAAAAACAGTTAGTGTTATAGCAGTGTCCTATATACAATTCTGTTCCTTGTCAGAAAAAGTCCTATCCATAAGTCCCCTCAGCTGGCTTTGTTATCATCTCTCCTTTTCCTGGAGGCTTTGTGCAAGCTGCTGTCCTCTGTTTTCTGCTGAGGAGCTTGGTACATCCTAGTCTCCATTTTGCCTCCACTGACAAGACTGCCAAGTTTCCTTTGCCACTTTGAGTGGCACTTCAACAACAACAAAATAAAAAACTAATAGTAATTTAAAAAAAATCTAAATCTATCAAGAAGAACAATGTAATGAAGTGGAAACATTCATATTTTTCTTCTCTTCTGCTCGCTTGTACAAAAGCTCACTAGTTCAAATGCCGATGGATGTTGGTGACTCAACCTCCAGGGAACTATGCATGACTTTCAGCCTTCTTCTTTAAAGCATCAAAGCAAAAAGTTATTTTGTTGCCCCACATTCCCATCTCTCTTTCTCTCTATTTCATCTCTCATTTTCCTTTTATTTTTTATCTTTATCTTTGATGTGGCTTTACTAATCAGGAAGCATACACGACCATTGGGCATTAGGAACCTGAATGCATTGGTCGCTGCAAATCAGTAAACATAATTCACTTCTGGAAGTAAATAAAATCTTTACACAGCATATATCCAACAAGAATAATAGTTTTAAAAGAGCTTTTTCACGTTGATAAAAACATTAAAATGTACCCAAACCATATTTCAACAAGGAATATATTTTTTCTATAGACATAAAGTAATAATACAGTATCAACTTCTGTACTTTTATTGTGGCTGAGTTCAATTTTGCAATTTCTGCTAATGTTTTGTAGTTATGTGTTGTTAATTTTTAGTGTGCTTCCAGCTGTAATCACTCTCACATAAAAAGTCAACTGCTACAAAATTGGCATGCTTCTGCTGTTAACATTTTGCATCCTAACGGGCTCCACATGGGCTACTCCCATGCCATTGTCAAATATTTGTTCACAAAAGAACTGTGTGATTAATTATTTTTCCAGAACATCCATAAAACTTAAAAAGGAATTCTTTTGTATAACTGAAGTGTGATTTTTTCATTATTATCAACACAACAAATTACTTCTCCCTCAGTTTCTGTTCTTGGCCAAATAAACTTTTTTTTTTTTTTTTTCCGTTTTGAAAGACAAAGAAAAAACATTTAGATATATTTAACAACAGAGAATTAGTGGATTTACATGGCTCTCCCAAAATAACAATGGCTTTCATGTTACAAAACAACAAAGATACATGACATTCCTCTATGAATAAGGATGAACATAGGTTCGTGATCTATGTATGAGAATATTCTCATTCATTGCATTTTATATCCATGATAAATAGTTTAGATCTTTTCTGCTGAAATTATGTAATTTTATAAAAACTACATGGATTTTTCTAGATCAGAGATTCATATCACATCTGGAGGATAAGTACCTTAAAAACTGTGCAGCAGATGAGTTATCTCACAGTTCTGTTCTCTGCTTTAGTGAATATCTGAATATTCTGTACAGAGTGCAAAAACTCTCAAATGATCAAACTGAGAAAAACAGTTTACACATGCTTTAAGAGGCAATACTTCAAGTGACTGCTCTTACATGAGTAATTAGTTTTGAATTTGGTGTTTTTGCAACCTATTGCAGCACTTTCCAACCAATTTCTCATTGGTTAAAAAGATATCCAGAGTATGCATAACAATCTGCTGACTTTGGTGTTCATCTGAAATTTAGGAGATCAGGTTTCTTTTCTATGATCCATGCCAGCAGAACAAGTGGAATATGAGTTTTTGCATCCAGTGTAGATCCCATAATTCAACTATAGATACATCCTCCTTCTTTTACCTCATATGGTCACGATGTTGTACAGCAGTATCATGGAGAACAGCCAGCACACAAGCTCCATTCTTGCTCATGAATCCTGTGAAACTTTTGAAACAAACATAAAATGATTTTTTGCAAAGATTAGAGAAACCCTGAAAGTTAATACTGTGTTCCTCCACATTCTCACTGCAGAAATCCATATGGACTTAATCTTATCTGTCCGTGGAGATGAAGGAGATGATACGGTTTACTTTATCTCCTTTTTTATAGGTCTCCATAAAAGTAAGTGCTGTGTCAAATGTTTAAAAATGTTGGGATCCAGTCCTGCTGTAACCTATATTGGTGTAGATTTGGAACAAGTTTGCTGCAGTTTCACTGACAGAACTATGCCTATAAATTTCTGTAAGTGACTGAAAAATGGGGCCTTTGTCTGGAAAAGTGTGTTACTTAACAAAGAAAAATACTCTAGTCAACTTATCCCCCACTGTTGACTCTTCTATAAGATTTTTTTTTTTTTTTTTTTACTGTTATATTAATAATTTAAATAATATGCAGGAACATTCTCTGGCAGTCGAATGTGACTGTCTCTATTAGCCAGTGGTTAGACTATTCCGTGAGATGATTTTGGAAGGTGGCAATTGCCAGCTCAGAGAATTTCCAATGATGTTCAAGACCTGGAACTTCTCGAAGACTGGTCTCAAAGTTTAAATAGAGCCAACATTATTAGATTCAAATAGGTAGATGAACACAGACGCAGGCTGTTCCTTGTCTCTCAGCCTCTTTGTCCAAAAGGTATTCTTCAGTTTTACAAAAACACGTGGACAGTTCATTATTCTTTTATCAGTTCAATTCTGCCCTTTAGCTTTGTTTATGTCAATCTTAAGAGGAAGTTGATATGCTTGTACGAGTAAAGTTGTTGGGTTTTTTTGATTCCTACTAGATGAATACAAAATATCTGTATGGAAATTAAATGTCTAACTTACATGGATATGACGGAAAGTTTCACTGAAGACGTTGTTTTTTTTCTGATGAGGCATAGGATGTCTATGCCAATCTAGGATGTCAGCAAGCTTCAGCATCTGTCTGGTTATGTGCTCCCATACAGATGCTGTAGCTATGTGGAAAGGTCATTTTGTATATTTAAGGCTCCTTTTTCTCACCCTTCAGAAAACAATCCTGTTTAAAATCTTGTTTTCTTGTAAAAAGATTCTTACTTGAACAAGGGAAACAGAGCCCTGTTTTCTGTGCACTAGACTCTTGCATGATCACTGCATTAAGCCAGCCTGTTCACATCAGTAGATGTAGCAGAGATATGTTTAAAATACTTTGAAAATTTAACCTACAACGTTGAATCAGACTACTGTAAGTAAACTCGTATTTAGAATCCCCTTGACATCTCCAAATAAAAGATAATATTGATAAAAATCACTGTTTTTTTTTTTTTTTTTCCTGAATTCTGTGAAAGAAAGTAACTGAAATGAAATCAAATCAGTGATTTCTTGATCTTTTACTGCTATGGTCATATTTCTGTGAACTCTATGGTAATCTACAGCATAGTTCAAGGCACTTGTCCATTGCTGGTATATGTGGAGGAGGAGGAAAATTGTTGCTAAGAAGTTAAACTGATTTTTCTAACACTAAAGAAGATTGTATACTATACTTTAAATACACTCTCTTTGATTTGCTTTATGAGTCTTTCTGAACTACACTAAAGTAATGAATAATGCAGTAGCTGCTGGCGTACTTGAACTCAGAATGATTGAGTTTACACATGCCATTTATAGAGAAGGAAAGGTTTTTCTATAAGGCCATTTTCAACCTTGACATTACTACAGATAACTTTTAAAGTTGGTAGTAAGTAGTAAGATTAAGATAATAGCGCCTTTTTGATATACAACACCATTGTGTTTGAAATATGCTTTTGTTCTTCTGGTATCCCAGTCTAGGAGAAAAGGCAAATATATGAATAACAAATACTCGGGATTGGTTTAAAAAGACCAAAAAATCCGTCTATGCAATTCTAATTCACTTAATTGGGAACTTCATCTTAATCTTAAACCCATTTATATTGTATTGCTTTTGTTGTTACCTTTGAAAGACAAGGCAATAAACGAACAAACAAAAAGCACAGAAAAAATACTAACCTCAAACCCCAAACAATTAACCAAAAAAACTATACACAAAATACTGGAATAGTGATAGTTTTTTTCTGTTGCAAGATAGCTTTAATTTTTGTTAGACATCCTTAACAAAATTTAAAATGCTTTTAAATATTTGCTAAAATTAATAAACCTGTAAGTTTAAAGGAAGACAGTGGAATGTGCTGAGAGATTTTTGGTCTTTTCCATTTTAAGTTCTTTATAACCTCTCAGTTTTCAAAGCTGTGATATAATACCAGACATGAACTGAGCAGTTTCCTTCATAGACTTTACTTATTTCCACTTGTCTTTTCATGCAGTATTTTTTTTTCCCCAGAAGGCCAAAAGATTACACAGGAAAGACAGAAGACAAGCATCTTAATATACATCATTCCTAAGACAACTGATCAGAGTATTTTTTAACTAGTCCTAATGAAAGCCACAGCAGCTGAAAACAGAGATCTATATTTACACGATAATTTATGTTTCTAATAATGCCATTTATATGAATAACATGTTTCTTCAAACTGGATAATAAACTATATGCTAAGACCATAGCAAGCCAATGGCTCATTAGTCTCTGCATTTCTAATCAAACGTGGCTCTAGAGTCTAGGCATCCTGATTTTACATCACATCATTGTTTTTCAGGGGCAGGAACATGGGAGTGGGAGGTCACCTGAAGTCATAAAGGGAACATGTAGAGCAATATCACTCAGCCTGTTAGCTCTCTGAATCTCATTTCTATGTCTTTGCATAATGAGAAAGAAAATATAAAGAAACTCGTTTGGAAATGAATGACCTTTGCACTGATGTAATCAAAGCAAAGCCCTTGGGAATCACTTCAGATGAAAGATGCTATATGAAAGTTTGTTATTAGTGTTTTTCAGTTACAGTGACACTACCTTGGAGTTATGGAAAAAACTGAAAGAACTAAAATACTTGTGGACTAGGGTTGTAAAATCGTGTTAGGGCTATTCTTATTTTGAAAATTTAAGTGCAATGAGACAGTGGATGTAGTCTTAAAAGAATCTTTATAGAAAATAATTATGTTGGATTCATTTATTACCCTATATTCCTATGTATATCAGGAAAGGAAAAGGATTAATCATTTTGATATTGAATACATGCTCTGTTAAAGTTTTCATATAAAATAAAAAATAATAAAAAAATACATTGTCCTGTCTCACTGCTCAGAAGTTCCCTTCTAATTCCAGACCTGAAATGCAATTTCACAAAGTAACAGTGGCATAAATCTTTCATCTCTAGAGGTTAGTTTCTCAATTTTATTTACAGATTTTATACTAAATGTATAAGTATTTTCAATTATTAAAATATATCAAAATGGTTGTTTTTGTTTGACAGAGCTGACTGAAAGTTGTCTATCTATCTGAGCAGGAGAAAACTTTTCAAAAACTTCATCTCTGATTAAATTTTATTTAAAAATGAAACAGAAAAAATATTGATTTTGAAATACTACATTTGGTATTTCTGTAAGGTATTCAGTTTTTAATTTGACAACCAATGAGGCAAGTAAGGACTTGAAAATAGTCAAGTATATGTAATTAACCTGAAAGTGATAGCTAAAACTGATGCAAATATATAATCCACAGAGATACGTCCCATTAGGACAAAGAGTAATATGGATAACTAAAGTAAGTGCCTTTTATAAGTACAGTAAAAACAAGTTTGTTGTAACGTCTGTGGACAGTATGTAGCTGAAGGACTAGAATAAAAGGAAAGAAATGGGACTTCAGCACGTGCTACTTCGAGAAATGTCCTCCGTGACCTGATGTCATTTTATTGAAGTTCATAGGATCTCACATATCTGCAATGGATATGATACCCCTGGAGAAGTCACAAACCGACCTTTATTTTCCTTCTAGGAATATAAATAGCATCTATGTTCTACCTGTTATGTTGTTGGTTTTTGTGGTTTTTTTCTCCCCAACATTTCATTGAAAAATAGAAAAAAGCTTTTTTTTATTAAAAAAAAAATCAGTTTGTGACTGTGTAAGAATTCTTTCCAAACCACTGTAGGCAGGCATTCATTTAAATAGCCTAAAATCTTATTAGTATATGAGCTAAGCATATGAGTATACAATCTCAAAATTTTACACCAGAACAAACAACACATTTTAAAATTTAGCTGCTACCCAGTTGCATTATTCAGTCTTTCCTGGCCAGCAACCATTTGTACAGTTCTGTATAGTGGTATCTACTGAGTTCCCATACCAGACACAAACATAATTCAATTCACTTTTATTTCTTTCCAGCTAGATTCCTGCTGTTCTTTCCTAACAGTTCTTTTCTGCTTTGTTACCCAAGCAATACTTTGAAATCTGCTTAGAGATAATAAAGTCAATTGGTCTGAAAATGATTCTTAGTTTGCTTCGTGCTGCAGGTAAGACCAGGAATTTTAATTACCGGATTGTCAAAGTGCCAAATCAGAAGTCTGGGAGAGTGCACAATGGGAAAATATGTTTTACAGTTCTAAACCTACAGCCTCAAATTTTATCTTTTTGACTTCCACCACCATTCCTCTTCACCTAGAACATTACAACCTATTTCATTCATGACAGTTTCAGAAAATTCTTCAAAAGCAAACAGCACCTGTATATCTGGGATAATGATGCCAGCAATTGACATGTATTATTTCATCAGTTATCAAAGATGATTTATGGGAAATACAAATAAAGGAAGTTCAGAAATGAAGTGACTTTCTGTTTCAGCAGGATGCCTTCCGCTTTTAAATAGGTTACAGTTTGCAAAGTAAAGAAGACCAAACACATGGTTTTTGATTGAATTCATGCACTAATAATCATCATCCTATGTTACTGAAAATTACCCATGACTGGAGATAACCATAACTTTTTCATTACTTTCCCCCCTCTTCAGTGGGTGACACTTCATTACTGGAAGCTTATTCCCCTTTTTCTTTTTGCTTCATAATTCAGATTCTTGGCACACCATGTCGAATTTTATGGTTAAGGGTAGAGAAAATCATTAACAGCTGTCTGTTGTTTAGGTGCGTGTTGTGCTTAAAAAACAGTCATCTTGGTGTTGCTTCAACCCAAAATCAAATGTTCCCAAGGCTCTGGCCTAAATATGCCAATTATCTTAACCAATTTTCTTCTTCCTTTACTATTTTGAATGTGTGCTTGACACTTCACAGATGGTGTTGTCCAAACACTGATGCCTGGAGCCAAAATGAGTCTGAATAAGTAGTCAACAAACACTGCCCCAATGGGAGCATTAGTTTAATTTTCCATCATTGTACTCTTTCTTCAGTAGTATAGACTTTAAGTTCCAATAAGGTAATATCCATTGGAAAGAATTTGAATTAATGTTAGTAAACATCTGGACTGGTGAGCTTGGAATGGTTAGTTATAAATCCTTTGAGCTTACGTTTTGAAATTAACTGAGCTCCACCAACAGCACATTTTTAGAGAGACTTTCTTGTGTTGGCAAATTGCATCATCTGATTCTAAGCAGGGATAAAGCAGAACCTCTACCTACCATCTATAAATCAACATTTAGACACCTGAATGGTTGCTGAAAATTCCACTTGGATTTACATATCCAGGATTTATCTATGTTATTGTTCAACTTTATTAAAGGTATTCCAGCTTGTCTTTTCTCTTGCGTTCAGTGGAGCTGTCAGGTTCAGAGTTCTCCATTTCTTTGTCCCAGACCAGACATCAGGAAGCAGTAAAGTTGCCTGGGGTTCTTCTAATTTGTCTTGTTCAGCAAGAAACATTGCTGTGCAGTTTGCCAGCTGAGCATTGCCAGCCTCTAATATGGCTAGAGCCACTAAGAAATAAAATCTTTTGGAGACTGGTTAAGTAAGTTTGATCTGTGCCTGCCGGAGAATCAGAATTCATAGCTAATATCTGCTGCCTTGACACAATTCAGGAAGTGAAAAGGGAATGCACAAAACCAGAGAATGAATTTCTCAGTCAATGAATTGGGGCCCCATTTTCATTATTTTTTTTCTTGATGGCTCCTGGTAAAGCTTGGTTAGAATAAGAGTTAAAGGATGGACTGTGTGGTTTTACTTGAAATTATTAGATGTGCCAGCATAATCTGGGATGTAAAAGTGAACGTGTGGTCTCTATGGTTCTCATATCATCTGGAGTTACGAAGATTCTTCATCTGAAGATGAGCTACTTGAGGTATATGATCCAGAAAACAAATCTGAGTCATACACTTCTTTTAGGGTATATCTGAAAAGTTAAAATTCTAGGAGGCTTCTAAAAACTAATAATGGTGAAATGTCTTCTCATTTGAACATGTTCACTCTCTACTAACCTGAATGGAACATCCAAAGAGCTCATAAGGTCTGTAAAGAAAGTTACACAAAAACTGATGGTAGACGTGTTGCTAACCAATTCTACTGATTAAAAAAAAAAAAAAAAAAAAAAAAAAAAAAAAAATTGCGGAAGTGTCATGGTTTTATGATTTTTGTTATCAGTATTCTACATCATAACATCAAGTAGTGCACTGGAAGTTAGAGTTAATGCTCCAGTTCCGTGGACTGTTGATATTTACAGGTGCCTAGTTTTCAGAAGAGAAGAACTACAAATCCCAGAAGACTTCCCCTGTTTTGTTTCCATTTTCCATTTAGAGGGAAAGATAAAACTGCTCACGAGTCACAACACTGCCCCTTTTACTGCTGGTCTTTGTAGTGTATGCTCCCTAGCCATCTCACCTTCAGCATTAGAGTAAGGTCTTCAGTTTTGGACACTCTCTCTCTCATTTTATTTGATTTATTAGCTACAAGAAAAAAGTGTGTTAGTATATGAAGAAAGATGAAAGACTTGTATCACTAGACCGTACCTACTAATTTTCTCAAGGGTACTTTTATCATGGCTTATCAGTAGTTGCATTTATAGCAAATTAATCACTTGGGAAAATTGTAAAATGAGACAGTTAGCCCACTCTTCCATTTATATAAGTTTAGTTTGCATTAATGAAAGCTTATGTTTCAGTGGATTTCTAGATATTGAACTCTTCTCTTGGTAGTTGCCATGATTTAGAAAACTATCCATTTATTTGGCAAAGCACTTTTCAAATATGCTGTGATATTTAAGATCACTCTTGAAGACAGTGGCATCCTGTTTTTGTTTCGCAGCAGACTGCTAACCTCTTAATACCTAACAAGCTCTTTTCCTTTCATGGATATTAGAATCTTGCTTTAGAACATTAACTATAAGATATTCTGAACAGGTTTACATAGCTTTAAAATGGTCTATTGGAGTCCACAATTATTCTACATTTTTTGAGATGTAGTCTAATTTATTTGCACGAGTAAATATTTCCCAACCTCATGTGAATTTTGGTTATTCACAGTACAGTAAAGAATCTGGCTGTCATTATTTTAATTAACTTATGACAATTTATGAAAGAGAAGGAAATATTTATAAGCAAGTTATCAAAGTCAGTATTGGAGAAAAATGCTGAACTAGTTAGAAAAAAAAAGATATACATTGAAATCTAATTTTTAAGGCAAAGTATTCTCAAAAATATTTTGTATTGATAATAGCTTTACAGAACTTGAGAGTGATGCTTCTTTAAATACGTTTATGTATTCCAAAGTTATAACAGGATTTCTGTATAGTTGCATAAAAAAAAATGAATCACTATATTTCTTTCATGAAATGAATTATTCATAGGAAATAGAACAGAGAATAAAATGTATGCCTTAATGGAGACTTGACAAGTCAGAGTGGAGACTTAGTCTCACCATGCCATATCCCCACTTAGTGCTTCATCTAAGAGATAAAAAAAATTCAACACTGTAGAAACTGAATCTCATGCTTCTTTTTCTTGAAAATAGAAGTCATAGCAAAGAGTAGAAACAAATGTTGTTTAAATAAATAAATAAATAAAAATGGTGCCACCAGCACTGCCCCATGCCTGGTTGAATTTTGTCAACTATCGGTTTAGTTGCAGAATTTTGAGATCAGATAGGATTTAAGGTGTGCAAAGACGTAACTAGAGAGCTAAGATTCCAAACTCTGTTACTTTACTGCAATCTATTTCACATATTGACTCAAGAATAGTATTAATATGAGTTGTTGACTGGTAATCAGGTTAAGAAAATGTTTTGCTCTACATCTTCTGTCTCAGTTATGCATAGGGGAGGATCAGAGAAAGATGTATCAGTGAACTTTTTAAATCATCATAAATAAATGTAAGTCCTTAGATTAACATGACAAGAACAAATGATATTCCTTCCTTGTCTTGTTTTGTTAAAAGTCGTGCAGTCATGGCAGTGTTTCTGACTGCCCACAGTTAGAACTGATGTTTGAGACTAGAAATTCAGCAAAACTTTGGAAAGACATGTTAAGGCTCCTCTTTCAGAATTTAGCCAAAATTAATGTAGATGTTAAAGCTTACATTGTCATAAGTCCTAGTAATGATTTATAATTTTTATACTAAAAAAATATAATTTGTAAGATAGAAGAAGTACAATCACCAAGTAAGAAAAAAAAATCATGAAAAATTATGTTGGGAACTACTTCTTTAGAGCGTGCTGGCCCACGCCTCAGCAGATTCACAGCATTTTACAGCTGCTGTAAATATGGTGGTACAAAACATACAAAAGTTCAAAGAACAGCTGCATGTTTGCGATCAGATCCAGCAATGTGATATAGGCAGTTAACAGTCAAAGCAAATGAAGGATGGTTAGTATATTCTGCAGAACTTGCTCACACTCTTGAAGCATAAGACTACAAGTAAATAACTGTGATAAACTTGCTATAATAAGGAATTTCCATAACAGTTAGATTTCTGTAAACAGCAGAGTGAATGAAAGAGCATAAAGTTGACAAATGTTCTACATTAAATCTTCAGGATCAATAACATTTTTAAGATATTATCAAACAAAGCATTCAGTGTTGAAAATATCAGCCTCAACTAGTGTATTTATATAGAAATGCCAATGCAGATCCAAGGTTCCTATTGTTCCTAAATGTTTATATTGGATGTGATGAGAAGATGATCTGTAGAAACTGAAATTAGTTGCAGATGAACTTAGAAGGAATAAAAGTTATTCACTGGTCCAGTAATACTCCTTTTCTGTTTTGTAGTGTGAAGTAGTCTTCAAAGTGTGGAACACAGTCTTCCTACTTAGCACTCTTAAGGAGAAAGGGAGATACTCCCTTGTAAAGGTTGCATGGCCCTTAATGAAAAGCTGAAGTGTAGGCGATACATGCCCTCACTGGCTACCAGCTGCAAAGATCTGATATTAGCAGATTACTGAAGTATTACTGCTTCAGACCTTAGAATGATAATGCTTTCCAGCTGTTGAAAACAGCTGATGGAATAAGATAAATTAGAAGCAAAGAATAGTGACAGATTCCCAGGACAAAAAGTGATGAGATGATCTCAACATAAGGTTATTTCCACATCTGTCTAGATTAGAACACTACCTGGAAACACTACCTATAAAATATTAACTTTGTTCATTGTACTGAGACAAAACTATAAACTGTGTGCGGAATCATTTGTGGTGGAATTTGGTTCCAGATTTAGAGATGTGATGTCTCTCATAGATATCTCCATATATGACCAAGATGTTTAAGCTCCCCTTGCAGTCAGACCTTGTGATATAGTTAGTGAAGCCTACATAGCAATAATGTTGTGAAGATCCACTGTCCAACCTTACGTTCAACATTTAATCCCTATTTAATACCAAAAGCATATTAGCTGATATGAGATACTAATGGTATTTCTAGTCCAGGAGTTATTACACAATAAACAGGGCAAAATGTAATAACTGAGAAAGAAACATGGTCTAACAAATTTGATGGCTTAGTCTGTATAAATGCACATTTCTCCATGAAACCCAGTTTAAAATTTTTGAATGATAAACCATTTGAATACTCAGTATTTCTAAGATTCCAAAAATATTGATTTTCTGTTCTTCTCAGGTTTCTCAACTCTAATGCTTATGACATTTAATCAAATAATGGATAAATAGAGAAAGGAAAATTCATGATTGAAGTTATGTTTATTCATCATCATTCCTCTCCATTTTTCTGTAGATGATATCACTAACTTCAGATCAGTGAGCAGGCACTTACTGTTTCGCGTTACAAAGGAATATAACTTTTTCACAATGAAGAATGAGGTTCAGAAAATTGCTATGTCTAAAAAATCTGTGTTAATTTCCTTAATTAAATTCTGTCTGGCTTTAAAAGGATACAATATCTCTTTATTTACAGAGTAGGTTTTTCATTCAGATTTTTTTTTCCCCTTGAGCTTGTCAGAAGCTGTTAATATTGATACAGTTTGACATTTTGCCCAGACTGCATCAAACCACAAACCTGAGAATAGAATGTGTCCATTAATAATGTAATTACCTGTTGCAATACTTTTTTTCTTTTTTTTTTTTCCCCCCCACATCAACACTGTCACTGTTGATAATGGTGTGATTTTTACCTTTACTCAATGAGATGAAACTTTTTACTTTACATGGCATAGTTTCTAAAATGCCTCAGAACCATAATTAGTCAGAAGATCCATTTTTAAACTCTGGCTATTTGAAAATGTCAGAATCCATAAGTATACCTGAGCTGAGATTTGGTTAAAAGGCAAAAGTTTTGTCTGAGGAGCAGACATGAAAGCCTTGATTCAGTAGAGTATATAAACACATCCTTAATGTGCAGAAGAATATGAAAGACATTAACATCAGTTGAAATGCTTTCACAAAAACTAGGTATATAAAATACATTCGTGACTAAACCTTAAGTTTCTATTCATGCTGTGATCTTGATAAAAACCAGTAAGGCCAATAAACTCATTTCATTGACTCCAGCAAATCTTGACTGTTGCATTGTAGTTGAAATATGAATACTTTATATAGAATATGGTTTCTGTAACAGCTTCAATATCACTGTGCAGCACTTTTGGATAGAATGAGAAATATCTCAGGCGTATAAGGCTAAGATACAGTACAGATATTTTCTAATGGTAAAATTCTAAAAACAAAACAAACAAACAAACAAACAAAACACAACAATGACATTAATATTTTCCCCAAAAAACTAGCACTCTAAGAGTGTTACGTTGGAGCAAAAATATCAGTGTTTAATATGGTCATGCAGTAGTAGGTAGTTGTGTGGCTTTTCTCTGTCCCCTGTCTAAGAGTCTGAAGGAATTCATATCTCTACGTTATTTGTTTCAATTTCCACAGATTTTCATCTGATCTTGGTTATACCTATACCCCTATAAATTTACAATAAATTACTCACATTATTTTAGTGAAATTCTTGCCAGTGTTGTTCTTGTCTGAAAGCACAGTCTGGCCACAATGGAAGTAAGTCTAAAATTAAGTAACTCCTCTTGTAGTATGGAAAAAGGACTTAAATATATTTTTTTTCCCAAAAAAAAATTATATTCCTTACAGACTACTATCTCTGAGTGCGATTCACAGAAGTTCTGTCATGACACCTTTAGCTTGTATAGCTACACCTTTGTTCTTTTTCAGCTACAGGTATGACTCAGGCTGGTTGGTAACGTACTTCTTGGACTTTCTTTTCATATCAATATAAAAACATGTTTGAATTTTTTTTTTTTTTTTTTTTTCTGGCTTCTATTGACTGAGCATCTGTCCTGTACCAAAAAAAAAAAAACTTCTTTAAAAATCTATCCAAAGTACTACTATATTTCTGGGGAAATTAGAGCTTTCTTTCCTCTACAAACTGTGACATTTCATATAGATGTATAATTCAGACTTTCTAGAAGAAACTACAGATGCTTAGGAGTATATAGAAATACTTGATTTCTTGATTTACCATTCAAATTTGAAGCTTTTGCTTAATTTTTTTTATTTGTTTTTACAATGCTACTTACGTTCAATCCATGTTTGTTTGTTTGTTTTTTAAGCATATTCCTGAGCTAATTTTTAGTAGAGATATGCAAACTTTGCTTTAGAAAATCTCTGCAATTATCACTGTAATGTTATTGCCATACATGTTAGTGAGAGATGCCTTAGGACATATTTGTTTCAAATTTTCCTTGCCTGCCTACATGATCTATGAAATAGAATATACAGAGTAGCAGATCAGAATTACATTAAAATTATTTATTTAATTCAATACTTCAGGCACCATTTTCTCATCTCATGAAAACCAAACTTTCCCCCCAGTCAGCAGTGTATAGGGTAGATCAACTCAGCTGAGAAATCTGTGAAGCCTCAATTTAAAGGTCCTTGTTTATATGTTTGTCTTTTTGTTGTTGTTGTTGTTTTTAGATACAATGATGTGATTTGATCTTAATTTCTATTGAAAAAATCAAATAAATATAATTCAGTATGTATGTGCTGTAAACATTTGGATAATGTGTCTGTAACAGTCAATCAAAAATATCTACTGCAATTATGTCATTTTAGGGATAATTACATTGCTGGTTCACTATGAGCCCAACAAGTGTAATACTGTGAATCCAATAACTTCACAAATCTGAACCTTGTTTTACAACTGCATTTTGCATAAACACCAGTACATGTAAATGACATTCAAGAGTACTGCACAGCTGATGGCTTCTGCAGGACCAATAAGATACAATGTGTGCTTAAAATGTTTTTTTTGCTTGTTTGTTTGTTTGTTTGTTTCTGTCAGTACATTCCATTTAGACTTAGAAAACTTGATCTCATTTTACAACTCAGTTTTGTATAACAGCCAGGATGAGCACTCTCAGCACACTCTTTGGATTTGTACAACTCTGTCTTTATAGTACTTTGATAAGATTACAGAGAGACTGCACTCTGATGTCAAGGGGAATTTGCATATTAGCTAAGAAACAGCAATACATCAATAGTGTGAAGAGAAATAGACACTGTGATGTATCTCCTCTTGTATAAACAGTGACATCTCAAGTTGCCATTAGTATTCCCTAATATGCAACTAAGCTAAAGGTTATCTTCTGCTGCAGATTTAATGGATTGCATTAGAATTACAGCAAATGACCCCTGTAGCTCCTTTAAACTTGATCGAACACAATGTAATTGTCAAGGCGGGCTAGCAATTAATTTTCATTAGTCAGGGAAGTCATTAATGCTTGCTGCTAGGGAAAATGACTATTAAATTGAAGGAGAAGTGATTCCATCATCTTTTTACAAAAAAAGTTGGCCTAATTTGTTAGTTCCATATGTGCAGAAAAACATTACTGCAGCTCCATGTGCTATTCCTGCTGTGATGCCCTGGCTTGAATGAAGAGCAGAATATGGCCCTCTTTGTATAGAAGGAGATGGCATTTATTATAAAATTTCTATTGGGAATATTATTTTTTGACTGGTTCATCTTT